>JAVBJF010000314.1:0-423911 GCA_033439095.1 Pseudococcus viburni
ATTTAAGATTTTCCCTTTTTTTTTTAAATTTTTTTCGAAATTTGTGATTTAAAAACGGGGTAAGGGGAAGTATTATTTTTTAATATCCACGCGAAATATCGCTACAAAACTTAAAGTTATTTAGAATATTACGTTATTGAAGAATATCGAATTATAAGAAAGATAAACATGAGACGAATATAAATTTTAGGCGTAAATGCCACCGAGGAGTATTGGAAAAGTTTATCTCGTTAACCAGACCATTTAAATACTGACGTACCAAACGTACGTTAGCATCGGGCACAACTTCGTTGAGCTTATCTCACGCCAGTGTTGCCACTTGGTGAGAGATAAAATGGTTAACTACATGTAGGTATCCATATCAGAACCGGAATTCTCCTACAATTCCTGAAATGCTGAAATCCTCGCAATAAACCGACACCATTTCCAAAAAGTAAATTTCCCTCACTACCATTCCAATAGACCGAATCTCGACCATAAAACCATCTCACAACTCGAACCAGTAATCGAACCCAACTCACCAATCCCCTCAAGGAAATCCTGTAAAAAATTTTACACGCCACTTTTACACTCAGCCGAAAAAAAAATCACAACCACCATAAACTGTTCAAGGCCGATAACGCACCCCCTCCATCACCTTTAACCGTAATAAAAATAAACCCTTTACACATTTAAAATTCGTTCAATTTTCTGGCAGCCATAAAAAACCACACTCGAGAGAGCGTAATTCGACAATCCTATAATTTAGCATCGTCGTCGTCGTCAATCGGCGAGCCGATTTAATAAACGGATATGCAAATGATTGGGTAATTTGCGCCGCCGCCTTCCTACCTCGCGTCCCATTTCAATAGGTAAATTCTTCAATGTTAACATGGCGCAAGGCGAATAGAAGGATTTACTCGTATAAACCTATTACCGCTGTACCCTTTTTGTTTTTCCTTCCTGCCCTTTCCTTCCTCGTATCCCTTCTTATGGTATACCTTTTGCTCGTATATATGCTCGCGTATATGTATATTATGGCATGGTATACGAAGGTATACTTTGAAATTACACCAACGTCAATAAACCGCGTAGAATATAAATTTTTTACCGAATTGAATATTCCAAATGGGGTATATACGCGCGGTTCCCCTTCCCTTTTTCTTTTTCCTGCGTACTCGGTTGCCTTTATCCTTTCCTCGATGGCGAATGACGACGGCGGTGGCGAGATTTCCATCTTTTCCTCTTTCACCCTCTCTCTCGGCCATGTACTTGTACCTATACTACGTGTATTTCCGGAAACCTCTTATTTTATAAAATTTACTCTTGTTAAAAGAAGCGTTCGCTTAACGCCTGCTATACGATTTCTTGACATGCCATAGTGTGTTGTATTATACTCATAGGTAGGCCTACGAATCAGGGTTTGGGCAAAATCCGGGACAAAAGGATTTCAATCCAAATCCAAAAATTATCAGTCTAAATAGGATTTAAAATCCAAAATCCAAAATCCTTTCAGAAAGTGAATTTAAAATCCAACTTTCTAAATCCAAATGTAAGTAAAGATGATGAAAAAACAATTTTAATCACTCTGAACTTCGAAAAGTTATAATGGTGTGATGCCTGAACCTGAAGCCTGAACACTAATCACCGGATCACAAAACATGAAAATTTTTGGATTTTAAAGTAAAAGATTTTGAAAAAATAGGATTTCAAATCGAAAAGGCTCATTCCATGTCAACTCGACCAGGTTTTGACCTTGGGTCTTTCGATTTCGCTCAAAATTTTTTTACGAGTTCTCCTCGGTGGTCTAATGAAGGAATCACCGTCATTTCGATCTTAATCCTTCAGGGGGGCAGGGGGTGAGCCTTGTAATTTTTCGTATAATTAGGATTTTTTGCGAAATGGCTAAACTTTGAGGGCGCATATCTCGAGATTGGTTAGGTCCAAGATGAATCTGTTCATGAGGATTTGTAAAGAATGGAAAGGAAATTCAAAATTGATAATCACATTTTGAAAAGTTCAAAGTTGAACTTTTGTGATGAAAGCTCAACTTTCATAATAAGTACAAAACATCAGGGCCCCCATTTAAAAATCTGGAAAAAAATACCATGAGGAGAACTTTTTTATATATTTTTCTACTAATTACTTTACAAGATGGGATCTCAATACCCCTGAGGGGCACAGGGTCCTAAATTTTAGTCAAATTCAAAAAAAATGGAAAAAGTGAAGTGATACTTCGATTTCTACTATTGAAGGCGCAGAAGTTCGATATGTGCTTAGTTTTTTTTACTTGACCCTTCTGAACCTCCCTATCAGCCCCCTAAGGAGGTCAAATTCAAAAAAATGAAAAATAACGTATGACGTGTCATTTGTTTGGGGTTTTAGGGCGCTGAGTTCGAATATTTGCTTATTTTTGGGATTCGACCCTTTGGTACCCCCTAGCCCCCAATTTTGAAAAAAACACATTGATTTTTTAAATTTTTATAGTAATTTGGGAGTCAGTGTGGGAAGCGAAGTAGGCGGATCGAGAAAGTAAGTTGATAAGCGAGCTCAGCACCCTCGATTAGTAGAAATCGATACAACACATGCTATTTCTATTTAAAAAATTAAAAAAATCAATGTGTTTTTTCAAAATTTGTGGCTAGGGGTAGCAAAGGGTCGAATCCCAAAAATAAGCAAATATTCGAACTTAGCGCCCTAAAAAAACCCACACGTCATACGTTATTTTTCATTTTTTTGAATTTTGACTTCATTCGGGGGCTGATAGGGGGTTCAGAAGGATCAAGTGAAAAAACTAAGCACATATTCGAACTCAGCGCCTTCGAATTAGTAGAAATCGATGTATCACTTCACTTTTTCCATTTTTTTGAATTTTGACCAAAATTTAGGACCCTGTGCCCCTCAGGGGTATTTAGATCCCATCTTGAAAAGTAATTAGTTGAAAAATATATAAAAAGTTCTCTTCATGGTAATTTTTCCAGATTTTTAAATGGGGGCCCTGATGTTCTGTACTTATTATGAAAGTCGAGCTTTCATCACAAAAGTTCAACTTTAAACTTTTCAAAATGTGATTATCAATTTTGAATTTCCTTTCCATTTTTTACAAATCCTCATGAACAGATTCATCTTGGACCTAACCGATCTCAAGATATGCGTCCTCAAAGTTGAGCCATTTCTCAAAAAATCCTAATTATACGAAAATTACAAGGCCCACCCCCTGCCCCCTGAAGGATTAGGATCGGAATGACGGTGATTCCTTCATTAAACCATCGAGGAGAACTCGTAAAAAAATTTTGAGTGAAATCGGAATACCCAAGGTCAAAACCTGGTCCAAAATCTGGATTTTGAGATTTTTTGGATTTCAAATCCAGAAAGATTTCAGTCCTGCCCAATCCTGCTACGAATACAGTGGAGTGGTACACGACGCGACGCATACGATGTGTAGGCGAGCTCAACACTCGAATAGGTAAGTTTCGACAAAGTCAACGTTCCAGGTTCCTAGACTATGGTTGCGGTTTGTAAATTGAATCAGAAAATGACACCAACATTGTACACAAACTTAGACAGCTCCCTCAACAAGAAAAAAGTAACCACGCGAGAGAATCATCGCAAAAGAGGCGAACTTGGGGGAGGGGGGGAGAAAAAAAATACGTAAATTTTTTCTCAGAGCTCTTACACTCTTTTTGTATGTTTCTCTTTACTTTATACTCGTGTAATACACTCGATGGCACAGAGTACTTTTTTATTCGAATCAATGTCGTCATTTTCACCCTCCTCCCTCCCTCCCCTCACTTCTCATCCATTCTGCTTCAGCCTCGTGGGCCCATTCCGACGCTTTATGTATATAAGGCCTGCTTCTCCCGAATACACATTTTTCAAATGCGTTTTCCCGCAGTACTCGTATCTTATGTATCGTCTCGTCGACGAGTTTGAGTTGTTCTCTTCATCCCTTGTTGTCCATCCACACTCCATACAGCTTTGTCTTCGTCTCTCTTGGGTCTTGGAAGATGGAATACGACGAATGTATCTTTCTCTATCGGCGTCTATTTTATCAAATACGACGAGATCGTTTTTCATGTTCGAATTCGAAGGTTTTATGTACTTTGTGTTCGTTTTTTTTTTCTTTGGTCTTTATTTTTTTTCGATACGAAGTCGACGTCGAAGTATGTGGAGTTATTTTAATACGTAGAAGGATGTCGAGCTGGAAATTTTTTCTCGAATTTGGGCCATTTTTTGACAAAAATTCTGAAATTGCGGTACAATGATTTTTTTCGTTGTAGAGGGAGAAAAACGCTACTTTATTCCATCTCGCGATGCTTAAATTCGCGTTTTTCTCCCTCTAAAACGAAAAATATAGTATGCAACTCGGGAAATAACTTATTTTCCTAGTTGCATAATATACTATTATTTGAGTGGCGATTAGTTTTTAAATAAGAGCAAAGAATGAAGTCCAAATAATAATAATTGCATTAATCGATTTTCATCGGGTTTTGATTTTTTTCACTTAAAATTATCAACCAGATTGATTGCACGTCGCGTTGGGGCTAATTTTATCCGTTTTCAGCGTAAAAATTTAAATTAGATAAAACTTTCACAATGATCGAAAAATTGAGCTAATATCAGGCGAATTACGATTGGGTAACCAAGGGGAGGGGGAAGAGAAAGAGAAGAAAGCAAGTTGAAATTCGTCATAATGATAAAATAAGAGAGATGATTTTTCGGTTTAAATTTTAAAAAAGATAAAAAAAAGAAGAAAAAATGATTGATGAAAAATTTTGGTTTCATGCATATCTTCCAAGTTTATTATATTTTACTTACAATATTGATTTCCAGATTCTGAATTTTACAGATTTTTGACCTTTTGACAGATTTTTTCAACTTGAAAAATTTTCAAAGCTGGATCTTTGACTGAATTTTTGGATTCCCCCCTCCCCCCTCAAACTCCACACACAAATTTCGTAATATTGCACGATTTTTGAATCAATGAAAAATGAATTGCTTTAAAGTATAATCAATTACTAAAATTTCATAAAATTTGTTTAGAAGAGTTTTGAACGAGGAAATTGTTAACTTATCCAAAAAATTAGTAAAGATCTCAAGGTATTTGTTTCAAAATACATATGTAAGTAAAAATTCAGTATTGAAAAAATTTCAGTTTTCACAATACGAAAATTGACTCGAGCATGCTTGAGCATAAATAAATAAATCTTGAAATTTCATAATTTTTAAAATTTGTGCAAGATAGTGTAATTAATTGCTAAAATTGATAGAAATATTTTTTTAAAAAACATTTAAAAAATTTATGAACGTTTTTTAAAAAGATAAGCAGACTTTTTAAAAATTCTATTCAGCGATTTAAAAAATGCCTAGTAGAAAACTTGGGTAAAAATCTGGTAAAAATATGTGCAAGAAATATCACAAAAATTGACCAAAAATAAAACTAAAATTACTTGAAAATTTGTAAAAAAAAGTTCAAAAAATTTTAAGCCAAAAACTTGCTAAAATATAAACTTTAGAACTTTTAGAACAATTTCAATGACTTATGAACGATTTTATTTGTATTTTTAGTACTTTTGATATGATTTTTTTTCACTTTTTCAACCCTTCTTAGATATTTTTATTGAGGAATTTGATGAAAATTAAAAAATTGTTAATTTCGGAAACTTTCGCAATATCATCACCACTTTTAGGAACCTACACATTTTTTTCCTAGCGTTTTAATAATTTTTCAACAAAATTTACGAAATTTTACCAACACAATTTTCACAATTTTTCCACTTTTTTACAAAATTTTCCACCATTCAATTCGAGAAATTTTCAACTGTACCTATTAAAATATTGTCCAATTTTAAAATGCTTTGGCCACCTTCTTGATTTCACGAAATTTCAAATGATTTCAACGTAAATTTTTACAACATTTTTGCCACTTTTATACCAATTTTTTAATGGTACGTACTTACAACAAATTTTCCACGAATTTTCACCATTTTTACAACATTTTTAACAATACTTGAAAGTTCTCCAACATTTTTTCCAATGATAGACAACTTTTATGATTTTTTAACCGGTTTTACAATGTTTTCAACAATTCAACCCCATTTATGCTATTTTCATGAATTTAGGAAGAACTTCTATAATTTTTTTAACGAATTTTTTCAAAATGAATTTTGCAACAAACATTTTTCTAATATTTTACAATTTTTGCAAACGCAGTTCAGCCACTTCCAGGAAATTTGCAATCATTATAAATAAATTTCAAATTTTTTTTACCACACATTTTTAACTAATCTTATGATATTTTGAGGTTACCTACAATTTTTTTTCAACAATTCTGAATATCTGCCTATCCAAGATCACGAGCATGACTCACTCCCGCCCGTCCTCCCCAAAACTTGTCAAGTGATTTCATTCTTAGAAAATTACACGAGTATCTCTCTAGATAGAAAAATATCCAAAAACTTTCCAATTTTCGTAATCAAACCTAATCTCCCGTAAAATTCGCTACATCTTTTGTGGAAATATTTAACCATCTCCGCCGCATCGGCTGAAATTACCATAAAGCACGGAATTATCAAAGCGACGACCACGCCAAACTGCGACAAACCACTAACCAGCCAAATTACCTCTAATCTTTGAGAAAAATACCAACATCGCATCAGCACCGACGCAGCGTAGGAGGCACTCAACTACGCTAGCTTTGATCATCATAACGATATGGTAAAAATGTAAGTTACGTGTACGGTACCTAACTCGGGGCCAGGGGGCCTTGAAAAACGGGCATACCAGCACCATGTACATTGTACACGTAGCATATTCGCGCAGACATGCCAACGTTCTGTCGCAAATACGAGTACGCCAACTTACGACAGGCGAAATGAAAGAAGGCAAACTTCTCTTTAAATGGAGGTACTTTTGAAATGGCAGAAAATGGATGGAAACGTGCCCGACATAAAGTTTTTCATTAAAGTAAATTACATCACAACTGTACGTCGTCGTACTTCGTCTCAGTCTCTCTCTGGCTTTCTCGCTTCTTCCTTTTTTCGATTATTTTGCTTGCGCCTTCTTTCCATCGCGTACGACAGATTTTCGATGTCCTCTCTTACTCTTCATCTAGAATCTGCCATCTCCCTTCATTTTTTCTACAACAATATACACGAGATTCTTGAACGTACATGTGCGCGCCTTGTAGCTGAGTATTCGTGCGTTCTCATGTATTTTTACTGATGTACTCGACAAGCACAACATGTAACTGGAATATAGTTCAGAGTGACATTGCATTGTATCGTATTAGCATACATTTTCGAATCTGATATTTTCCAATTCCCTTCTTTTCTCCATCAGTCCATTGCTAAAAAATTCTTGATGAGTGAAAAAAAATTGAAATTTAATTAAATTTATGACTACCAGCAAAGTTGTACATGTCTGAGCTCAAATCATGGAATAGAAATTTCAAAGAATTTAAAAATTAAAAATTCACAATCAACAACAAATTTATGATCATGAATTCATCAACTCAAAGAATTTTCATCAGGTTTGACAATTTATGAATTTACTCTGGTTATTTTTTTGTAAATTTTGCCCTCATTCCGTCAGATCACAAATTGATAATTTCACAGAAAAACAAATAATATATTTATAAATTGAGAGATAAAATCGATGATTTTATTTTGAAAAAATCTGGTCAGAATCACAATTTTATGATTTTTTCAACCAATAAAATTTTCATTTGGGTAAAAAAATTTATAAAATTGAGAAATTTCTAAAAAAATTAATTTATTAAGAATAAGTAGATACTCTCTCAATTATAAATCAGTGAAAATTATCGAAAATCACCGAGAAACAGTCAGAATTGCAGCACAAGAGAAAATCAGTGAAATTTTTTTACTGAAAACAAATCAGTGAGAAAAATCACTGGAAAATCAGTGAAAATCTTTGAAAAATCAGCGAAAATTCGCTGAAAATCAGATAATTTTTCTGATTTTACCTGTGCTGCAATTCTGATTATTTATCAGTGATTTTTCACTAATTCAGAATGAGAGAATACATTTCATTTCGAATTTGCATCAGAATTATAAAATCACGTTTTTGTCAATTTATAATGAACAAAATTTCAAATTTATGGAAAGTTTGAATTTTTTTCATAGAATTGGAAGTTTAAGTATGATTTTGCCAAATCTGGAACATTTTTTTTTATGAATCTCAAAAAATTGATACAATTTTGGAATCATTTATTAATAAATTTTTCCAAGTTCCGCTATTTTCATCAGAATCAAGCAGTTGAGGGATTTTTATGAGAATGAGAAATGTACCTAGGTAAGGAATTCCCAATTTATGTTTTTTTTTTCCATTCTTCAGAATTTTAGCCAGAATCAGTAGTTTAAATTCTGCCAATTTATGTAATTTTCATCAAAATTCCAAAAAAAGATAGCATTTTTAAATCATTTGTTCATGAATAATTTTCTCTGATTGAAGGATTTTCATCAAAATTAAAAATAAGCAGAGAATTTTTTTTTAAATAAGAAATACATACGAACAATTTCTTCAGAATCAGGAATACATTCATATAGGGTACCTAAAGAATTTTCATCAGAATTTATTTCAAAAAATGAGAAAAATTTAGAGTGACCAATTCATGGTTCCTTCTACTTTAAGGAATTTCCATTAAAATAATTAGATCATTCACGATTTTGTTTGTGTTTGAAATATTACACCTAATTCAGAAATCTGAGAAATTTTAATGGGATTGGAATCGTTCATCAAAGATTCCCACCATTTCCAGAAATTTTGATCGGAATCAGAAGTTCGTGATTTCGTCAATTCATAGATTTTCCATCGGAATTTCAAACAGAAAAAGAAAAAAATTGAACTTATCGGAATCATAATAAAAAATTTCAATCAAAATTTTAAAAATTGGAAAATTTAGAATCACTCAGTCATATTTTTTTTATTTCTGGGAATTTTTATCAAACCCATACGTTAATAATTAATTGGTTCATGAGCTTTCCATAAAAAAGTTTAAAAATTAATCAGGTAGATAGGAATCACTAATTTATGTAATTTTTGTTTTGCGAAATTTACACCAGAATCACGAATTTATGATTCAATCCCACAACTATTCCAGACTCAAAAATTTAAAAAAAAACTCAATCTCCAACAACAAATTTAAATCGCTTTTTAATTTCCTCTATCCGGCACTGGACGTAAAAATCCTGGAAATTATCCACGTCCAATGCAATAAAATTTCAAAAAACAATAAATTAAAATTTTCCATTAAAATCACAAATTTATCAACTTGAGGAATTTTCATAAAAATCCCATTTTTACACATTTCTTCTCTAAACAATTTCAGACATTCATTAACTGTCTGACTAAAATGCAAAACCATATGAAAATTAAAAAAAAATTCTCAAACACAAAAATTTTCGAATCACTACCCAATTCGTTTTTTTTTCGGTCTCGAGACATTTATTAAAATTACAAATTTATTTATAGTTTCTTCGAATATTTTTTCATTCGACTTCGCGTTCTTTCGGATGCTTCTTCACGCATTTCTCGCGAACCCCTCTTCAATCACAATTCCAATTTAACAGCCAGATTATCCCTATCGTGCCAATCCCATTGTCTTCGCGAAACGACCTTTCGATCGAATAAAAAATACGCATTAGTTTGAATAACAAATTCTCTGGTGTATTTCGAGGCCATGGAATTGCCATACTTGGAAATCTCGTCGCCCACGTTCAATAAAAACACACATAATGTTTTTATTCGCCATCATCCCTCGTCCCAACCTCACCCAGAAACAGAACCAAAATTACACGCATCGTTCGATACATTTCTAATTAAGATAAACTCGGATAAACGAGGCCATCCGGACGATACAGAACGTGAAAATCGAACGACATAAAAAATGAAAAAAATTCATCCGAGTCGAAGTGGTTTTCCGAACGAAAAACAAGTTCTAGGGTCCAGGAGAGGAGAAACGAACGAGGAAAAAAATACCAGCAGATTAGAAGATAGTAATCAACGAGTCCTATCGCTTCCATAAGGTTTAACAAAACATCACAAGCGAAGAAAACAGTTAACAGTCTAGCAAAAATGAAGAAAATATATTGCCAATTGCAACACTACCGATAACCAGATACGTTTCCTTGCTCGAACGCTCGGCTTTCTCGTCGAACGAGGCGAAAATTCTACGTATAAAAATTGCCTCGATATACTCATCCGAGCGAACGATTGGACCAGCAGAGGTCATATTTATAATGGAAGCAAGAGGCGAAGTGGAGTGCTGGGTACCTATACGTAGCCGCCATAGAATCGAAAATTCGATATTCTCTTCATCGTTTCTCGCCAGCTCGCGTTTATTATTAAATTTTCATTATTTTTTGATTTCGGCGACCGGCAGCGACAAAGCTGCCTATGAAGAGGTGAAATCCTATCGTAGCCGAGAAAAAATTCCATTCGAGTGGAAAATAATACCTATAGGAGAATATCGACGGATAAGATTTAAAATTCTCGTCAATTTTTTCCCCATTTTCATACTCTTTTTCAATTATACCTCAATTTCTTCCACTTTTTTTTAGGCAGAGGTGCTCGAAATTCTTAAACTCTTCAACTCGGAGGCCTTTTTTTCCTCCTCGATATCAGAAATCCATCGTGAGCACCTCAATGACGACGACCAGGCTCAAAAAGAACTTATCTACGAAGTTTGACGAATAAAAGCAATTTCTTCCAATTTTTTTTTAGGCAGGAGTGCTCGCGAAATACTTTAAACCATAGGCGCACCCAGAAATTGTGTAAGGGAGGGGCTCAGATTTTTTTAAAAAATGGGAGGGGTCAAAATTCAATGAAAAAATGAAGTAACCTGTTATTTCAGTGGGGCTGGAGTAGTTGGGGTATTTTAAGTAGGCAAATAATATATACCTACAGATTTGAGCGAAGAAAAATTGAAAAATGACGAGAGATTTGCAATAAAGAAAAAATCAATAACAAAATACCACCATGGATGATTAAGAAAGCTACCATCGATACTCCTTTACCACACCATTTCACAAGCAACACAATCAACTACATATGATACTCTGGCTCATCTCTACAACAAAACAATTGAAACCAATAATTACAAAAACTATATAAAAGTTTTCACAGATGGCTCCAAAATTAGAACGGAAGTGGCTAGCCTGGCTACACATGTATCATTGATAATTGCAACTACGCTGGCTGCCTCTTTACCGCAGAACTTTTTGGAATCAAACTTGCACTATCTCCAGAGTTGACGCGAGTCCTTGGAAATTGCGACTCCGAGTCAAAAGACATGAGTCCATAGAAATTGCGGCTCCAAGTCGACCCTAGGTGAATCTTTCACAAAAAGACTCTTGAGTCTTCAGAGACTCTCCAGTTCCATTCCGAGTTTTTTTTTCTGCTATCAATATCTGTAATTTTGTTTTGAGAATTGAGATCGACTGTATCAGATTCTGATAATTTTCTATTGGTAAAATCTTTTCAATTTAAATTTTCTCTTTCAATAAAAACAAGAACTGACCAAATTATATATCTCAAGATAAAAATTTTTTAATACAGCATTTTTTAAAAATATAATTTGGTCAATACGTCAGTTCTCCCATTTTTATTAAATGTACGTTTTTTCTAACTTTCACAATTAATCGCTGATACAATCATTAAAAAAAACTGTGACTCGCAATAGACTCACAAAAAAGACTCGCTCTTATAGAGTCTCATTCCAAGTCGACGAGTCTTCAAGTCCTTTGTGAGTCCTTTTTCAGAGCAGAATCATGGCAACCCTCGCTATCTCTCATTACCAAACTCCAGCTTGGGGTCCAGAACAGAATGGAATTCGGAACGCGAACGGTAACTGGTAAAAAACAGTAATTTTGGAGCTCCAAGACCGGAACAAAAATGGGAACTGTAAAAACGTGCCTGGAATGAGAACAGGAACAATTCATGAAAAAAAAACATGACTAAAACACAATTGGAAGGAATGGCTTCTTCCAATTTGCCGTACCAACCGAAAAAACTTAAAAAAAGTTGTGAAAAATTCAAAAATAAGATTTTTTCCAGATTGTGAGTCAACAAATTTTGTTTTTTCAAAGTTTCAAGGTTAAGGACAATCGATAAGCAGAATATTTTGCTGGAACGGTAATCAGAATGGGGCATGGAATGGTAACTGGAACAATAACTGGAAAAATTAAGTAAGTAACTGGAACGGGAACCAGACCACTAAATTTTTCAAAATTATGACCGGAACCATAACCGGAACGGTAAAAGAATCAAATTCATGACCAGAATGAGAATGGGAATGGTAAAAAAAATTCTGTTCTGGATCCCTGACTCCAGCATTCAAATTATCTTCTCATATAATTATGTTGATTCTCCCAGTACACTTGATGCAATCAAAAATAACTAAAAACAAGAATCCAGTCATCGTCAAAATCCTACACCTATTACATATTAACCACATTCTACAAAAAATATATATATATTTTTTGGATCTAGAGTCACAAAGGATTAAACCAAAATGAACACATAGATCATCTAGCCAAAGAAGCAACTAATTCACTGAACTGCGGAGAATTTTTCTCAGACTACGATCTACAAAAACATTGGAGAAAAATATTAATGGACCAATAGAAGAACGAATGGCTTATCTCCACAACCAACTTCTCACAATTCAAAAAGAACACCATGAGAGGGTAGGAATAACTAACCTTTTCAGAGAGTAGATTAGGTTTTGTGACTTCCTTTAGCCCTGCATTCGTTCTATTCTATACTTATTTGACCAATGGTCACTTCTCTGGATTACGGGATCAGGACCCACGGCTAGTTCAGTGGTAAACTTTGACTATAGAGTATATGGACCGAGCTAGCTGAGTAAATAGCGTCGTTAGACATCCTACCGAGAAAGAACGCTTCTGATTGGTTGTTTTCTTATCATGTAAAATGTGAAAAATCAGATCTCAGCGAGTTTTTATCGTAGAAAGTTCGTTCATAGCTCATATTGAAGTACTTCAAAAATAAACAACTTTTCAATTCTTGTGCTTTTTCATTTAAACGTGTAATTTTCAAGCAATTTGCATCAGCGGCATACACTACTACAACGAACGAGTGAGTGAGTGAGTCTAACGTTCGTCTCGTCGTTGTTGTTTATGCGCGTGGAGGTTGAGGGGAAGAGGACGGTATGATTACCCAATCAGAAGCGTTCTTTCTCCATAGGATGTCTGACGACGCTTTTCGCACCGTTTGTACATAAGTAGCTCGGTCCATATACTCTATAGTTAAAGGTGGTAAACCATTAAACACTTATCCCATAGGGAAACAGATCTTTAGGCAAAAGCTTTCACAACTTTCTTTATTCTCATGTAACTACATGAACACTAGATGGATTGACATATACTTGCGACACATACGTTACATACGTTACACGGAGGTTTACAAACTGAGAAGAGTACCTAGTACTTAGGGCGCTATAAAAGGGGGTATGCTGGTCAACCATATTGTGCCTTAGAATCACCCGAACACGGAAACCCATCCACGACATTACGCGGGAGTTCGAATGTGACCAGTTTGATCGGACTTCCGCGTAACGTCGTGGAACGAGTTCCAGCGTTCGGGCGTTTTCTAAGGCACAATATGGCTGACCAGCATACCCCCTTTTATAGCGCCCTACTAGTACTCTATCTCGTACGTGAGAGCTTTCAGGCGGCCAGCTCAGTGTTACCACCTGAGAGGCCTGGGCATTCCTACCGTGACAACCAACCTACTTGAAACCATCCACTTCCAAAACTCAAAATTTAAAAAAATTGTAAACATCAAAATCAAAAGAATATTAATTAGCCATACTAAAATCACTCACAACCACCTCTTACTCAAAATGCCAAGACCGGAATTATGCCCATTTTGTGGTGGAAATGGTTTCAATATTAATCACTTATCAGCTGATTTTGTGATATTGCTGTTTCAATGCTGAAAGAACTAAATACAATGTAAACCAGAGCATTGCAGCCAAATTTTTCAGCTTTGGCTTTTGGCAATCGCCTAGCTCAAAAATAAAGCTGGCTTTTAGCTATAAATTAGCTAGCTAAAAGCTAACCAAATTTAAAAATAATATACCCCACTATTGATATTAAAATTTTACGCTGAGCCTGAAAATAGCTTACAGTTCAATAAAAAATTGGCAAAAACTATTATAGAAAATAAAAATTGGAATACATATACAAGACATTTTTTTCTAAATTATTTTTTTCAAAATATGCCTTATGAAAAAAGCAATATTTAGTATTCTATTTTTTTAAATTTTTGGTAATTTGGTTTATAAAATCCAGACTTTGAAAAAGCTGTAAAGCAGCTGAATTTTTTTAGCTTTGGCTATTCAGCTGTAACAAAATTTCAGCTTCAGATAGCTAAATTTTTTTAGCTCAAAGAGAAAATTTCGGCTAAAATTCGGCATTTAGCTTTCGGCTTTTGGCTAGCTGCAACACTCTGATGAAAACCACACATCGATAAACAACCTTTACTTAGAAACCTAGCTAAATTTTTGATAAATACTGAACTATATGCATTTATTTAAACTGTAAAGGCTTTCAAGCAACTAACAAAATAATCCTCAGGGTTGAATTCGGTATGATACAAATAAAAAAATTTTAAAAAAGATTTTTTTAGTTAAAATTACTGATTTTTGTTGATAAATGGGACATTGACTGAGAAATTAGTAATTTTTGACTGAAAAATCACTCATTTTCAATGAAAATTATTTTACTGATTAAAAAATACAGAATTTTTGCAAATTCAACTGATTCAAATTTAAAGAGTGGTAATAGGTTTATTTTAAGAAATAGTAACTAAAATACTGCACGAGCGAAGCAAGGACGAATTTTTTTTTTAAATCATACTCTTCTTTGACATTTTTATGATAAAAAAATCTCCTTGCCTAGCTAAAGTGGAGAGGGGGGCTCGAACCCCCTGAACTCCTCCGGTCTGCTCTTGCTTTAAGCGTTTCAACTCGGAGGCCTTCTTTCCCTCCTCGACATAAAAAATCCATCGTGAGCACCTCAATGACGACGACCAAGCTCAAAAAAGACCTACGTAGTTTGGCGAATAAAAGCAACGTTTGGGAGGAAGCTGTGCTGTTAATTCGAAACAACGTAATGTGTACGCAGCATCGAACCAACGAAAGAAAAGAAGAGAAGACTTTAGCGAATGAAAAATATTTTCTGAAAGTAGTTCGACATCTAGCGGAAAGTAATAATGTCAGCATCAATATTTGTCGGCTAGAACAAAACACCCTATCAATAAGTCAAGAGGCTTTCTGACTTCTACTATCTACCAATTTCACTTTCTCAACCCTTCCTCGCCAGTCTCGCAGCTATTCCCTTATCGCAGACATTACTTTACCATTCTGTTCTCTTCTTTACCATTACTTTACAATATGTCAAAAGTACCGGGGATAATCCAATGTTCGCACACGTATAAAGAATACGTACCTAAAAACGTATACAGCATACGCGTCACCGCCACACCTCACGGTTTCCTTTCGTAGTCGTATCGTACGTATTACTTTATACAACAAATTCCCTCATCCGAAGTCGTCTACGTCCCTTTCTGTACCGCATCTCTTTTCATGTTCGACGCTCTTGTCTGACAGTTTATTTTCTTTAACCTCGAACATTTTAAAACAATGTTTCGGCGATGCGGCGACGCAGCAGAGGTGAGCTTTTTTTTGTCGGTTACTTTCTTTTTTCGCGCTCGCTTCAATAAATAATCCGCACATAAACACGCAACCTAACGTCTCTCGATACGTATACGAAAGATGTAAAATTCATCTTTTTACCAGAGATAGACGTTGGAGAAGTGGAAGGGGTTGTATAAGCGAGATTTTTTTACACCTAAAGTCTCCGGTGTACAGGTTTGAGTTTGAGGGTAGAATATTTTGCTAAGTCGTAGGAATGTTTCGCCATACCCTTTCCCTATGGATTTTCTCGATGAGTCTCCTTTGTTGATCGGAGACGATGCGAGAGTTTTCGTGGAGTCTAAAAAGGCGAATTTGCATTTTAAACAGCAGTAATTTTTTCCACCGGATTATGAAAGGAAATTCAGGAGACGAAATATAAATTTTTGGAATTTGTTTTGAGGAGAATGGAATTTTTTAAATGGAATTTTCTTGGTTTTTTCTCATACCAACATTTCAAACAACTCTGCTATGATTACACAAGTCAACAAAAAAAAATAGTTCTGTGTTTCAGTTCTCATGGCCAAATTCTGATTCTAGACATCAAAATACACCAATATGCTCATTCGTGGCTTCCAAAGTTTGCTTGGGGGGATGGGGGTGCCAAAAATGTGTTTTTCAAAAACAATACACACAAATTTGAGAAAAATTTGAAAAAAAATTTACTTTGATCTAACTTTATAGAAAATTTTACGCTGAATCGAATGCCGCAACCCGCAGACCTCTATCTCTTTTAGAAAAAAAGTTACGGTTAAAACTTTTCTAAATTATGTGAAAAAATCGTTTTTTTTCGCCTTGCTCACCGAAAAGTGGGATTTCTGAGAAATCTAAGCGTTCTACGACCATAATGATCATGAACAAAATTGTAGAGAATTAAATTTCCTATCGGATAGGTGCATTCAGATTTTTCCGGCAAGCGTAGTCTTTGAGATATTCTCTAGTAAAGTTGAACATTAGTTGAGGCAATTGAGAAAAAAAGAGAAACGAAGCAATTTTTGGCTGCCAAAAGTCTACAATTTTGTTCATGATCATTATGGTCGTAGAACGCTTAGATTTCTCAGAAATCCCACTTTTCGGTGAGCAAGGCGAAAAAAATGCGAATTTTTCACATAATTTAGAAAAGTTTTAACCGTAACTTTTTTTCTAAAAAAGATAGAGGTCTGCAGTTTGCAGCATTCGATTCAGCGTAAAATTTTCTATAAAATTGCACTGAAAAAACTAAAAGTACTGAGTCCCATGAATACGACAATCGCCTATCATGAATTTTCAAAAATTCCCGCAATGGAAAAAATATCGGTAAATTTGTACTGAGTACCGTGGACGCGGTAAACATTCCCATAATTCAAGTAAAGAGTACCATGGGCGCGGTAACCATTCCCATACTTCAAGTAAAGAAAATCTTGCAGTATGGGAATAGTTACCGCGCCATAGTACTCTTCACTTGAAGTATGGGAATGTTTACTGCGTCCACGGTACTCAGTGCAAATTTACCGATATTTTTTCCATTGCGGGAAATTTTGAAAATTCATGATAGGCGATTGTTAGGTTTACGGTACTGAGTACCATATTTTATTGGGTCCTAGTACTTTTAGTTTTTTCAGTGTGGACCAAAAAATTTTTTTTTCAAATTTTTCCAAATATTTCTCAAATCCGCGTGAATTGTTCTTGAAAAATCACATTTTTGGCTTCCCCACCCTCCAAAGCAAACTTTGGACAAAAAAATTATTTTTCCCTTCATTAGATACATAAAAGCAACCCAAATTTCGAAATCGGAACCCAAACACAAAAATCGTGTTGACTTGTGTTTTGGATCAGTCTGCTCCGTTCTTCGTTCCATCAGAACTATTTTCAGTAACTTCATATATTTTGGATACCACCCTTATGAATTTTCAATCAGTACTTTGAATTAAATAAAAATTAATACGTAAGATTCTGCACCTAATTTTTGGAATGAATTTTCACCACAAAAATCCTCCCACAATTTTTTCGAGCTTTTGATGCTTGGATGATTAAGGGGGTGAATTTTAATCCTACAAACCTACAAATCATCCCATGATTTTTCGGAACTTTTGAGGCTGGGATGATTATTGGAATAAATTCTCATTCCAAAAACCATTGCACAATTTTTCAGAGCTTTTGAGGCTGAGATGATTTTCGGATTTAATTTTGGGATGCATTTTCAGCTCCAAAATCACCCCAAGATTTTTCCAAACTTTTGATGCTTGGGATGATCATTGAAACGAATTTTAATCCCAAAAATTATCCCGAGCCTTAATGGCTGAGATGATTGAATTTTCATCCCAAAATCATCCCACGATTTTCCCGAGCTTTTGAGGCTGGGATGATTTATAAATTTAATTTTGGAATAAATTTTCATCTCAAAAATCATACCACAATTTTTTCGAGTTTTTGGGGCAAGCACATTCAAAAAAATTCGTTTCAAACGTAGAAAAAGTTGTTTTAAAAGTCTCACAGTTGTAAAAATAAAATTCATTGGAATATTAGGTGCTTATTCATATTCAACAATTTTTCAAACTTCTGATATGTTTTTATAACATTTCAAAAAAATTACAAATTTTCAGATAATTTCAATCCTATGTATGTATTATTTGGGAATTTTTAAACATTTTTAGCAAGTTTTACTCGAAATAGAATTTCAAACACTTTTTTAAAAATCTTATTAAATGTCAAAAATATTTGTAAGGCGTTGTGCAATAAGGGACCTTGCGGTGAAAAAAAAATTGGACATGAAATTTGCCTAATTCGCCTAGAATATAAATTTTCTATACGAATCATGCTAAATCTGACATTCGTTTTTTTTTCAACATAAGGTCCCTTATCGCACAACGCCTCACATTTTGAAATATATTTTTTATGATCATTTATTTTCTATAATTTTCTCAAATCGTTGATTTTATAAAAAAAATTGCAAAAAATAATTTTAATATTTTGGAAAATTTTAAATAATTATTAATACAGATTTTAATAGTTTTTTTTTCAATTTTCATATCAATTCTGAAAATTTTTTAAAGCAAAATTGAAGAAATTTTCAAAGATTTTCTTCGATTTCAAAATTTTGTTTTCTGGTGATGTTCTAGAAGAACGTTTTGAGTTTCAAAAAAATTAGCATGATTTTTTTTTAAGACGTGCATTTCACTTCCACATAAAATCGCCGTCAAATTAAATACTTCGGTATGACAAAACTTGAAATACAAATATTTCTGTTCGGAAAAGGCGCAGAAGGAAAGAGAAGGTTTTTAATATCATGAATTTTCAAGGACAGAAAATTCACTTCACCTCTATTTTTTTCTTCTGAAATATCCCATGATTGAAACCCAACTTCAAATCCCTAGTCCCCCTTAATAACTTCCACAAATTCATCATTCAATTCTATTTCATCTCAAAGATATAATTTTCTTATCTCATTAAAAAAGTCAACCAGGTGTATCTTGATCACGACACAAATTCTATTAATCTCAAGACTAAATCCTACTTCTTTAAACACCTTGAAGGTCACAACCTTCACTCAAACCACACCTAATAAGCTTACTTTACCCAGAAAACACCTAAAAAGAAAAATACAACCACTACACCACGACGAAATCCACCCAGAAGAGGAAAAAAGAATCCTGCCAAAAACCTCAACCTCAAATTTTTCCATTTCTCAAAACACTCGCGAGCTTAATTCCAGCACACAGCCACATCACCCTTCGTGGGCTAAAATTAAAAAAAATTAGTCTAAAAGGATCACAGCGTGAAAAAATATTGTCGAGGAACTCCCCCGCTCCCTCTTCCTCGTAACACGGTTTGATTCCACGAGCACCCAAACGTTCTACGTATTTATACCTTTACCATACGAAATCGCACCAAACCCTACTTTTTCCCTCTTCGAGTTTTATAAACTTTATACACGTATTTTTCAGCTTTTTAAACAACTATAAATAAATCCGACGCAACCTTTTACACTTCGGCTCACGTACACCGCGGCCATTTTTCGTACCCATGCGAGCAAAAAAAAATACGCTCATAAGGGGACCAATAAAATTGGTAATTAAACCCGTTCGATGGTCTCTCCCTTTTTCGCTTTCCGCTGCTCCATAAAAATACATCAAATACTCCGGCGGCGGCGTATCAATATACAAAGGTAGGCATCCTCAACGCGTACGACAGATTTATCCTCAGAACTGCGTCATTATAGAAGAGTTTTCTCACCCTTCCTTGTGAAAAGTTGCCCTAGGTCCTCAGACCCAATAAATTCAACTATAACGTTGCGTTTACACGTCGGTTTGAAATTTGTAATTTATGATAATTAGCCGAGTCGAAATAAGGTGTAAAGCCATAACATGCTAAGTTTCCGTTCGCGATGGTAATTTCCCACCCGGTCGTGCCCTTCTTTCACCATCCGAACCGTACAACTTCCATGTTTTATTTTTTCTCTATTTTGTTGCCATCTATACGTATTTTATAACCAATTTTCGACATTCTAAAACGCGAAAATAAATTGGGACGGGCTGAGGAGGAGAGCAACATTTCAACACGCTGGTCGAGCGGTTTCGTGCAAACGGTTTTCAATTCCGCTGCTCGAAGCCGGAGCCAAAAGGCAAAGGGCATCGGTAATAATAAAAATTAGCATTTACAAATACGTCCGTACGAAGTACATTGTACTCGCGTTCATTTTTCAACAATCACGTCAACTTTATCGCCATCGAAGCGCCAGCGTTTAGATAAATGGCCATCCGCGTTCGGCACGTTGATTTTTTCTCTCGACTTCTTTGTCGCGTAATAGCTCAGAAAATTGGTAAGTAATTTCATCGCCGGAATCGATGACGAAGGGGGATGACGCTGATTTGATATAACGAGTTGCCGAGTGTAAATCTGCTGCGGAGCTTCGGAGTTTGCGAGAGCGAAAAAAAGAAAAAAAATAAGGACGAGCGAAAAAACCTTCATAAATTGTAACTTTTTGCATTTTATAAAGCAATAGTAAGTATACGACGTTGCATGCCGTGTGCTGTGTGCAAAACTATAAGGGCGTCGAAACTCTTCGCTTATATATTTTACACTTTTATTCATGAATGATAGGTAGCTGTTTCATAACTTTTTCTAAGAACCATATCTTTTAGTTATTTACACTGGTGCTTTTGTAGCCGGTTTTTCTGAGCTCGCGCGAGACATATATTCAGCATAGCAACTTTTTCTCCGGCAAGTACATTATGTAAATGAAAAAAGTATGAGACTTCGCCGATGCTGCTGTAGAAGTGAAGCAAAGTAGGAGAGAAAAAAAAACGTGGTTTCAATTTTAAAACGCGTCATTTTCGGTGAAGCTCGTATAAATCGTCGGAACTTTAACGCGCGCCAGTGGATATACGATGCCAAGAGTAGTCGTTCGTAGGTGTACGTTTTTGGCGAAGTTGTGTGCGAAAGCACGCGTCAGTCAGGGTAGAATACAGTACAGCGAAATGATGAGTATACGTATGTATCTCGAAGAGGAAGGGAAATGAAAAAAATTCTTTTTCGTAGCACCGCGAATCAGAAAAAATAAGCGGCTGGGATAAATAAGTAATTTCCTCATATCGCGACGCGTTTTCGAGCAAATCTTTTACGAAATTGTATCGTCGTTGTCAACCTTCCTCTCTTTCCGTCGTTTTTCTTATTCTAGTGGCGTTTTTTTTCCTGCAGCGTGGTAGGATATGTGAAAGAACGTTCCTTGTTCGATAATTCTCTAATTTACGTATTTTTTCGGCGTATTTGCGGCTTATTTTCCCCTAATATCGAAAATTAAAAGATACTGGCGAATTGTAATATTGTATTTTGGAAAATTTACTTGCGTAGATTTTGGGTAAAAATTAAAGAAGAAATTTCCACTGATCAATTTTGTAGGTAATGAAGGGGAAATAAAAAGAAATGGAAAATTTTCAGGTATGGAATTGGAGAAAAATATGATTTCTAGTCGACCAGTTGACCTGAAATTTTCGACGAACTGAAATTGGTATCTTCTCACCTTGGGGGGGGGGGGGGGGGGGTCAGACTACTAGGCCTATCAGTCCATGCCAATAATGCAAATATGGTCTCTGCAGCATTTCAGATTGATTCGTTTGATTTTTCAATTCTTCTAAAGCTCTTCCTTTCGGTCTCGGTAGATTTTCGGTGTTTCCACCATACTTTTAAGACCATTTTGAAATTACGTAGTGGAAAGCAACCAAGTTATTTTGCTCGTAGACATATAAATTGGAGCCAAATTAAAGAATGATAAATATTTTTCTATGCTTTGAAGAATAAACAAAATGAATAAAAATTACGAGCAAATTTTAACTCAAAATTTTGAATTTCAACTATCTGGATATTTTATCGTCGACCATTCTTCCCTCATTCGACATCAAAATTTGACCAAGTTATAGAGATGTTTGAAAAAAATTCTTCACAAATTATCTTACAAGGGAGGTATACTAACTCAAAGTAAAATTTTGAGCCCAAATAAAAAAAATCGAAAGTACATCATAACAGGATCCCGTATCCAAAATTTCAGGTGAGGAAGTTCATTTCTCGATTTTTGGTGAATTTTTGAAATTTCAGAATTACCTCCGCCCTGCGAAATATGAAAATTTGATCTAATCAACGAAAAAAGTTGAAATTAGGTATATACTCTATTTTCTACCTCCTGAATCGATTGGAAGCAATTTCGAGACGTTTCGGAGCCACCAGAAAATTTTGGAATTTTCCATCGCTGGAGAAAGGCCCATAAAAATGGCCCATATGCACTTCAGCACCTATAATCGCGGATTATCCATATTGGTGACCTATTTGATCGATTGAAACACAATTTTCCAAAATTCGTAACTCTTGAGTTCAAATTCGCATTTTTGGGCAGGATATTTTTCTGGAAAAAATTCCAAAATATCCCCCTAGCACACGTAACTGGGTAAAAAGTTGATACTTGGCAGATACCCGATTTTCGACCTCCCGAATCTAATGGAAGTGGTTTCGAGACGTTTCGGAGCTCCCAGAAAATTTTGGAATTTTCCAGCACATAAAAAAAGAAATAGCCATATCATGAATATTTTTAACTGCAATGATTTTAAGAAAGTGAAGTTTAGTAATGTGGTTGAATAGAGGTTTGATAGGGTACTTCTTAAAATTTTTCCAAGAAAATTTCTTGCCCAAAATTGCGAATTTGAACTCAAAGTTACGGATATTGGAAAATTGTGTTTTAATCGATCAAATAGGTAACCAATATGAATAATCCGCAGTTATACGTGCTGAAGTGCATATGGTCCATTTTTATGGGCTTTTCTCCAGCGCTGGAAAATTTTAAAATTTTCTGGTGGCTCTGAAACGTCTCGAAATTACTTCCAATCGATTCAGGAGGTTGAAAATAGGGTATATACAAAATTTCAGCTTTTTTCGTTGATTAGATCAAATTTTCATACTTCGCAGGGCGGGCGGAGGTAATTTTGAAATTTCAAAAATTCGCCAAAAATCGAGAGATGAACTTCAGCACTTGAAATTTTGGATACGGGGTCCTGTTACGATCTACTTTCGATTTTTTCTGTTTGGTCTCAAAATTTTACTTTGAGTTGAGATACCTCCCTTGTTAGTATAGATGGTTATCATCACTTAAAATGATTATGGGAGGAGGGATGGTTAATATATATATCAACTTCACTTCAGGAATATTTTTTCAAAACTTATTTTTCAATTTTTTCTCGGCCATCGCCATTTAGAAAAAAACATAAAAAAATTATATTTCACAAAAATTCGCGAGAAAAAAAGAAAAGTGGAAGACAATGGTACTTTTCAGGTAAAAACGTAGGTACGTTTTATGTACCAAGACCATTTTAAAAGCAATTTTTTGAAAAAAAAGTTTTCTATTTATTGAAAATATTTTGATTTTCAACACACCAATTGGAGACGGTAGGAAAGGTGAAACTATTTTTAGGTCTTTAGGAGGTCTAGACAGATAAATTTTATCTCTACGACCAGAAACGACAAGATAAATATTGAAAAGTGGTCGTTTTTTGCCAATTTTTAAAATTTTTAAGAAACCACTAAAAACGACAAAGTTACAATATTAGAAAATGGTCGTTTTTTGAGAAACGATAAGAAACGACAATATTATAACATTGGAAAATTGTCATTTTTTTGTTGTTTTCAAAGAAACGACAAGACTGATATTAAGAAATGGTCGTTTCTCGACGTTTTTTAAGAAACAACTAAAAACGACAAGATTACAGTGTTTGAAAATGGTCGTTTTTTGAGAAACTATAAGAAACGACGACTTTACTTGATTCGAAAATTGTCGTTTTTCGTTGTTTTCAAAGAAACGACAAGATCGACATTCAAAAATAGTCGTTTTCGTTGGTTTTCAATTAACGACTAAAGACGACAAGATTACAATACTGGAAAATTGTCATTTTTCTTAGCTTTTGAATAAGCGACGAGATTTAAATATTAGAAAATGGTCGTTTTTTGTTGTTTTTTGGGAAAATGATCAGAAACGACCAGAAATGACCGAACACGATCGCTATACAGGATTGGGAAGTTGTCGTTTTTCATCGTTTCTCATGAAACGATCGGAAAACGACCATTTCACAACTTTGGAAAGCCGTCGTTTTCGTCGTTTTTGGAAGAAAGCAAGAAATGATCACTACCGATAATTTTTTAATACTTGTTGGAAAATGAATGTTTTTCGCTGGTTTTGAAGAAATAATCAGAAACGACCAATTAAGCTAATTGGAATATGATCGTTTTTCGCCGTTTTTGAAAATGCGAACAGAAACGACCACTGTACAGGGTGTAGAAAAAAACTTCAGACACAGAAATGAAAAAATTCCCTATTTTTGTAATTCTTACCAATTATTTAAGTAAGTAAATGGTATGTGAGGGAAAGAACGCCATTTTTTTCGCTTTTGTGTCTGGGATTCATTTCTACGCACTGTAGCTTTTTGGAATATCTGTGATTGTTTTTCGTTTTTTTCCAAGAAACGATCAAAAACGGCCGTTCTACAATATTGGAAAATCGCAAATCGTCATTTTTTGAACAAACGATCAGGAACGATCTTTCTACGATGCTGAAAAACAGAGGCGTCGTCAAGGGGGGGGGAGAGCCCGGAAAAAATTTGTGGCCCCCGCTTGCCACCCCCCCCCCCCCATGTATGTTGTATTTATAAATTCACATTATACCTACTTACATCAGATAAGGATTTTCAAAGCATTAAAACATGAAAAAATGCAATTTTAAGGCATTAAAAATCTAATTTTTTCAAAACTTCGCCCTCGCTTCGCTCGGCCATGAACAAAATTACAATTCTATGATCTATCTGGGACGAAATGTGGCGGGAGACTTTAGCGCCAACGACTAGGGGAACAGTGCTTTCTGTGTGCGCCTGCGCCGAAATGGACTGTTGGGATGTCCAGATTTACGAGATGCGAGATTTTTAGTACGTTTTCTGTGAGCTTGATGCGAACAGATTATCGAATAGTTCCTTTGTAATAGTTAGTTTTGTAAATGTTAATACATGTCGAATATATCGTTTTGCACACATTAGCTGTTGCTTTGTTAATTACACAGTTGATGTGGATTAAATACTTAATATTCACACATTGGCGCCCGGATTAAAGTGAAAAAAATCGTGAATTTTCGTTGTTTTGTGGCCGGAAAATTTTTGCACATTGTGCACATCAACAAGGTACATTTTTCGTTCAATAAGTCGTGTGTTTCGCATACACAACACCATTTCGCGATGTTTTAAGTTATATTTTAGATACGAGATCATGGCCAGCAAGCCTGAAATGAACGCCGATGGAGTTTCTGGCACAATACCCAAGCCAGAGCATGATGAGGCGTGTCATGATCCTCTCACAAAACAAAGAGTGTTGAATAAACGTGCAGTGATACCTGAGGAGTATTCCAGCAAAAAGTCGGAATTCAGCACTCCAACGTCACCTCCTCTCACAAAACAAAGAGTGTTGAATAAACGTGCAGTGATACCTGAGGAGTATTCCAGCAAAAAGTCGAAATTCAGCACTCCAACGTTACCTCCTCTCACAAACAAAGTGAACAACAATCATCTCCTGTGGCCTGCGACAGCTACGAGAATAGGCGTTGACCTCACCATGACAAAAATGAACCAGTCGCATCTTGACCATTTCAATTTTCCTATGATTGAAAATTGGCAAATGCCAACTTTCTCTGATGACATTTTACTATCTACGAGAGTAGGCGGTGATTCAAAACCTAAAAACAATGTGTATCGGTTTGAAAGCAGCCAAATACTCGCCAAAAATACTGCCGGACATAGGCCTATGCCTATTACGAGACCAGACCATATGAGGTGTGATCAAATTCCAGTTATAAGCTACCTAAGACTCAAAGATCGCGAAATAATGGATCCAGCCAACTGTACACTCTCCAGTCACACCAGACGACATAGGCCTATGCGTATTACGAGACTGGACCATATGAGACCTGATCAACTTCCAGTTAAAAGCAGCCGAATACACGCCAAAAATACTGCCGGACATAGGCCTATGCCTATTACGAGATTAGACCATATGAGACCAGATCAAATTACATTTACACGTAGCCAAAGTCTCAAAGATCGTGAAATAAAGGAACTAGTCAACCATACACCTTCTGATAACATCACACGACATAGGCCTATGCCTATTATGAGACCACATCAGATACCAGCTATGAGACCTGACCAAACCACGTTTATGAGAGCTGATAAAACACTTTGTAGGCGAGAAAACATCCCAGCTGTGATCCACTGCAGAGTAGAACCTAGGCCTAACATTGTCTTCACTCAAAATAGTAGCCAAAGTCTCAAAGATCGCAAAATCATCACGCGACATAGGCCTAGGCCTATTACGAGATCGTGTCATTCAAAACCTGCTCAAATTCCAGCTACAGGCCAAAAGACTTCTCAGACGCTGCCGATCACTTCAGAACTTGGACCTAAGCCAACTCCAGCCAATATTGGACTGTCCATGGGGCAAATTGTTCTCATACCTGCTCAATCATGGATGGATAGGATGATCTGTGTTGCTAACTATGATGACCAAAACCATAATTTTTGTCAAAAATTCTGGTCTGAAATGGGGCAAAAAACAGCACATAAATATTCAGATAAGAGGGAAGAAAGTTCAGAAAATAAGTCGCAGCCAAAAAAGTGGGAATCCAACAGGTGCATTACCACCCAACTGTTTCTTAATTATATGACCAGAGGTTTCTCTTCAACCTCAGAAATTTTGCAATCTGGACAAGTTCAAAATAATAGGCAGGACTCACATGTCACATCACAGCAGTGGAAAAACACCAGTTCAAATCATCAAGATTATGGAAGGAGGTACATGGGGCACCAGTCAACCAAAACCCCTTATCCGGCTTATCCAGAAAATTTATTAGACACTGTTAAGAGAATACTGAGAAAAAGTTAACTCATCAACAACTTCAGAATCGCGATAAGAATAGATTCATCCATACCTTAAACCACCAAATTTACAAGAAAATGAAAAAAGAAGCCAAAATCTATCACCTTAATAAAGCTGTGGACATCAAATCATTTTTAATACGAGATGTTGATAAGAAATTCACCTCCAAGAAAACGTAAACAACATGTACGAGATAAAAGGATTCACCGGAGAATTAAACATGGCTTCTGTCACTCGTTTTGAATCAAACTCGCCAACTTCGTTCCAAGTGATTCACCGGATAATTAAGTATGGATGCTGTCACTCTTTTGAAGCAAACTAGAAACGTTTCCCATAACGTAACCATACCCATGGGAGGGACGGATGGTGTCGATGAGAAACACTGTAGAAAAATGTTACGAGATATAAATGCACTTTTTCCAACACTATCAGTGCAATTCTACAATCCTACTTTGTTCTGAAGCAACACCTTGTCCAATACGAGATCTTGAAAATAGATGAGTAATCATCTAGGTGTGATATCGCCGGAGTCAAGACGTCACCATTTCCAACTTGTGTATCAACTAAATTTGAAGATGGTCCATTACCATTTATGACAATTTTTTTTACCACTGTATTTTATTGTTGTTATAATTTTTTTCTTTTTATTGTTATGATACTTGAATTATTTTGTACTTATATTAGTTATTCGTTCCTGATTTTTCCGAGAACAAACGTACCTACGAGAAGATGTTTATTTCCAATCAAGAAGACTCTGAATCCGAAATACTCAAGATCCAGTCCATTGTACGAGGCCCTAGTCCCTGATCCTTGGGGCATGGCGCTAGGCTCCCGTCACAGACGAGTACCTCTTCTTTTGAAAGTCTCAGTCCTGGTGTCCTCATACTTCATGGGGCAATGTGGCGGGAGACTTTAGCGCCAACGACTAGGGGAACAGTGCTTTCTGTGTGCGCCTGCGCCGAAATGGACTGTTGGGATGTCCAGATTTACGAGATGCGAGATTTTTAGTACGTTTTCTGTGAGCTTGATGCGAACAGATTATCGAATAGTTCCTTTGTAATAGTTAGTTTTGTAAATGTTAATACATGTCGAATATATCGTTTTGCACACATTAGCTGTTGCTTTGTCAATTACACAGTTGATGTGGATTAAATACTTAATATTCACACAGAAACTGCGGAAGAAGGCTCTCTTTTTACCCCCTCTCCATTTTTAGCAGGTGAAAAAAGTCAGACCACTTTTTCCACTTCGAAAAAGCAAAAAAAGTAGTCTAACACACTGCCCCGTTTGTGCCCCCCCCCAATTTTTGATTTTGACGACGGCACTGCTGGAAAATCTTCGTTTTTCGTCATTTTTCAAGAAATGATCAGAAAACACCACTTCAGGTAATAAAAATTATAATAGTGTTTTGTTGTTTTTCAAGAAACGATCAGAAACGACCATTTTGTAATGCTGGAATATTATCGTTTTTCGTCGTTTTCAAAGCAACCCAATTTTTTCTAATCAAAAACACCCCTCTACGAATTACCACCGAAAATTACCCACCTCTGGGGCATTGTGCTTATTTTCAAGGGTTCCCAAAACATAATTTCCCATAATGGGGGATAAATTTATGAGATGGGAGACGAGAAGGTATTCTATTTGATACAGTTCTAGATGAGCATGCCAATTCGAAAACACCACCATCGCCATATCCACTCGCAAAATCTTCGTCGACCTGCAAACTGCGATTTCTTCGACTCGGCGAATTAATTTACAGGCCAGCAGTACGTAAACGTACACGAAGGTGAATATGGCACCGGCAGTAGCGCCTCGCGAGGGTCGAGAAACACGTATATTACATCGGAGATTACACGTTGGAATTAAATTTACGAGTATCCATGTTCCGTTATGACGTTCGACTATTATACACACATTTCGCGTTAGGGTTAAGCCCTTAATTGAATGAAAACCGTCGGTATGCGAATGTGCTGGGCGGACGAAGGGGTCGAAGGGGGCTACAGGACCAGATAAGTGCCGTGCCACAGCCGCCACACTCCGTAGTGTATGGTATGTTACCATTTATGGTGAATTATTATGGCACAGTCATCCGAACCGAGGCACTGCATTGCCTCGCAGATCTTGTTCAATATAAATAAAATTTATTATTTTAATAGCTCGATTCTTGCCATGCCATCGTACCGTGTGATTTTCAACCTCCCTTTGACGTCATCACTTGTGTGGTTGGTTTTCGAAATGATCTATTGGCCAGAAATGTCCTACTCGATTTATAAACGATCGCGGTTTCGTCAAAATACCACTATAAAGGTCAAAGCTTGAAAAAGATGGCAGCGTGAAATTTCGATGCGCAGATTTTCTAGATGAGAAAATTCGCTGTTCACGTAATAGGCTCGCGAATTTCGAGACCGGGGATCTCTTTTTGTCACGTTCGTTGGCGCGTACCACGTCGTCGAGATGAAATTGTATCGTATATGGAAGGGTGGCTGAGCAGAGGGGATGTTATAGCCGTATGAAAATACTACGGCACACATACTTTCGGCCTATAAAATAGTCGTCGTGGAAGAATAAGCGAGGTGCGGTATGGCGAGAAAAAAATAGTCGAGATGTAAAAGAGAGAGCGAAATCGTGCGAATGAGTATACGGTGCACCCTGCTGCCTGCGCCTGCTGTGCCACAGATATACTTATGTATACGCACAGGCACACACACTCGGTATAAATTTCAAGAGCACAAAAATAAGCCCAAGTCGAAGCAGGCGCGCGAAAAAATGTATATAAAAGTTAAAAGAAGCGTAAGTAAGCGTAAGGGGTATAAGTTCTTCATGCGTATAACTATCATCAGTATTTTCACTCGGAATACTTTAGAGCTCGTTACATAACGTAATTATTACTGCTCCATTACGCTGATTTCTTTTTTTCTCCTGCGTCTTTTTCGTCTCCTTTTTTCTCTCTTAGAGCCCCTTTATATGTCGAGTGTGTGGTGTACGCTGCGTTGTTTGATACCTACGTGTAACGATAGCGATAGCGGTGGAGAGAATGTATGCGAAATTGCTGAGATTCTGTATCCCTTTTTTTTTTTTTTGAAGGGAATTTCCATCCAGAGATTATTTCGGCTAGTACGTTCGTGTAATGGGTATTGATGAGAGGGGTGGAGGAGTAGGTTTCGGATCGCAGATGTTCCTATACCTAAGACAGTGTTTTTCTACGTACAGGCTGATTCACTTGATGACTGGTTCCTTCAGATAAGAGTTTAGGCAACGTTTGTGACATGGTGGTGTGCAGATTGCAGCTTGATCTAGCGTAAGGCAAATTTATGCGAAAATAAGAACGAAAAATAGAGTAACGGAGAGTGGATTTTTTAAATGGAGTGGTGGAAATTTGATAAGGGTTCTTTTCTGGGGATCAATATGCAACTTGTGATACATAAATAGAAAAAGCTTGTCTGCGAAGACATTGTTGGCAGAAATTATTCATATTATGAGATCCAGGGTGGAGAACAAACTTTCTTCAAAGAAATGCATTACTTATACATTACTTTTTGCATTACCATATCAATATTTCTATTTAACTTACACCCCCCCCCCCCCAACAAAAATCTCCTTTCTCCTAACAAAAAAAAACTATATTTTTGAAACAGTTGGAATTTTATAAATTTCAACCAAAAAAATGAAAATTCAACAAAATGAAAAATCTAGATACTCATGTATGTATTCTCAATTGATCCAATTTATTTATATCAAAAATAAAAAAGAGAAAAGAGGCACAAGCAATATGAAATTAGGTATACTGTAGTAAATTGATTAAAATATAAATATAATGTAATATGATTTTGAGAAAAAATACATTACTTTTCAGCAAAAATGCATTACTTTACATTATTTACATTACCAAGAATTTCAATGCATTACTTTTACATTACTTGAGGAGCGTTTTATCAAACCGCACTAACTCCATTTTGGTCAAAAATGAGATAAGACTTGATCCGTATGTAAAATTTAGCGGGGAATCGATTGCCACAATCGCCAGACCATAAAATCCCTTCCTAGTGCCATAAAACTGCCATTGAATTCTCGTTTTTTTTCAATAGCGGTTTAGTTGGCCCCGTTTTTCTGCAAAACGTAACTAACTCCACTTTTTTTTAGCGTTTTTCGTGTTTTTCTCATGGTAACACTGCGTTTCGGTCTCCGGGAAGCATCGCAAACGACTCTACAGATATTTTTACATAACTACGAGTGATTTCCACCACATTCGTGCGGTATGATAGCCTAAAAGGTAAGCCTGAAAGATATCAAAAAATATTCATTTTTTTCGATTCTCAAAAATTTTAAATTTTTGATTTCTCTTTTCGCTCGGAGGTTTATATGGCGTTAATATCGAATGAATAATAACAGTACGTCAAAAATAAGTGTTAGAGTGTTCATTAAATTACTTTTGTGAGTGGAGTTATATCGTTTTGAAAAAAAATAACTGTATGAAAGTTCGTGATTTTTTGATCAAAACGCAATAAAAGAGACATTTTAAATCAAAACGCAATAACAGTCAAATTTTAGATCAAAACGCATAAGTTGTTTTTCTTTTGGCTCCCCCCCCCGCCCCCCGGGTGCGTACAAAACCGGACAATTGCATGTTTTCATCTCGTATGGACCTCCTCTACCCGTCGATACCGCATTTGACCCCCTGCGCCCCTGCCCCCCCCCCCCCGAGTTACACTAAATCGCGTTTTCTGAGAAATGACCAAAATGGAGTTAGTGCGGTTTGATAAAACGCTCCTCACTTACATTACCTACATTACCTGTTCTCCACCCTGGAGATCGTAAAAATTCTTGAAATTCATAAAAGCTGATACTATGTTGTTAAAATTTCAGGAAAAGTTTTTTAAAAAGTCATTCTGGAAATTCAATAATCCATAAAGAAGTCATCACCATGACAAAAATGTAAATTTAAAAAATTTTTCAAGTCATAAGTTAAATTTTAGTCTTAAAAAAGAAAAAGGTCAAAACAGTTGTGATTTTCATAAATGTGAGTCTGGATATAAAAACCATCCTTGGGGATTAAACACTGGTTTTTGAGTTGAGGTTCCTCTTTGATTCTACTCTTTCTGAAAGACCTTAAATCAGTGTCAACTCAAAAACCAATTTTTGACTCCTAAGGATGGTTTCTATATCCAGGCTCACAAATGTTGCGAAATTAAGAATAAAATGAAAAAGCCACATATTTTATAATCACAAAATTTACAAGACCACTAAATACTTCTTAGAAGTAAAATTTGATACGTAGAAAGTAGAAACACGAATTTTATTTCATCTTTCACCACATTTCACACGAATAAGTTTATTGATGGGTTCATTGGTTCATCCAAAGAGTAAATACAGGGTGACTTGAAAATACTATAACTCAAAAATTGCTTCGTAAAAAAATAATAACACCCAAAAAATAACGAAATCCCATTTACGACACAGTTGAAGCGCCATTCCCTTCAAAAAATATGAACTCATTCGGTATCGATTACTAATCATTAGAAAAATTTAAACTGTTTTTAATTTTTGTACTTTCCCAAAAAATTCTCAAAATCAAAAATTTCAAAAATTTTAAAAATTGAAATATTTAAAAACGAATAGTTTTATATGATCAAGTTTTGGATAAGGATCAAAAATCATCGAACGCAGAATTTGCCTAATCAAAAATTTGAAAGGGGCAAAAATTAGCAAAAAACCAAGTTTTCGTGAGATTGGCAACACTACATACCCTACCTACTCGACCCTTTCCAGATATTTTGAGCCTAGCATTGGCGATGTCCCTTGCCGACCTAAAGTAGGCAACCCTTCGATCAGATCAACGCAGGACCAGGTGGAACGATTCCTCTCCAAAGTACATACAAAAAAATCGGTGGGTTCCGAAAATGTTTGGTCACCCTGTATAAAATGCTTTCATAATTTCAATATTTTTCATAGGTAAATAAATCTTTATAGGTCATCGTTTTCAATAATATTTTATAAAATTTTATTGGAACTTCATTTACCACTGACCGGTGTTTAATCAATTTTTAATCAATTTCCAACCATTTTTGTTATGTTTGGAAACTTTTGATCTCGTTTCATAAAATTTCATTAAAATTTCCTCAATATTCGAGTTTTTTTTCTTCAAAACAATGATTTTTTCCAAAATGGCAATTTTGTCCAAAATAATTTTATTCAGGAAAAATTTTTTTTAATGGTAATATTACCAAAAATAAAATGTAGATCATTTTTACTAAAAATGACAATTTTTACTAAAAAGGACAATTTTTACTAAGAATGACAATTTTTTACTAAAAATGACAATTTTTTACTAAAAATGACAATTTTACTAAAAAATGACAATTTTCACTAAAAATGTAAATTTTCACTAGAAATGTAAATTTTTACTAGAAATGACAATTTTCACTAAAAATGACAATTTATAATGAAAATGAAAGATTTCACTAAAATTGACAATTTTCACTAAAAATGACAAATTTTCACTAAAAAGGACCAAATTTTACAAAAAATGACAAATTTTCACTAAAAATTACAATTATTGTCATTTTCAGTGAAAATTGTCATTTTGAGTAAAAATTGTAATTTTTTAGTTAAAATTGTAATTTTTTTTTTAAATTGTCTTTTTTGGTAAAAATTGTTAATTTTTAGTGAAAATTGGTCATTTTTACGTAGTAATAATTGGTCATTTTTTGTAAAAATTGGTCCTTTTTAGTGAAAATTTGTCATTTTTAGTGAAAATTGTCAATTTTAGTGGAATCTTTCATTTTCATTATAAATTGTCATTTTCATTATAAATTGTCATTTTTAGTGAAAATTGTCATTTCTAGTAAAAATTGTCATTTTTTAGTAAAATTATCATTTGTAGTAAAAAATTGTCATTTTTAGTAAAAATTATTTTTAGTAAAAATTATTTTTACTAAAAATGACAATTTTTACTAAAAATGACAATTTTTACTAAAAATGAAAGATTTTACTAAAATTGACAATTTTCAGTAAAAATGACCAATTTTTACTATAAATGACCGATTTTTACTAAAAATGACCAATTTTTTTACCAAAAAAGACCATTTTATTAAAAAAATGTCAATTTTTACTAAAAATGGCAATTTTCACTGGAAATGACAAGTTTCACTAAAAATGACAATTCTTAATGAAAATGAAAATTTCCCCAAAAATTACAATTTTTAATGAAAATGAAAGATTTCACTAAAATTGACAATTTTCCGTAAAAATGGACAATTTTTGCAAAAAATGGGAATTTTTAGATATAATTGTTATTTTTTTCCAAAAATTTTGATAAAATGATATACTGGGACAATTGGATGAAGCTGAAAATTTTTAAATATTACCATTTAATGAAAATAATTACCATTTTTGGTCAGTAACAATCTATCATTATGGGTAAAAATTTCAATTTTCAGATAAAAACATTATCTGCAAAAATTATCTAGGTACCATTTTTGGTAAAAATTCCCATTAAAAAAATTATTTTTCCGATTAAAATTATCATTCTGGGAAAAAAATTATCATTACTGGTAAAATTTGTCATTTTTGGTAAGAATTTTCATTTTCTGGATATTTTACTCACTGCTCTCAACAACTCAGACGAATTTCCTAGATTTTTTACCAGTCCCTAAAAATAACCATTTCTCAAAAGTAGGTACTAGGTATACCAAAATCCGGGGAAATCGTCATTTTGTAGTAAAAGCACCACTGAGTGCGATTTGAATCACTAGTAATTCAAATCAAAACATTTTTATTCTTAAATAGTATTCGAATCAATTATTTTTTTGAGTACATATTTGAAAAAAGGAATAATTCGAAGGAGATTTGAATCATACATGATTCGTGGCTCGAAAATTTAGCAGATTTCAAAATTGTCTTTCAACTCCGTCATCTGTGTAATTTAATAAATTTTTTGAAGAGTTTTTGATATTTCAAGTCATTTTAAAATATGTAATGAACTTTTGCCAACTGTTGGAATATTCTATCAAGATTTAGTGGTAATTTCAACAATATCAACGCCAATTTCAACAATTTTCTCAGATCTTCAACCAGTTTTTATAAATTTTATTGGATTTTTCCAAACACGTGATTATATTTTTTAATAACTTTACTTGAAATTTGAGTTATTTCTCAAAAAATTTCATTTTAAGATAATTTTCCGTGCAACTGTTTGTGATTTTTGTAATTTACGAATTCATTTTTTTCCATAATTGTATTTTTAGAAGCATCTTATGAAACGTTATCAATATTTTTTAAAAGTTCAGTACCTTTTTTTTTCATTTCTGATGTTCATTATTCAATTTCTTAGCATTTTAAACAATTTTCAAAATACCTACGTATTTCAATATCTGTCCACGTTTAGGTCATTCTGAATTTTAACAGCGGAATACCTCCGATTAAAAGTCAAATCTGTCATCTACAAATATCAGAAAAATACACAGCTGTTATTTTAACCTCAAATTGTTTTTCAAAAACGTCCTCATCCAGTCTAAATTTTTCACCAAAATCAAACTCGTTGTAATTAGACACCAAAAAGAAACTTTTCCTCGTCTCATCTCACCTTTCGTACCAAAATCCCAGATACCTCCACCAGTCATCGCCATCGCTCAAAAGGTATCGCATAACGACGCAATTACCTCCGCAGAAAACCATCTCAAAGGTGTCGAGTACGCGGTTAAACGATTCGCAAAAGTTGATTAGGGAAAACCAGCGCAGCATGACAGCGGCACCTTTGAAGCCTCACCTTCCACCTCCTGTTTCAGATTTGTCGCGTCTTTCACGCTTACCCGAATTTATAAATATTAAACTGTTGAATCCGCGTGACACGTGAAGCCGAAAAAACCTCCGACGAAAGGGGAGACGACCCGGACACGGCGACGTGGACCCGCGCCGCGCGTTATAACAGAAAATGAAAATTACAACTTTTTATTAAGGCAGTCGCAATACATTTAACTTTTATTTGCAAACTTTTAATGGCAACTTTCCAAAAAGTTGCGTCAGTTTATGTGTTTTTCCCTCTATTATACGTTTCTTTTTTCGCACTTTCTTCTGCCCCTTCGTCTCTCCTCTGCCACACAACCAGCTTCTCGTCACGCCTGTCCTTCGGCGAGTCCCTTTATACCCACAGTTCATCGCTATGCGTCGTTCACTCACATTCCGAGCAAATGAGACTTGTTCGTCGCACCTTTCGCCAACTGAAGATGTAAATCAGATACTTCTCCGAAAAAAGGAGAGAAAAAAGGTTATATACGCGGAATTTAACTGCCTAATGCAGTTAGTTTGATCGCTTTGTCTCGTGAAGCACGTTCAATTTCGTCGACGAGTGCAGAAAACACGACACGAGAAGGAGGGGAAAAAGAAAACTTTTCGCATTACTTTTATACAATACAATCGAGGAATGTATCGTACGAGGACGAATAAACACAAGCAACGTACAAAAGTACGTTTAAAAAAATTGGCGAAAAGAAAATTAAACATTTGAAACTTAGGTACGCCCATATGCTCGAATACTTTTCGCAGTACGTCTGACGACAAGATGCGGACGCGATCTGTTTTTAACGAGGTTTTTCCGCAGCCGCGAAAAATTCCCTAGGGATGAAAACTCGATAGGTATTAAATTTTAAATATGTAGTCGCGTCTACGAAGCTCGCTGCGTTGTTTTTCTTCTCATTTTTCGCTGCTTCGTGCTCGATTGGGTTTTCATTACGAAGGAATTTCCAGCGTCGGTTCTACTCTTCCCCTCCCCTTCTAGCTCAGGGTGTGTTTAAATTCTCGGATATTGCAAAAATCCGCAGAAAGAGAATCAGACTATACGCATACCGTACAACCCTTTTAGATTTGTCGAACCGAGCCCTGCCTTTTTATGGTAAAGTTCAACTTTTACGTTTAAATGGCCATTTGGTATTCTTTTATTGGCTTTTCGGCGGTTATGTAAAGTATTTTTGTTTGATTGAGCTTTTGCATAGACGGATTAGAGGCGAAGGTATGGCGGTGCAGTGGTGTTTTTAATGAGTAACCAGAACCGTCTGGCGGATTCGACGAAGGGAAGTAGAAACTTTGATGTTTAATCACGTGTAAGTTTCTCGAATTGATTTTTCAAGTAGTTTTTCCGTACGGTTCAATGAAGACCAGAACGAGAGTGAGGAGTAGAATGGAAAAAGCAAGGAATTGTGTTTCGGTAATTTCTTTTGAGACTTTGTGCATTTTTTGCTGTACCGGTGGATTTTCGAGCTGACGTTTGACCCGAAAGTCTTGAATGGAAGTGTACCATATTCTCAACTTGAATTAATTTCTGCTTTTTTTCTTGTAGTTTTCACGTAACACGAGAATTCCCTACGTCATCGTATTTTTTTTTTTTTTTTTTAATTTTCGAAGAAATTTTTGAATTGAGGAAGAATAATTTCGAACTACAATTAACATGTTACAACTTCTGAAAAGGTACTCTCACAATTATAAATCAGTGAAAATCATCGAAAATCACTGAGAAACAGTCAGAATTGCAGCACAGGAGAAAATCAGTGAGCATTTTTTTACTGAAAACAAATCAGTGAGAAAAATCACTGGAAAATCGGTGAATATTCACTGAAAGGTCAGTGAAGTTTATTAAATTTGCTGGAAAATCAGTGAAAATCTTTGAATAATCAGCGAAAATTCGCTGAAAATCAGTGAATTTTTCTGATTTTTTCTGTGCTGCAATTCTGACTATCGGTGACTTTTCACTGATTCAGAATGAGAAAGTACGGTAAGAAAAATGAATAACTCTAAAAAAAAGAACGAGAACTGACTTAAGCTTGAACGAAAATGCTGGAAAATTTGTCAAAAATCTCACCTAATCGTAGATCAAGGAAAAAAATTCGTAAAGAGAACAAGGTGGTTGGAGGGGGAGGGGGTGCAAATTTTTCTAAAATTAACAAAAAAATTCTACACGATTCGAACTAATGATTTTCACTTCAACCACAAAGATATCGAATGGAAATAGGTACTGAAAAAAAAAGATGAATTTTCAACTTGAGCGTACTCCTTGAATGATAAAAAATTTAAAAATCCATTTTTTCAGCCATATTTGAGAAATTTGCACTTTATTTATCGTTTCAGTAATTTTATTTCAAGCACAGGTACCACACACGGGGTGTTTTCAAAACAATGTAACTCCTTCGAAGAAACAAATAGGCAACTGGAATGACGACGCTATTCATGCAAAGGGGATGCATCATAATTAATAGGGTGAAATAAAGACCAGTCATTATCCGCACCTTGTGCAGCTAATTATTATACCCTTTTATCCTCCTATTCTGGCAATTATTGTACATGGATGTAACACAAATTGCCTATAAAACAGAATTAAGAGACAAAATACAAAATTAAATTAAATTTTCGTTTCCTCTCTCCTTCCAAAAATTTCCGAAGAAATTCGACGCGAGTTATAAGATCGCTCAGATCGCAAAATTGATATGATGAGGTGGAAAAAAATCATGGAATCCATGCTATGATCTAAGAAATCGACAAAACAGGCAACAGAATCCACCTGTTGAAATGTAAAGTTGATGGAATGAAAAAAATGAAGTTGATTTTTTTTTTAATTTTGAAAGTGAAAAAAAATTTGAGGGAGAATTTTAAAATCATTGAAAGAAATTTTCAAGTTGGAAGAAATATTTTAAAAATATGAAGTTGAAAAAAATTTAAAAAATCAAAGTTTGAAAAATTTTGAGAAAATTTAAATTGAAAAAATCTTACTTACAGATGGAAACGATTTTAGCATTAAAATTTTTTCCAACTTTGATTTCTTCTCAACTCTTTATTTTTAAAAATTTCTTCTGAACATTCAAAGTTTAAAAATTTTTACAGTTGGAAAATTTTTAAAATTTTATACAATTTTAAAATCGAGGAAATTGAAAAAATTTCAACTTAGAAAATGAATTTGAACTTCGATATCTTCGAGCGCCAATTTTTGGCAAAAATAATTTTGAGTCAGTAGAAAGATTTTTACACGAAATTTACACTAGGTACCTTTTACTCCAAGATCTTTAAACATCACACCGGAGGGAAGGAGAGATTTTCGCTCCAGGAAAAATCTTACACTGAAAAAACAAATAAATAAATTTTATCTAAAAAAATGATAACGGGGCACCATTCACAAAATTTGCAAAATTTATTCTGAAAAAATTATATTTATCGCAAGATTTGGTAACATTTATTTCGATGCAATAAATTTTTCCAAATTTTGTGCTAAATATTTTCATTTTTTTAGAATAGATTTTTATCAATTTTGTAAATGGTGCCTGTAATTATTTTTTCGGATAAAATTTATCATTTTTTTAAAACACTTTTAATTTATTTTTCATTTCTCATTTTTTTCAATGTATAAAAAAATATACTTCAGTTCCCAGTAGTTATTTCTAATTCTCTTTCAAAAAAATTAAAATTAAAAAGCGAGATGTTATGCGAGTTGTTTTTTCAACAATCACGTAGTCAGACAGGTAGTTAATGAGACCAAGGACGTTTTCCGCCATTAAAAGTGAAGAAATTTCACGACCTTTGAATAAGCATCCGGTGTTTCATTTAGGAAAAAAAAAAATTTCCAGCTATAGGTAATTTCTCCCTATTAATTTTTCAGTTCGTTAAAAATTGCCCCACCTTTCAATCCATTGATTTCTGTTGTTGACTTCGCGTTATCGACTTCTATTTCCATTTGTTTTTATTTTGTAAGAAAATGGAGGAAGCTAAAAAATTCAAAGCATCGATAATTGCACTTCTTGTTTTCTTGAAATTTTTTTCAAAAATAATATTACTCACAATTTGTATTGTACATAAGAAAACTCGATGAAACCAATGAAACCTGAGAAAATTTCTCCGGTCGATTTTCAAAAAAATATCTCCGTAAAGCATATTTCCAAACCTTACTCACAATTTATTTTCATGAAACTCCATTTTTCTCAACATTTCTTTCAGCTACTAAATTTATTTTATAAAATTGTTTTCAACTTTGAAATTTTTTGGTTCTAAAATTTTTTTCAACTCCAAAATTTTCTCACTTGTTCAAATAATTTTTTAAACGATATATTCAATAAAAAATACAATTTAAAAAATTTTGGAATGATTTTATGTTCATTCCCTGAAAATATTAATTTTTCAAAAATACAAAAATCTAAGAAACGTGTTCGTTTTTAATGAAAACATTTGGAAATTGACTAACTGGAGGACCTTTTTTGCTCCATTGGCGAAATAAGGCCACGAAAAAATTGTTCATATTTGTCCATTTTTTGGGGCTGTGAAATACGCCACAAAATACTTCTAGGTGATCGCAATCAAAGCTCCTTTATTTTAAAACTAGGAAAGGAAAAAATTCTAGCGAAAAAAACCCTCCCCTTCCCTTTTGTAAACAAATCTACATCTCGAGCACTCAAACACGAATGAAATCACAACTTCCGGAAAGAATAAGCACCAACAAGAAAATACGTAGAACAGAAAAGTAAAAAAACATTTGATAATTAAACATACCGCACATTTCCTCTCACCCTCTGACTTACCGCGATTTCACCTAAAAAGAAGGTCTAACACGATACATATCGTTTTTGTCGGCACTCTCGTTGCTCAAAACGTTTTTCAGCCTTTTAAATATTAATACGGCGTGTAAGACTTTTGTTGTAATTGACTGAGTTCTCGAGGCTGAAAGTTAAGCTTATACAGAGTTTTTGCGAATACTCGTGGGAAATCGCGGGCTTGTTTGTACTCGGATACAAGCTGTGAAGAAGAAAGTAATTAAGTCTGAAGAGGTTACAGTGGGAATAAGAGCCATGATAACTTTCCTAATAAGACAAACTTTCCCTTTAATTAACTCCGCAAAAAGCAACTCGAATGTGTTTGGAGAATGCCGCACCACGCCAAGTTAAGCCATACCCTTACCCATCCACCTTACCGTTCCTACACCAAAGAAAACGTCGACGAGTTGCACCAGCAAAAATAAATTCTAATCTTTTTCCTGGCGTCTTTATTCGGTGTAATGTAAATTGAAAAAATGCTCGCTGCAGTTGAATGTGTTTTTTTCCACGTTTCGAAGTTGCACAGAACAGAGTTTTGAAAGTGATGGATGAAGAATGGTCTTCGTAAATTATTTCTTCGAATTTTGCAACTTGTTCGAATTCTTTGGAAGGTTTAAAATTGATCGAATTTTGGATGGATTTTCTAATTTTACGAATTGGAAAAAATTCTGATTTTTTGTAATTTTCTGTGTTTTTGGGAAATTCCTCCTCGGTTGTTTACTTTCATCAATTTTAAAATCAGGTACTAAATTGTTCATAATGGTTGAAAGGGACGTCGGGACTGTATTTTTTTCACGTTTTAGGACCTTCTGAACACGATAGGACGTGGGGTTCAAAACGAGGTTTCCTTATACATATATATACGTTTATGTACACTTTTGTCTTTGATTAAACTCGAAAGCTGTGAACTTTCAGAACAGGACACATATCACAAAAATTGTAGTGAAAGGATTAAAATTTCGAGATTTTTAAAGCGATTTAAAATCTATTCAGCCGTTTTCGAGATATCTAACTTTGAACTTTGAGAAATTTGAATAAAAGAAGTAAAAATTGCAGAACGCTTTAAATTTTGATTTCTCGAAAACCCCCCAACCAATTGAGCTGAAATTTTCAAAAGTGACAGCGGAAAGTTAGAAGGTCCTACGGTAAAAATTTCAGTTTAATGAGCTGAGGTATGCCATCCCCTGGGTAGCTGAAAATTGATCAACAGCTTTTTTGAATTTCTTATCTGAACTTTGAGCGTGAATAACTTGAAAAATAACCCTCCTCAAAAAAATCTAATGACACATTACCGAAAGTAAATTTAATTCTCTACAACTTCCTACGTTGACTTTTTCGCGGGACGCCTCCTTTGCTCAAAAAACGGTCCCCAAAGGGCGTAATGGGAGGTCCAAAACTCAAATTTTGCATTTTGGGATTAAAAATTCGGTAAAAGGGCATACTATGACATATTCTGGGTCGCTGATTCCAAATTTGGTCTTTGTTTTACCGATTTTTTCGATTTGAAACCCCTAGATCTCCCTAGGGACATAAGGATGCCTGAGGCGATGGGGAGGGAAAGGCCGAAATTTCAATTTTGGCAATTACTTGAAAATTACATACTACAAATGTAATCTGGGTTTCTGATTTCAAATTTGCCCTCAGTTTTTCGATTTCAACCCCCTAAATTCCCCAATGTACATTTGGGAGCATAGGGGTCCAAAATTTTGAACTTTGTTATTAGGCCAAAATTTCAATTTTGAGTAATAACTTGAAAAGTCGAATTACCTATTTTATGTAATCTGGGTTGCATATTTCAAATTTGGCCTTCGTTTTTCGATTTGACCCCCCTCCCCTCCCCTTGGTACTAAGCCAAAATTTTAATTTTGAGTAATAACTTAAAAAATGAAATACTATTTTATGTAATTTGGGGTACTGATTTCAAAAGCCTTAATTTTTCAATTTAAACTTCCCTAGATGTCTCTATGGATATGAGAGGGTATCGAGATTCAAAATTTTGAACTGTGGTACTACGCCAAAATTTTAATTTCGAGTAATAACTTGAAAAGGAGCAATATAAATTATGTAATCTGGATTGCTGATTTCAAATTTGGCCTTAATTTTTCGATTTGACCCCCCCCCCCCCCCCACACACACACACACTAATAAACTTAAATTACGTTGTATGTACAAACCAAAAAGTCAATTGTGTTTTTATAATTGAAAATCCTTTTTTTTTTTGTCATTGTAGCAAAAAATGTCCAACTTTGGGAAGCGATGGCTCAGCCCTCTGAGGTTGAGGGGGACTGAAATTTTTTTTGGTTCATTTCTATACTTAAGCAACCTACCACGTGAATTATTTTTCTGTCAGGACCTAAATTGTGTCTCCCAAGGCAATTTGAAATTTTCAACGTCAATTTCAAAGTCATTATTGTGGTTGGAAAAATCTAAAAAAAATTCAGGGTACTCTTCTCTAGTATCTCTACCTACGTGCCAAGTTTGAAAAAAATCGGTCGAAAACTCGTGGAGATAGAATTTTTAGCTTGAAAATCACGTATTTTGAGGCCCCAGCCTCTCTGAGGTGAAATGAAAATTTGCTCATGCGCTCTAAAATCATCTTCAACCAAGACAAATCGAATAGCGTAAAAATTTTGACAAAGTTCCACCAGAGACCAAATGACCTCCTTTCCACATAAGAGCCTTTTTGAGAAACCTTTTAATTTGAACGTTTTCGAAATTCGAATTCATGAAAATTTTGGTTTTATTGAAAAATTGTAATAAAAAACGTTTGAAATTTTATTTTGACAAATATGAGTATTTAAATGTAAAAAAATTTAAAAACTGTCCTCAATTTGATCAAAAAAATTGAAAAATTCTAAAAATACATTTCAAAAAAATTCTGATCTAAAACGTAGAATTCCCTTTAATCATATTTTTTCGAAGATTTTAGAGTATGGTCATCTTCGTTCATCTCTTCTCTCATCTTCTCACGCTCCATTCATCGCAAAAAAAACCACCATCCGTACAAACATACAAAAAAATATACAAACATAAAATTTCGAGCAAATCCCTTTCATATTTTCATAGAGAGCGAAAAAAATACGAGAAAAAATACCAAGAAGAAAAAACTTAGCTGCACAACCCGACTAAACTTCACAAATTTAATATAAATAAGACTTAAAACTACTTAGAGATGAAAAATCTTCCGGTCTAATTTCCCACTTTGACGTCTCAAGTGAAATCCCAAGACCCAAGCATAACCGAGGGGAGAACCGACGGAGAAAAAAAAATACCAGAGTATGAAACAAGAACCCCCGTACGTTTCTACGCGAGAATACGAGAAAACGCAGCAACAAGTTCCCTCGACCGTGAGTTATACACAAAAGCTTAAGCAGAAGTAGGACGAGCGACACGAACGACGCGGAAGGAGGCAAAACTACCAAAAGTGTATTTCTGATATGGCAGATACTTTAGCCAAGTCGTTGGTACTTTTGAGTAGCTTTATACACGCTTGAAAATGTATCAAAAAGAGAGCACGAGGAAGGAACGAGGGGAAAAGTTATACCATATTCGTCGGGCTTTTTTTCATTTTTGAAGGAAAAAAAATCGTTCTCGGGCGCAGAGACGAAATGAAAACGAGCTTTAGGTATATGGGCTCGGATGTTTTCCTCGTTTCTTCTCTCTTACTCGCTGTATGGAAATTGGAGATGCCGGAAACCCCATCCGCGGTACGAGGGGGTGTCCGAAAGACGACCAACAAACCCAACCTTCGCTCGCTTTATTCGCTTAACGAATTCACACGCTTTATCGGCAAAAACCTGCTCTAACGGTCACTTAAAATTCAATACGTGCTTCCCTTATAATCAACGATTGAAAGTGTTTAATGATTTGTGAAAACTGTACGCTGGTATAGATTTCTTCTCTCTGTCGGTGTAATTTCTCGAGCCTACGTAAGAGCGCAGAGCAGGCTTTAGATTCGCGAAATATACGCAAACCGTCTCTTCGCCTGGTTTCGGGAGCCCGGACAACCGCAAAATCTCCGCAAGAATACACTCGCTTTATATCTAGACGGCGGCAAGACGACGACCGCGCGTTAACCCATTCGGAATAATTTTAATAGCGACGATTAAATAATTTAAATGGTGCTCGATCCGCGACCGCGGCAGCGTCTCGTTATTGTACTCTCGGCTGAACTTCGACGACGGCGACCTTCCTGCCCCATCCAGGCGTCTAGGGTGCCTCGTGCGCATCCTTTTTTCCGCACCCTATATCGCTAAACAATACCGTAATTAATCGACGCATATTTAATGAGCATTGTTAATTATTTTTACCGCGGTGTTTCCTTTCTTTGCGAGCCCTTTTTGCGTTGTTTATCGCCGCTAAGCAGGGTAGAGAAGGTGATGTGGTGTGTAAGAATGCGATGGCGTGGGTGGAGTAATCTCGCGTCTGGTGGATGATGTAAGCTCTGTGTCGTTGTATCGGATTTCATCGGGGTATTTATCGCTAAATTTGAATTTTTAGATAGGCAATAATAATTAGAAAGATTAAGTGAAGTGAAGGATTTATATGTATTTTTCAGGGCTGGGACAATTTTTAGCTGAAAAATTGAAATATGAGCCTAAAAATGCTCAAAAAATTTATGAAATATACTCTAAAAAAGTGTAAATGATGCTCTTGGACATAGTTTCTCAAAAAATCTTTTTAATTGGGGCATGAAATGTGTCCCAAAACCCTCAAATTGGGAAATGACATAATGTCTCAAAAACTTCAATTTGGACGAAATGATCCAAAAAATACCACTCTGACATCAAATTCAATTTTTTATAAAAAGTCAGGTATTTGAATCTCATTCTCCTCATTCTTCTCATTCCCCTTTCAAATCTTAAAATCGCTAGGAATTTTCAATGACGTCTTTTGAGTAAAAAATACAAAAAATATGAGATGAACAAAAACACAAATTCGATTGAAGACATTTTTCAAAATCTCAAAAGTCAAGCAGACAAAAAGTCATTACATTTATCGAAAATTTTTCAAGTTTTTCCAAATCTAATATGTAATTAAGTGGTATCCAGAATTTGGTGTCAAAAATCGTATAGTACTAGGTTTGTAAATTGTCCTCAAAAAAATGTTAAAATGAAGAATCCACCAAATATACTCCGAAAATTTGAAATTTTGTGAAATATATGAGCCTGGATATAGAAATCACCGCTAAGGGGTCAAAAATTGATTTTTGAGTTGAGGTACCTCCTTGATTCTACACCTTATGAAAGGCCCAAAATCAGTGTCAACTCAAAAACCGATTTCTATGTCCAGGCTCACATATTCCATATAAACACGAAAAATAGTTTCTAAAAATGTCTAAAATATACTTTTATTTATGTAGATCAGAGTTGAAAAAATAACCGTCAACGAATTATGCTCATTTTACTTGAAATTTCACGAAATAAGCAGATTGTTCAAAAATATTCTATTAGTAGGTATGTGTAAAACAACACGAACGAGCATAGAAATCCTAACCTAGTAGAAAGCAGAACTTTAGTGGAACATTTAGCAGGGAAACTTTCAAAGAAATCACGATTTTTGAAAGGAGAGGCAAAAATGTCCTTTTCAGACAATTTTTTTACGAGGTGAAAAAAAATCAATTGAAAAATTTTCACAACTACCCCCCTCACTCTCACCCCCCTAAAGACCCCAAAAATGGGAAATAGGTGGAATTTTGAGCCTCGAACGTTTTTCAAGAGAAACTTTCATTCTTTTTAAGCTCGATTTTTTTTTTAAAAAAAAAGAGAAAACGTGATATTTTGACATTTTGAACAAAAAATTAGGATTTACCAGACTGTTAACGACACCTAGACTTTCAAGGCACAGCTGTTATTCTCAAAAAAAATTACGACAACTGATGATTTTACTTAAATTTGAGATAAGAATGATAGTTTTAAGCATTTTTTCTAATCTTTCCAAAAAAAAATGGTTTTAGTGCCCTAAAACAAAATGAAAAGTGATTTAAAAGTCATAAAAAATATTACAAGCTAGACCTTCCTATTTTAAAAGCAATACCTAATAAAAGAATAATCTAACAAATTGTTTGAAAATCTTTCAATTTCTTCAAATACAATTGAAATGTTGAATTCTGTTTTATTTTTTGAAACGGTGGCCATTTTTTAAAAAAAGTTTTTCAATATTTTAGACAATTTTAAAAATTTTAAATCAGCTTTTCATCCAAAATTTTGGATTGTAAAAGACTTCCAGGTTTTTAAAAAAGGTAGAACTAAAAAAAAAAAACATTTTTTGGGAATTGATTAAATTTTCAAAAATGATTTTCGTTTTCTAAAATTCAATTTGTTTGTAATTTTTAATCATTGCAGTGTTGGAAAAATATACTCAAACTTTGAAAAATCGTCCGATTATTGAAAAACTGTCCAATCTGCAAAACATTTTCCAGGTATTGAAAATCGTCCAATTTAAAAAAAATTATGTATGTTTTGAGAAGTTCTCCAATTTTTACGTAAAAATTGCCCAATTTTTGAGAAACCGTCCAATTATAGGAAACAATTGTCTGAATTTTTGGAAGATTCAACTTAATTTTTTTGAATAAATTGTCTCAATTTTTTTTGAATGAATTGTCTCAATTTTTGTAAAATTCTTCTATTTCAGAAAATAGTTCAGGTTATGGAGAAAACCGTCCAAGTTTTGGAATACATATGTAGCGTTTAATTCAACCAAAAAATCTACAAAAATTTTCAATAAGTGGCAACGCTCTTCTTTTGAGATTTTTCAGAATCACTTATATTGAATTTTAATTATTTTTGCCAACTTGACAAATCTTTGACGCATTCATTTTGTGACAAGTAAAAAAAAAATTCATCATCTTCAAAATAAAGAGACTTTGGTTCACTGAATAATTTCTCAATCTTCAATACCCAGGATAAGTAAAATATAAGTAAGAATTTTTTGAAGTAAGTACATGGTATTTGACGAATACCATTAAAATCAAATCATTGCATAAAAATTTTCAAATTTTACATATAAAATACATATGTAATTGGCAACGTCGCAGTCCCTAGAATTTTTTCAATCACTCTCACGCTATAAAAAATGTCATGTACACATTTTGCCTTTTTCAAAATCGAAGGGCTCTGATTTTTTATATCATTCTGGTATCTTCAGAATTAAAAATAGCTAAAATAGACACAGAATTAATGCTACTCGACAAATATCACCGAATTCACCAATAATTTCACGAAATTCGTTTGATTTTATACCATGAAAATTTTTCCTTTTCAAACTGAATCAAAGAATCGCGTAGTACTCATCTCGTACTACAAAAAATACTACTCACGAATCGAGCCCATCTTCAATATCGAAGCATAGTAATAAAACCACCACCAAAAAATTCTTCTGATCATTTCATCGTCGAATTCATTAAAAAGAAAATAAAAACTTCACCAATTTTCTCATTTCGTGAAAACATTCCAAAAATCAACTTAATTGGCTTCGTTTGAAACCCAGCATTCTTGATAGGTAACCTTTCATCCGAACCAATCACCATAAATGTCCGACTCACCTAAAAACATAAAAAATAAAAGGAACCCTTAGTAAAATAAAATAAGACATCGTAACACTTATATTAGAAAAGGAGAGGAAAAAACACGACTTTCTCTCGTATACTCGTACAATCCGCTTTACAGACGTAAAAGTATATACTTCGACATCACCGAATAACTAATTAGTTTCGAGTACCGGGACGACGGAGACGAGGACGGAAATGCTCGCACAGCGAGATTCTTTTCATCTCGAATTTTAATTAACATCGAAACTCCGGCGCAAAAATCCGATTACTAAACAAAAACTTTTCCTGTTCGAGCTGCTATACGAGGACCGAGGAGAAAATAAGTGAGAGAGACACAGCCACACACCGAGTACAAAAATCGTTAGTCTCATATATTAAATTAAATAAGAAGTCCAGTGTGTAAAAGGGACTTTTTGAAGCGTAATTGGGAAATGAAGAAAGCTGATAGCAATATCTTTGACAAAGGGTACCTTTGTAAATATCGTATTTTGCTCCGTTTCCCAAAACCATCGAGATGACGTTACCATGGTAACCTTTACCGATGTCTCCGCAATTTACAGTTTTGCACGCTTCGTCTGTATTTTATGTCACTATCGCTTATGTATAACATAAACCGAACTCTTGGACTATTGTTATTTTCGATCATTATTAAAAAAATAAAAACGAGAGAAAAAAATAGTACACGTCGAAGAATTTTTTGTAGGTATTTTTTCTCGTTTTCGTACCGCCATCGTCAGTTCGATAGAGGGGAGGGGCAGAAATCGTTATTATATTGGCCGAATGGTATATAAGTGGACTGTCTAAAATGTTAAACTTGAGGCATCCTCTTTGAATTTACGAAATGTCACAGATTACCGATTCGTTGGATTCTCTCGCAATTTCAGGGTGTTTAAAAAAATTTGTTGAGCAAAAAGCATGACTTAGCTTGACCTTGTACAATTTTTCTGACTTTTTTATGGGCCATCTCCCCTCAAAAAAAAATAATTTTCATGAAAAACTTCAAGAAATCTAATTTAAAAAAAAATCACAATGAGTTCCTAAACTAAAATTTCTAAATTACAAAAAAACTTCAAATAATTAGATATAATTCAAAACAAAATCACAATGAGCTCCAAAATTTGAATTTTTGATTTACAAAAAACTTCAAAAAAATATAATTTAAAAAAATCACAATGAGCTTCTAAATTAAAATTTTTACGAATCAATTCAAAAAAATATGATTTAAAAAAATTACAACGAGCTTCTAAATTTTAATTTTTACAAACAACTCTAAACAATATAATTCAGAAAAAAATTCACAACGAACTTTTAGAGACCAAGTATAATATTATACGTATACGATAATAAAATTCGGAGTCTTTCATCTTTCCTTTCAAATACTCGATGTTTGAATCGATGAAATCCAATGCTTCCTCTTTTTCTGCTAATAAACGCTTCTTTTTATTTTCAGTGCCTTAAATTCGTCGTTTATTCTTATGCTAGTTATAGCATTTTCGTCGGCCGATTGACGCCTCACATTGAGATTTTTCCAATTTTTGAAAAAAAAAACTTGACCTTTGAGTCAAAAAGTTTGACTTTGCATGACTAGCTTGATTTCTTGCCAGGCATCGGTGTCTAAATTTTCCAAAAAAGTGACTTTAGTGACTTTTAGAAGTGAAAAAAATGCCTTTTTAGTGACTTCTAGAAGTGAAAAAAGTGACTAGTGACTTATAGAAGTGAAAACAGTGACTTTTTTAGTGACTTTCAAAAGTAAAAAAAAGTGAGCTTAGTGACTTTCAGAAGTGAAAAAAGTGACTTTAGTGACCTAGAAGTGAATAAAGTGACTTTAGTGACTGTTAGAAGTGAAAAAAGCGACTTTTTAGTGACTTTCAGAAGTGGAAAAGTGAGCTTAGTGACTTTCAGAAGTGACCAAAAAGGGACAAAAAGTGACCACTCTCTTGAATTTCGAAGTTTTCTAGACTTTTTCATAAACGATATTCATGAAACACCGGGGAGGGGGAATTTTTTCACGTGAAGTACCTACTTACAACCCGGAATTGCGTAGAAGCATGATTTAAAATGTGTGGTGTTTAACAATAAGTAATCTTATTATTTTCAAAAACCACTCTCTCAATTATAAATCAATGAAAATTATCGAAAATCACGGAGAAACAGTTAGAATTGCAGCACAGAAGAAAATCAGTGAATTTTTTTTTACTGAAAACAAAGCAGTGAGAAAAATCGCTGAAAAATCAGTGAAAATTCATTGAAAAGTCAGTGAAATTTATGAACTTTGCTGAAAAATCAGTGAAAATCTTTGAAAAATCAGCGAAAATTTGCTAAAAATCAGTGAATTTTGCTTATTTTTTTGTGCTGCAATTCTAACTATTTATAAGTGACTTTTCACTGATTCAGAATGAGAGAGCACTAGGTGCTAATTTTCCACGAGATTTTCATATGCCCCTTTTCCAGCCACAAAAACGACTAAAATTTAATTCTAAAAATGTTTGACCGCCCCCCCTCTACCCCTCCCCCCCGTATAAAAAATTGAAAAATTGAATTTATCACAGAAAAAATCTCACATAAAATGGAAAAACTTTATTTTAAAGAAAAATTATAAAGCTTTGAAAAATGAATTACAGAAATGATGTCAGAGTAGGTATCTACCAAATCTTGCAAATGAAAATTCAGGGGTTTCCAGACTTAAAATTTGAAAATTTCTTTACAATTCATCGTTCTTCCCCCCCCCCAACACGTGGTTCAAATTTATAAATTCCTCGCAAGCCCTTGCAATCTTTTCGGCTTGACCCAACACCTACATGAAAAATTGATGAGGGGTAAAATATCAATTGAGGTTTTCCAAAACGTGGCTAATAATTTCGAATTCTCTTCCATTCGCTACGATTTTTTTGATGATGATGAACATGGTCAAAGGCATAATAGTATTCTTTTCTCATCACAGCTTATTAAAAGGTACGTTTCCAAACAAAAAAAAAATGAATTCTAAACAACATTTTATGGTCGAAAATGACGGTCATTTGCAAAACAACGTAAGTCCATGAATTTCATTTGGCTGTAAATCAATCAAGTTGACACTTTGAAAATCAAAATTTCACCCAAAAGGTGTATTTTTGCGCCCTCTTTACATTTCTGACATTGATTTCTACCATAACGTAAGCGATTTTGCTTGAAAATGTTTTTTATTGCTCCTGAAAAATTTACTTCTTTGGCGTTACGTTGTTTTGCAAATGACTGGTTCAATTATTTTGTACTTACATCATGGTGAACAAAAATGACAAGTAAAAAAATCAGCAAATGTGAAATTTTTTTGAACACTTCATAATAAAATAAGCAAAATAATTCTTTTCTAGATGATTTAACCTTTTTTGGATTTTTAAAAAATTCTACAGAAAATTCTAAAATTCCCTGATTTTTTCAGACTATCGAAATTGCTAGACTTTTCCAAATTTTCCAAAAAGTGGACACCCTGCTCTACTAATCTTTTCTGCTCCGCGAGATACCAAAGTGCCACGATGTAGGAGCACTTGTTTTTTTTTTCGAAGAAAAAATATCAATTTTTGTGATTTTTTCAATTTTTAAAAAAATTTCAAAAAATGACTTTGGGGGAGAAAGTGACCAAAATTGACCTTCTGATGAAAAAAGTGACTTTTGATGGGGGAAGTGGCCAACTACGATGCCATCTCTTGGTCAAAAGTTTAACTCATCTTGACCTAGCTTGATCGTTAGACACCCTGAATTCAAGTCACATGCTCCTGGCGCAGAACCCCCCTCGCCCTTTCGCGAACAATACGACGTATATCAACAAGTACACTGCACGATGCAGACATCTTCGTACGTAAATTCGGTAAATTTCCACGGTATTCGATTTAATTAGGTAGCGAAAAGGTAGATATACGAGATTTCGTCGCTGGAAAACGCGACGAGAACGCCGAAGTCAAGTTGTAATTTCATTTGGCGAACATTTCCGTTAGCCCGACCTTCGTTTAATTGGTTCTATTTGTATTTAAAACGATTTCGTCGCCTCGACTCCCCCATCTATGCGACGAATTGAACTGAAATTAACCACCGACTGCGAAGTTGCCCTCCCTCTCGGCACCAGGATCGCCTCTCCTCGTCTCGTTATTATACGCAGCGGAGTCGAGCGAGACATCAAATTTACCGGTAAATTGACATTTTTATACGACGTCTGCGACAAACAAATGACGTTAGGTAGTATTACCTTTATTTTGTACCCGAACGTCTCTTCGAATACGCGAGTATTTCAATCAACTTTTTTACGTAAAGGTATTATACGTATACGTAGGTTATATAGAAAAAGAGAAACCGTAACGTTCGCATCAAACATACGAGAGGCGAGACAATTTCCTCCCATGTACGTATAAAAAAGCTGCTTTACTCGTAGTTTTTCAATACTGAAACCATATACAGATATACACACACACGATCTAAACTCTCGACGAATTTGATACCTTCTCTCTGTCTCCTGCTCCGTCTCCCAATCCAAGGTATATTTTTTCGAGCCAAGCGAGTAAGTATGAGTCTGCGAGCGAGTTGCGAGCACAAATTGAACGAAATTACCGTACTATATCGACAACTCGAAACTCGACGTAGCAAAATTTGTAATCGAAGCCCGCTCAGCGGTATTTTAATAAGACGATGCGACGACGCAACGTGTGTATATAGTGTCATCGTTGTCGTAGCGCGACAGCTGTATCGTATTTCCTTCCTTATATACCGCGTATGCATTACGTATATAGGTAGGTACTGTATGTGTATACGATACGAAGTATATCTGTATCGTATACAATACGACTAATTTTTGCTCTGTATATCAAATTCTCGTCATATATGTTTGGCAAAGATGATGCCACCGCGCCGAGTCAGCATTTCCTCTGCGCAGCTGTCGAATCACTAAACAGACGTAAATCCGTCAATTTACTCCCAATCATTTTCATTTATCTGCATTGAATTCGATTCTCGACGGTTTCAAATCCCCATTTGATGGGTGTGTCGTCAGTCGTAGTTCAACGTTTTGTGTGGAGGTGATATGGTAAGGTATGAGCTACCTACGAGAATATGCGAAGGGTTTTCATAGGAGGGGAGAGGAGGATTGAAGGGAAAATAGGAATATGTAACTTTTTCAAGAGACCATTCTCAAGTTTTCAGAATATTTTGAAACAATTTTAAAATTGCGAACGAAATCTGAATGTCGTACCCATAAAATGAGGCAAAAAATGGAACTGAGGGAAAAAGAGAAGATTTTTTCCAAAATTAACCAAATCAAGGAGAAACTAAAATTTGCGTAATTGAGGGAAACCAAAAATTGAAACATTTTCGGCTCATTCGGAAGTTTTACCAATTTTTCTCACCCAAATGTCATTTACCTACTTTAAATTTTTTTCCATCTCGAAATGAAAAATTTCATACATAAAAAAAGAAACTGACAATACTATTACAAATTTCTCAAATTGAATGTGATTATTCTGATTCAAGAAAATATTTTGGAATTTAGACTGATTTAATTTGTCCTCCACCCGATTCGTTCCGGCTCTGGGTCAAATTTCAATTCGACTCATAAAAAAAATAAATTTTGAAAAAAATAATGAAATGATGTTTTCAAAAAAGAATTTGAGAAAAATTTTACCTCAGAAGGAAAAATGATTGGAAAATGGTTAATTATATCTAGTTGGAAGTTTTTATTTTTCACTCCATCAGCCAAATTTTTTATATAATTTTTCTCAATATCACGTTCAAAGAAAACCTAAATCTATTTAATTTTGAAAAATCCAAAACCAGCTGCTTTGGAATTATTGAAAATTTGAAGAAATATTTCCAGAAAAGTTGCTCACTAAATAATTAAAAAAAGAATGTTGAAAATGAAAAGTCAGTTGATAAAAAATGAAACTTGATCAAAATAATCGTTAAATAATTGGAAATGAAAATCATTATACAATAAGGTTATACAAATTTGGATTCGAGAAATGAAAATTTTTTTCCGATTTCAGAATTTTTCTCGCTTCAAATTTGCACAAAAAAACTTTTCCACCCTTCGATAAAAAAAATTCAAAAGAAAATGAAAATGTTGAAAATTCTTGCTTTTTGCAGTAAAATCACTTGCTATTTTCTGAGTTCTCTTGTTTTTCTTGCCAGTTGACACCGTGTAATAAATGATACAAAAGTTCAAAAAAATCAATAAAAATGAAGGGCCATTTAAAAAAATAACTTACTTAATCAAAAAAATAAAATTTTACAGGAAGCCGAAACAAAGAAAATTTGTTTTTGTGAGCGATGATCGATTACAAAATTTGTTCTACTTTTGAAAAATGTTTTTTTTTAAATCTCGAAAAAAGATGTGGAGTTTTCCTACGAAAATGTTAAGTAGAATGTTCTTTTTTTAAAAAGAAATCCCACTGAAAGATGCAATTTTAAAACTAAAAAAAAAAAAAACGAAGAGGATTAGGTTTGTCATAAAACGAACATCATAAACTTTTTTTTTGTGAAATTTACATTCAAAAATTGCAATCAAAGAAAAAATTAATTTAAAAATGATCGAGCATAAAATTACCGATTTTTAAGAAAATAACATAAAACATTCGCAAAAGTGATGATCGAAGATGATTAAAAATGATCAAAAATTACTAAAAAATAAAACGATTGAATTTTCTCAAAAATTGTATGCAAAAAAAGTAAAATTTTGAGAAAATCGAATCATTTTTCCACATTTTAGACAATTTTTATTTGCTAAATTTTCAACAATTTTTTTGATTGTTACAACATCCTACGATAAATTGATTAATTTTTACCAAATTTTTAAAAAGTTGAGTCATTTCATTATTATTATTTTTTTGATTTTATTTACCTTTTTTACACATTCGAAGCGTTTCAATAATTTTCCCATTTTAAACAATTCTTGGAGATTCTAATATTTTGACGAACAATCTCGATGATAATTTTCAACAATTCCCAACAAATTTCAATTTCATCAATTTTTTGTCAATTTTAGAACATTAAATAAAGATCTCTATTTTAATCTAAAAATTTTGTCACCTTATGACAAATCCATTCTTCAAAGCTGAACATCAACTCCAAAAATATCCTAAAATACTCTCATCCCACAATACTCTTCGTAAGATGGAAAATTCCCACAAAAGTTATTATATTTTTATCCAGGTCATCTCGCCAAAAGAAAAAGGCGAACGACCTCGAAACCCCACATCGATGACGTCATAACCATGTAAATTTCTGGTCGACGTACTAAGACATCGTGTATCGTTTAAGGTGCTCGAAAACGCTTTAGCAGGATGAAAAAAAGGTCGAAAAAAGAAATAAAAAGGACGAAAATCGTATACGAAGAAGAAATGTGTACCAATATAAGGAAAAAATTACTTTATAAGTAAAATATATAGAGACGTTGGAAGTTTCGTAGGAAAACTGCGTGTAAGCGCGCGTCTGTTACAATGTGTTCGTAGTATAATGCTGTAAACAGAAGATATTTTGTAAAATAAATGCTTCCACTTTCATTTCCTCGAGTAAATTTTTTTTATTTCGTATGTCAACTAGAACGAATTCAGCACATATAAATTTTCCTAGGTCATTATTTTTTAATCGAACGACGGAGTGTTCTTTTTTTTTTGAAATGCACGTGATTCATTAGCTCGTTTTTTCGAGTATGTTTGTGAGGCCACTTCGTTGACTGATTTTTCGAAACAAAATCTAACCAAATTTCAGGCAGGTGCACAGATTTACGACGAGGGAAACTGTAAAAGATGGTTCTCTTCATACATACGTACGAGTATACCTAGTTAAAAACCGTGAATATTTATTTTGGTAAAATATGGGCGCCTGGTACTGCTTCGAGGTACTTAAAAAAACGACGACCCGTGGAATAAAAGGTACACAATGTGGGGCATTTTGTTTACACGTTGAAGAGTTTGATGGCCAGGGTCACGGTGCGGTTTTTGCTAATGAAATTAAAAATTTTCTCTTTTTAAGGATTTGGGTGTGCGGCTACTACGACCTACCTAAGTATATTCTAAAAGGTTTGCAGGTTACCTTTTCGAGAGCGTACGCTTTTCGACAATTTCATCATAGCGTAATTTTCAATGTTTAATGATGTCGGCTAAGCTGACGAGAATGGGAAGATGACTCTTGGCTTGCGGCTGGCTCGATGATTTTTTAAGAAGGGCTGAATTTGTCAGATACTAAGTTTCTTTATTAATCAATAAAACTAACCTTCGTCGCATTAAAGGTTTAAATTGTCTGGTGCTTTGTCTGCTCAGTACAAATACGATATAATAGGTATGGTTTTAATAACTAATTTATCGACTGAGATTTCGAACAGAAGTATAAAATTTAGTATCAAGGTGTCTATTAAATTAAAAAAATTATTTTCCCGATTTAATTCGCCATTTTTATACCATTTTTCTTGCTTTGAATTTTTCCAAAAAAAAGAACTCCACCACTTTCCTGAGATTAAAAAAATCAATAAAGAGAAAAATGTTGAAAATTCTTGCTTTTCCAGTAAACTAATTAAAATCCCACCTAATTTCTGATTTTTCTCATCTTTTTTTCCGCCAGTGAACATTTTGAGTCTACATCAACTCAAAATTCAAAAATTAATGAGCGCGAGAATTCGTTTGTTTTGATAAAAAATACATTCTTTACAAATTTTCAAAACACACAATTTATTGATGAATTTTCATCAAAAGGCATGACCAGTTAAGTAGGGTGGTTTAGCCTCGGAAAGCGATTTCGACTGCTTTTAAGCCAACAGAGTCGTCGATTCTAGCAAATGATTCAGATCCTGGGCTCAAGTATTAGGAGAAGGGTGGCAAAATGTGTGTTTTATATCATAATTTTCCCATTTTTCGCTAAATGCAGATAACATTTTGGATTTTTTTACATAGTATCTAGAGGCTTAGAAAAGTCCTTGAAAATTTATCCCAGAGTTTTTGGGTAATTTTTCGCTATGTTAACCAAAGAATTAAAAAGAACATTGATTAACAAATAAGTGAAACATAGAATGGATTCTTTGCAAGTAAGGGCGTAAGGGATGTAGTTGCTCTCCTGAAATTCATTGTATAGAGGGCTCTGGCAGTAGATAGAACCATACTTATATGTATGTTTTGTGAACTACTAGAAATCCTTTGATAGAGTAGAGCACAATATATTGATCCAGATGCTAAAAGAATGTGTTTGTGGATAAGGAAGACATTAAATAATTGAGAAACTGTACTGGAAGTAAAGAGCAAATGTGATAGTTAAAGAGAATGTAACTAAAAACACGTGTAAAATAGAAAAAGGAGTAAGGCAGGGGTGCTATTTGTTCCCGAGGCTTTTCAATCTATATGAGGAGATGAGGAGATGATAGAGAAAAATGCCAACCTATAGTGGGATGAATTTAAGATCAAAGATGTAAAAATAGAAGCATTAGTTATGCTATAGTTGGTACAACAAAAAAAGGCACTTTTCCCCTACTTGACTCGTAGGGTGGAAACTAACAACACGTGTTGATTTCAAATTTCATCCAATCATAACTCAACATTCTTAAATTTTATGGTGGGAGAATGTAGGGGAAAAGTGCCTTCTTTTGTTGTACCACTATAACGATAAGGTGATTATTTTGGAAATAGGTTAACAATTACAACGCATAGTTGATGGATAGAACAAAGAAAGTAATAAATATGGGATGAAGATAAATAACAGAAGTTCTCAGAATTTAAAGGCACTTAGTAAACAGACTCCAAAAAATCAGAGTAGAGGGGGAAGAATTGGAATAGCAGAGAGTTTTTAGTATATTGGAACAATAGTCACAGATGATGGAAGAGATGAGAAAGAAATATGGACAAAGATAGTGATGGCTAGGAACACCTTTAATAGTCTTAATAGAGTTTTAAATGATACCAGCATGTTTCTGAAATTGAGACGACAATTTCTCAAATCCTATGTATGAGGTGCAATCATTATGTTATTAAAGTAGCATCATATCTCAGGCTGTAAATAACCTAGAGAGCTCATATTCATCCCATTTTTAAAAAAAATTTTGGGGTAGATAAAGCAAACCTCCATCTACAAAATAAGGGCAGAATGAGGGGAGCATTGTGGGTAGTCTAAGATATACTGTTATGAACAAAGATGTATACATTCCCATTCACATATTTTGTATTTGTCAAGATGTCATTAAAGCAGCATACAAGTTTGAAGTTGAATGTGCAGATGAAGAAATTGTAGGTTTCTGCCTACTAAATAAAGTCACAGCTCTAGTGGAACAGACGGGCAGCAAAAAATACTGTGGCTGTTCGTCTGTGGTGATAGGTGTTGCGGCATCCAGATGGTGTGACCCATCCACAATTTTTGGAGACACCCTTGATGATGACTTGTCCGGATTATGAAACCTAGACAAAGGGGCACAGATTATGGAACTCGCACCTAGCCAACCAGATTAGACAACCAGACAGGGTAGATTTGATCGCAAAGTAGCTAGGTACCTATCAGCCCAGATAATGGTTCCCGTGTGAAGTGTGATCAATCCAGATAATGGTACCCGTTCCAATCACAGACCAGACTAGCAAAAAGAGAAGCCAGAGCAACCAGTAAGAGAGACATTTATTCTAACTCAAAGGCGATATGAGTGAATTTTACCATTGCGCTGTTGCTCATTTTATACTTTTTCCAGCAGCGCAGGGTTGAAAATATGTGTACATCTTAGAAACAATTTATCTTAGATAGGGGTGTCATGTATATTGGAGAGGCGGGGTGATATATCATATGTGGTGTGAATATGAGAGAGATAGCTGAAAATCTCACAGACATAGCGGAAACCCACACAAAATCATATACACAATGTTTTATTAAAATGAAAGTGGTTTATGGTGACTATATAAAATATTCAACATTGTATTTTTGGTATGAAAGATGTAAAAACGGTTAAGAGAGATGTCAAAACAATGAAAAAATTGGTAGACTCTTCTCATCTCACAGTCTAGATCACATGTTTGAAGTTTGCAAACTTGTTAGATCCAATTGGTGATTAACCATTTGAGAAATTTCTGATGACTTGAACATTTTTATTGGATCCGCTCAAAAAATTTTGAAAGAAGATTTGAAAATGGTCTGTAGCCAAAGATTCTCACAGATAAACAAAAGCAGAATCGGATAAGAGTTTTTAAAGAAATTTTGAAAAAGGTGAAAAATGATCCGAAGTTTTTGAGAATTGTAGCAATAGGGGATGAGTCTTGGGTTTATGGTTATGACCCAGAGACCAAAGTGCAATCTTCACAATGGATTACCTACCTAAAATGCTCCCCAAAACCCAAAAAAGGAAGAATGGAATGCTTGAGGATCAAAAATTGACTATTTTCTTCGATTTGTATGGAATTGTTCATCATGAATTTGTGCCCACTGGAGAAACTGTTAATGCAGCTTTCTACAAATAGGTTTTGGGGTAATTGAAAGACAGCATTTGCAGGAAAAGGCCAATGAAGTGGAAGAACAGATAGGTTCTCCATTTGGATAAGCCCCAAGCCACACTGCAAAAATTGTGCACACTTATAAAGTAACAGTGGTAGAATAACCCTCTATTCCCCAGATTTAGCCACTTGCAATTTTTGGTTGTACTTGTGTTTAAAACTACCCCCAAAAGGTGAGTGTTTTGAAGACATCAAAGTAATCGAGAGAAAAGTTGATGCCACCTTACACACAATTCCCAGAGAAGAGTAGTGGTCCAGGGAGAAATTGTCAGAAAAGCTCCGCAGGGGGAGGTGAAGACTAATAATTCTAGTTTGAAGGGATCGGTGAAACAGTTACTATTAGATTATATTTAGATTAAGATTTATAACTGGTGTAATAAGGTTGTAAATGGTCTGCAACCCTCACTCAGGTGGGGATGTACAATTATTGAAATGAATGAACATATGTACTTAGAGAGGGAGGAGAGGTTCCACAATCTAATAATTATTTTGATAAGTCAAGTAGGTATAAGTATGATTTTTATACTCCCTTAAAATGAGACATGGGAAACTCCAATTACATATTTAACTTCACATTTCTACTCAGGAGGTTCGACTCATTTGAAATCAACAGCCATATTTTCAGATTTATACATATCACTCGAAACTGGGGGGGAGGGGGGGTGTGTCAATTCAAATTCTTTTTACAAACTCCCGCTCCTTCAGAATTTTAAAAACTTTTGTGATATACTTATAGATAAATAGCACTCATTTTGAGGAGAAAAATTATATTTCACCGTTGACCCTTCATTACTTATTACTAAAGAAGGGCACAAAATGTTCAAAAGGTGTTACTCGATGAAAAACTGCCTAAAAATTTCTGGAGTTTCCTCAACCCTCCAGAAACTATCTAAAAAAAAAGTGAAATTATAATTTGAATTCTGCGAAAAATGAGTAAAATTATGATAGAAAACATACATTTAGGCCCCAACCCCCTCAAAATACTTGAGCCATGGTCCAAAATTGTCGTAGGAGCGGTATAAATCTGCTTCCAAGGTCAAACCACCCCAATTTATCGACTATGCCCTTTTAGGGAGACTCTTCAACAAAAAATTCATAAGATTACTCTCAGGGCTGAAAAACTGAAATTTCCCTTTTCCCCATCTACCAGAAGAATTTTTGAACATAAATTCAACTCAAAAAACTTCTTCCTAACAGAATTACTCAGCATCAAAAAAGAAAAGGAGGGATTCGATAAGACCAAATAAGACCAAACGGTGAAAAAAATCGATTTAATATCAGACTCTGATCAATATTAACGAAACAGCCTTCATCGGAGCTTTACCGTTGAGTCAATACGATCCGACGAAGACAATATAAAATAATTTAGACAAATGAGACGTAAATTTGCATCGTAATTCTTAGTACCTTTTAGAAAACTCGTTAATATCGTCGAGAAAAGCATATAACTTTTATTTACTATTGAAGCTCGAGATGGCTATTTGACGACGCTGCTGCTGGCATCTTGATATAATTTAACATCGCGACGACTACGACGCTGACGATTAAAAAGGGCCAAAGGAGACGAAAGACGATAGGGGTAATATCTATTCGGATTTTACGACAATCCGGACGGTGGTATTTAAAATAATCGTTAATTTACTGCGTCGTTGGTCGACAGAGGTGTAAAGAAAGGTAAGGTATTACGAGCCGGGTTCGTGTTCGGGTCGATGGAAATTTCGTGTCGGATTTTATCACATCATGGTGATGCTGCCGCTGATGGGTAGCATCGTTGGCGTCGTATAAAAGGTAAAAAACAACGCCAAGGTTTGGCTGATGGCTACGGTACGTAGAATCATTTAATAAAGTGGTTATCGCGTATACGATTTTGTTGCTGGCAAACATGTCGTCGTCGAAAATGGTACCGAGCATAGCCGCAGTATGAATATACAGGGTACGATATTAGAAAATACTCTCGACACCCGTTACCATCGTTGCGCTGGGATGCATTGTGTATGCCTGTGCACATAGAAAATTTAACGTAACGCAAACCGTGTCGATACGATTTACATACGTGTACTTTGCAGAGCTTATACTAGCACGAGGAGGTGAAGGTGGTCCGCAGAACGGGGAGGGTAGTACATGGAAATTGTACTGGTTTTGAATTTTAAACGTTCAACAGTATCGATGTAAGCGAACAGATGGTTCGAGAGTTTACCAAGGCATGATTTAGGTGGATTTATTGCAACGTTTGGGTAGATGGGGGAAGGGAGGTGAATTCGAAATTGGCGAGGTCAATGTACATTACACTGTTCAAATAGATAACGTTGTTTTTCAATTCAAATACAGAGTGTTTAGATGGAGCCTACGATAATCAGAAACAGTATTCTAGTGGCATCCATTCATGTGTCTCCCTCAATACCACCAAGCAAATCACAAAAATGGAAAAACAGAAATAAATTTGATAAATTTAGAAAAAAAATCTTCAAAACAGTGAAGAAAGTTTGAAAGGTGTAAAATTCAAAAAATCATCAAATGTGACCTGGACTACTAAAAGGTACCTATAGTCACCAAAACCGATTTTTCGTTTTTGATCAATATTTATAGAAGAAAGTATGGTCCTTCCAATGACATGTAAACCGCAGACTCCAGATTTCATTACTTTTGCTGTAAAGTACATTAGTTTTTGCCAAGAAGCTTGATTTTAAACATATTTTCTATAAAAGTAAACTTTGAACTTCCGACTGAAATTCCACCAAAAAAACGAATTGCACACTACAGAAAGGAAATTTTACACTCTACAATTTATGTTCTATTCATTTTTTCCGTACAACCCTTCCTTTTCTCAGAAAATTGACTTTAAAAGACAAAAGTTTTAAAAATATGTAAAAAAAAATCAACAAAAAATTGATAACTTTTGACACTTGAAGTCAATTTTCTGAGTAAAGGAAGGGTTCTACGGAAAAAATGAATAGAACATAAATTGTAGAGCGTAAAATTCTCTCTCTATAAAGTGCAATTCATTTTTTTTCTAGACAGCTATGCTTTCGAGATATTTCAGTCGAAAGTTCAAAGTTCAACTTTCAAAAAGACATGTTTTTTTGACCGAGTTTTCCTCGGTAAGTTGATTTTGGCCTGCGGTCCCTTTTGGTAGTCCAAGCCACAAATAAGCTTGGATTTTGTAGAGAAAATTCACTTTATCGGTATTTCGAACCGTTAGAGTGTAGAATGCTCCAAAAATGGCTAACAAAGAGCTCACGTTTGAGTACAAAAAAAGACGAATCCAATACGTTATGAACTTTTAGTTTTTCAGGGCTCCGTCACGCCAGCCCCCCCCATTTGGGGGAGGGGGGTGAAAATGGTGCCAATCGTTTGTGCTTCGTTTGTGCACGTTTGTGCACGCAATTTTTTCGTTTGTGCTTCCCCCCTTCATACCGTAATAAAAAATGGGTTGGGGGGCTGGCGAGACGCAGCCCCCCCCCCCCAGTAGAGCAAATGAGCTCAAAATGGTGTCAATCGTTTGTGCTTCGTTTGTGCACGTTTGTGCACGCAATTTTTTCGTTTGTGCTCACCTCCTTCTGGGGGTCAAAATGGAGGGGGCTGGCGTGACGCAGCCCCCCCCCCCAGTTGAGCAAATGAGCTCAAAATGGTGTCAATCGTTTGTGCTTCGTTTGTGCACGTTTGTGCACGCAATTTTTTCGTTTGTGCTCACCTCCTTCTGGGGGTCAAAATGGAGGGGGCTGGCGGGACGCAGCCCCCCCCCCCAGTTGAGCAAATGAGCTCAAAATGGTGTCAATCGTTTGTGCTTCGTTTGTGCACGTTTGTGCACGCAATTTTTTCGTTTGTGCTCCCCTCCTTCTGGGGGTCAAAATGGAGGGGGCAGCCCCCCCACTTTGAGCAAATGAGCTGAAAATGGTGTCAATCGTTTGTGCTTCGTTTGTGCACGTTTGTGCACGCAAATTTTTCGTTTGTGCTCCCCTCCTTCCTGAGCTGAAAAGGGGTGGGGCTGAAGGGATGATACAACAGGCGGCCAAATCGCAAGAGTTGGAAGATTGAAATGCATGTCATTCGTTTGTGCTTTTCATGGTGAGGTTTGTGCACGTAAAAAACGAATCACATTCCCCACTTCCTTACTTTCTACCCGATATATTGATATATTGACCCCCCCCCCCATTTAATCCTGTTTGAAAAGTCCTTATTTTGAAAAGCCAGTGCTCATTTCCTTCGGATCGCAGAAGTCAATTTTCTTAAAGGCTTTCTCAACTTACCAATATAACATTCAAATACATAATTGAGTTGAGGTTGAATAAATTCCGAGAAATTTTTTTATTCTCGTCAGTTTTATTCGTGTATTTCTACGTAGCTAGGTGCTTACATAAAAATATGTACATACGTCCGTGAATACCGTACTTCCCACCAGTGCGCCGTGGAAAATATAGCGCTTGGGTACGGTGTCCATTAGAATGGCCCGTAATTATACTTGGTGGGAAAAAAATGTTGTGATTTCTTCGGGACACCCCTCCCCCCACTAGTTACATGCCACTGAGTGATGCATGTTAACCCTTCCCTCAAAGTCCATTTTGAAAAATTAATGTAGCGCACCCGAGCTGATACTATTCCACTACGGCCACGCGACAACGAAACGCTAAAAATATCCCTAGTGACCCGGCGACTTAAAATTTACGCCAAAGGCAAGGAAATGAAAATGGAATGTTTTAGTTTGCGTCATTCGATTCCTTATAAAATTTAGAGTCGGAAAAGCTATTTTTCAATTTTTTTTTGGACCCCAGGGGGAAAAGTGCAAGGATTTTACTAAGTGCGACTGAAAAGAAAAAAAATCCCTCTCCTATTGGGGGGGGGGGGGGGTAGAATTTGATAAAGAAATATCGGAAACGGACTCTCTGAGTGAAAAAAACGTAAATTTTGATACCACACTCGATTTTTATTAACAATTTTCGATTCGGTACTTCCCTGACACCTCCCCAATGGGCCCATTTTCGGGCTTTTGATTGAGTAACATCGGAAGCGGATTTCACGGGTAAGGTTAGGTTAGGATAAATACGGGTCACTGTAATGGACACCCAATGACGTACCGATAGGGGGAGGGGGGAGCTTCCCCCTTGAGGAAATTTTTTACTTGTGAGTTGGGAAAATTGAACATTTCAACACATTAGTTGAGAAAATTGGACTTAATTTTTTAGACTCAAAATGGTTAATTTCCGAACTCAAAATTGGTAATTTTGCCAAGGGGGATGAGTAAAAATATCAGTTAGGTCGATCGGACCATTAGTATTTACTTTTTAAATAAAAATGAATAAATAAAATGGTTACCCATTTTAAAAGTCGGAAATCAACAAAATTTTCACTTGTTTGTTTGGATAATTAGTAATTTTCCCAACTTTTCCGAACTGAAAATTGATCATTTTCCCAGTTAAGAATTAGGCCGTCGCGTTGTAATTTATGTTTTTTTAGGAAAAAATTGACTAATTTGGTACCTTGTCATTTTAAAAATTTTCACTGGTCAACTAAAAAAATTGTATATGTTGTACTTGTAATTTGAAAGAGATTTTTTCGCATTTTTCTTCAAAGTTGTTCCAATTAATTGCATTGTTCTTGTTCTTCTTAAAAGTTATTTTTGATATTTGAAAATACAATTTTTCAAAAGCTTTGGCCTCGCTACGCTCGGTCATGTTATATTTCTGCTTTAATAATTTCAAAGTAGAAGCAGTCGATTTTTGATTAAAGTTCATTTTTTCAAAACACTATTTTATTGCACATTTAATTCGAGGTTTTATAAAATTTTCGCCCTCGCTTCACTCGGGCCAAATTCATCTCCCTATTCTTTATGCATTGAAATTACAAAATTTTATTAATGCAACATTATAATTTTTCTTCGAAATTTCTGCCCTTTCTATGCTCAAGGCAAATAAACTATTTCGTACATATGTTTTTTCAAGTACAATGAGATTGCTTGTAGGTTTGAAAAAAAGAAGAAATTTGGAGTAACTAATGAAAAATTTATTCAGATTTTTTATCTCAAAAATGGTCTTATGATGGATTGTAAAAACTTCAAAAGCTCACAAAAATGATGAAAACGAATAAACAAAATCAAAAACCTCACGTGCTTTGGGAAAAATTAGTACCTAGGTACATGTACATAAATTTTAAGAAATCCGCCGGAAAAGTTCGAAAAAAATTGGTTAGCAAATTTCAATCTCACCCCCTCCCCCGGAAGCCTGATATCGGCTATATGTGGTTGGGAATTTTTAAAATTTGATTTGGGATTTTCACCTCTTCTCCCCCCCCCCCCCCCCCCGGGAAATGCCTTCGGTACGTCACTGTGGACACCGTACTCAAGCGTTATATTTTCCACGGCGCACTGGTGGGAAGTACGGTATTCACGGACGTATGTACATATTTTTATGTAAGCACCTAGCTACGTAGAAATACACGAATAAAACTGACGAGAATAAAAAAAATTTCTCGGAATTTATTCAACCTCAACTCATTTATGTATTTGAATGTTATATTGGTAAGTTGAGAAAGCCTTTAAGAAAATTGACTTCTGCGATCCGAAGGAAATGAGCACTGGCTTTTCAAAATAAGGACTTTTCAAACAGGATTAAATGGGGGGGGGGGGGGGTCAATATATCAATATATCGGGTAGAAAGTAAGGAAGTGGGGAATGTGATTCGTTTTTTACGTGCACAAACCTCACCATGAAAAGCACAAACGAATGACATGCATTTCAATCTTCCAACTCTTGCGATTTGGCCGCCTGTTGTATCATCCCTTCAGCTCCACCCCTTTTCAGCTCAGGAAGGAGGGGAGCACAAACGAAAAATTTGCGTGCACAAACGTGCACAAACGAAGCACAAACGATTGACACCATTTTCAGCTCATTTGCTCAAATTGGGGGGGGCTGCCCCCTCCATTTTGACCCCCAGAAGGAGGGGAGCACAAACGAAAAAATTGCGTGCACAAACGTGCACAAACGAAGCACAAACGATTGACACCATTTTGAGCTCATTTGCTCAACTGGGGGGGGGGCTGCGTCACGCCAGCCCCCTCCATTTTGACCCCCAGAAGGAGGTGAGCACAAACGAAAAAATTGCGTGCACAAACGTGCACAAACGAAGCACAAACGATTGACACCATTTTGAGCTCATTTGCTCTACTGGGGGGGGGGCTGCGTCTCGCCAGCCCCCCAAACCCATTTTTTATTACGGTATGAAGGGGGGAAGCACAAACGAAAAAATTGCGTGCACAAACGTGCACAAACGAAGCACAAACGATTGGCACCATTTTCACCCCCTCCCCCAAAGGGGGGGAGGGCTGGCGTGACGGAGCTGTTTTTCAGCCACCTTTTTGAAAGTTGGGAAAACCGCGTGGGGGCTGGCATCACAGACCGCCTATTTCGGTAACATTCAACCGGGTGTTAGAAAAATCAAAGTTGGATTACCTCAGTTGTTGGCCCCTTTTTAAAGCATCCATTTTCGAAAAAAGCGATCGTTTTTGATGTCGTTTCCAAAATTTCGAAAAATGGCATTTTTGAGGTAAAAATTGTCAATATTTTGGAAACAAGGCTCGAATGCCCAAAATGAAGGACAGATTTATGATCAGCAACCTTAAATTGGTTGTACATCATTTTTTTCGAAAATTTCATAATTCGAAAAAAACGTTAATTAACCTCCATAATATTCAAGAAAAATACTCCCCTCCCCCTTCGAAGTGCCAGGTGCTAGAAATGGGATATTTGTACCTACCCACGAAATTCATTTTGAGCATTGGTTGCACATGTTTTCGATTTCGGAATCAAGTCAAATTTTGCAGAGATATGTGAGATGACCTGCTTTGGGCATTCACATTACTCCCCCCCCCCCCCGTCGAGAAGGGGAAAAGTGTAATTTTTTAATCATGTGATTTCCATGCTTCAAATAGCGCCAAATAATTTCAATTTTTCTCAACCAGAAATTAGGCAGGAAGTTTTTGAAAATTTTTAAACCAAAAATTACAATTTTCATCACATTTTTGATATTTTGATACATATCTTTTACTCGTACTGACTCAAAAAGTAGGTAATTACTTATTTATACTCGTATTTAAAACACAAATATGGCAAGTGAAATTGGACACTTTTTTGTATCAAACTCTAGTACGTTCATTTCACGAATTTCAGTGAATTTTTGTATTGCCCATCGCCCTACAAAATATAAAAATTTGATCTAATCAACGAAAAAAGCTGAAATTCTTTATATACCTTATTTTTGACCCCCCCCCCCCATCGATTGGAAGTGGTTTAGAGACGTTTTGGAGCATCCAGAAAATTTTGGAATCTCCCAGCAAGAGTGAAAAGCTCATATCTGGAGACTCCAAAACGTCTCGAAACCCCTTCCAATCGACTCGAGAGGTCGAAAATAGGGTATCTACCAATTTTTAGCTTTTCAAATTGATGTATACGTTGCAGGCGTATTTTTCCATTTTTTAAAAAAAATTTACAGAAAAAAAAATAGATTTTATCCGGCAGAAGCAAACTTGGAAAAATTTTGATTTTTAATCGATCAAATAGGTCACCAAAATGAGTAATCTGAATTTTCAGGGGCTAAAATTCATCTCGACCATTTTGATGAGCTTTCTTTATTGTTTGAAAATTCCAAAACCTTCTGGGGACTCCAAAACATTTCAAAATTGCTTTCAATCGATTCCAGAGGATGGAAATAGGGTATATTTCAGCTTTTTCCATTGATTAGAAGTAGAACAAAATTTTTACAGTTTGTTAGGCGAAATGGCGATTTTGAAATTTAAAAAATTTGCCAAAATTCTAGAAATGAACTTTAGGCCTTGAAATTTTAGATTATGTGTTCTTCTATGATTAGGGATGGGATTTTTATATTTTGACACATCTTTTTTTTGGTTGATTGTTGGTAGGAATATTTACAATATGTTTGCGAATCATAAGGTTCCGAGTAAAATGATCTCATGTTGTATGAGCATATTTTTGCATATTTTTCGTAAAAAGCATAAAATTTACATATTTTAGGTGATTTTACCATTTTTTGAAATTTTTTGAGCATATTTTACCCATTTCTCCGATTTTTACGACATATTTCGTAAAATCCTCGAAATTCCACTTTTTCAAAGACAAAAAATTTAAAAAATCAACTTTTCGTTGAAATCTGTTCTCAAAAAAACGATTTTTTTTCAGTTCTGCGTTCACCTTTATTCCACAAGATGCAGTCTGTGAAAACTTGTACACATGTTAGTTACGAGTATGTTCTTATGTTTTAAACGTACGTTTTTTACTTTTTTTTAATGAATGAATGAAGTTTGCATTTTGAGTTCGTCATATTATTGTTCTCCCTCAAAAACCCTGCATTTTGATACCCATATTCCCCCCCCCCATTTATTTGACATATTTTTGACATATTTCAGACTGCAGAAAGCATATTTTATGTGCATAAAACACGATTTTTAGGCATAAAAATCCCATCCCTATTTATGATGTACATTCGATTCATATTCGTTCGACTTGAATTTTATTGCCGTTTGGGATAACTTCATTGTTATAGTTAAAAAAATAAAAAAAATAAATTTACTTACTTACTTCAATTGAAAAATTTAAAAAAAAATCGTTCTCTTTGAATTTGATGATTTAAAGTTCAGTTTTATTTTGATTTTGACAGACTTTTTTTTTTGATTTGCTAAGAATTGAATTTTCAGTTGTAGTCTAGGCATTTTAGGAGTTGACCCCCCAAACATTAAAGCCTGATTTTTTTTTTCGCGTTTTACATTCGTAATGGTCCACTACACAACATACTAAAATGGACACCCCCACAACCCTCCGCTACCCTCAGGGGAGGGGTGAACGTCCGCTGAAAACCGGTTTTTCGTTAATACCTCCTCAAATAAGCCTCAAAATTGAAAAGTAGTTATGAACAATCTTGTTCTACGCGTAATTTCCTATCGGAAGGGTTTTTTTCTTTTTCAAAAACACTCACTTCCTTGACCGAAAATTAAGGGTAAAAATCACCTATTTTTCAACAATTTACAGCATTTTTGGAAAAAATCGAAACTTTTGGAAATATCTTCTCAAAAAAGCCTCAAAATGGAAAAATGGTTATGAACAATTATGTTCTACGTGTAATTTCCAATCAGACAGGTTCGTTTTTTTTTCGAAAACATCCACTTCTTTGCCCAAAAATTAAGGATGGAAAACGCCTATTTTTCCAATATTCACAGTATTTTTGGAAATGATGGAAATACGAAGCTGAAAATATCATTTTTGAATCCTTACGACACAAAGAAATGTTCGTATCACCAATAATCAGCATAACATCGCGTTTATAGTACTTTTTCTTTCCACAACTTCGATTTTTTAAATGCAGTATTCAATTTCAATAACCTCCTTTATAATTATCGGTAGGGGTAGAAATTTTTGCGGTGACTTTTTTTTGAAATACCCTACCACCATGTATAAAAAAAATACTCATTTTGAGTACTTTTAGCTTCGTATTTCCATAATTTCCAAAAATACTGTGAATATTGGAAAAATAAGTGTTTTTTCCCCTTAATTTTTGGGCAAAGAAACGGGTGTTTTCGAAAAAAAACGAACATGTCTGATAGAAAATTACACGTAGAACATAATTGTTCATAACCATTTTTCCATTTTGAGGCTTTTTTGAGGAGATATTTCCAAAAGTTTCGATTTTTTCCAAAAATACTGTAAATTGTTGAAAAATAGGTGATTTTTACCCTTAATTTTTGGTCAAGGAAGTGAGTGTTTTTGAAAACTAAAAAAAACCCTTCCGATAGGAAATTACGCGTAGAACAAGATTGTTCATAACTACTTTTCAATTTTGAGGCTTATTTGAGGAGATATTCACGAAAAACCGGTTTTCAGCGGACGTTTACCCCTCCCCTGAGGGTAGCGGAAGGTTGTGGGGGTGTCCATTTTAGTATGTTGTGTAGTGGACCATTACGAACGTAAAACGCGAAAAAAAAATCAGGCTTTAATTTTTGGGGGGTTTGGTACATTTTTTTCTCTTATTTGCCTGGACTATTGGGAAAGTTGAAAAAATGGCATTTCAAGTCGTTAAAAATAGAAACATTTTGTACGAGCTAGATATATTTTCATTTTTAATTGTAGAATTCCTCCCCAACATTCCTGACTTCGTTTTTCCTTAAAAGCAGAGGGAAATTTCTAGGAAAAAATTTGAGCTGATCGTAACATAGAGAAAGAAAATAAAAGAGTCATATTTTTTTTTCAAATGGAAAACTATTTTCATGTGTTTCTGAATGGAAAACGTTTCGTTTCATCGAACAATTTTTTTAGTCTGGAAATAATTCGTTTCGTCGAGCAATTTTTTTTTTGAACGGGATTATTTTTTTCGTTTCCGTAATTTAATTTCTCGTGCTTGGCTTAAGGAAAAGGGTGAAAGAATCATGCAATACCTCGTGTTAATAAATTCGTCTACTCTTGAAATTGAAGGAATTCACCACGAACATAAATTCTTCACACATTGCATTCGAACGGACCCAGGAATTTTCAAACGAAGAGAGAGTTAATAAATATCACGCTAAAACCATGTTTTTTTCCCACTCAGCATGTAAATAAAAATTTCCATTTATACAGGTGATTAAAAACAAAAAACCTCAGCATATTTCTACTTCGACGTGAGGTTACGTCAACCAGCAAAATTTCCGAAACCGCTGACGATTAAATTTAATCAACGAGCTCGTCTATTATGCAAAAATCTCTGTACGTTGATTCCGAATAAGAGAGGTTGGCCACTGGAGAGGGGCAGTGACCACACATACATTCTAAGCTCACATATGACCTACACCGTATCCGAATATTACTGCTGGACACGAAAGTACATACAGACAGAGACGGGCGATGGCGTAGACCACGTCGACGTCGAGGTGTTAGTTTGTATAATCAATTTCGCTATTTTAGCCCGGTTATTGTACACAATGTTTAACGGTCAGTGCAAAATTCAATTAGTATAGTCCGCCGTTCCATAACCACTGCTGGTACGAGTCTTCCAGCTGCGAGCTCTACGTACACCGGAGATGAGGCTACGTGGCTTTTTTGCCTCATTTTCCTAATAATATAACGTTTTACGTCGAGCAACATTTTCAGACAGACCTAGCTCCCGGGGCGAGCCGAGGAAACCCTCTGAGAGTAAACATGATGTGTTTGCTCAGGAAATGTGCTGCGGTGTCGAGCAAGTGCTTTTTTTGGTTTGCAAATGACAACGAAGATTTTTCCGGAATTTTTTTTTTTCGGCTGCGAGGGCTGAAAAGGTGCTAGATGTGTGATCCCAGGCATTTACCGATCTCTCCCTCCACCTCGTTTGATAAATGGTACATTAAGAGAGGCGAAAATATCGTGTATTATTTACAAATAATATTCGTTCCGTCGCACGCGAGCAAGTGTGTTGAAACACATTAAGGGCGTTCGCCAGCACGACGGCGGAGTCGAGGGAGCCTTGCTTGTGGAACGACGACGAATCATAAAAAAATTTAATGCGCTCGTCTTTATGAAGTTCGGTTGTTTGTTGTTACGTTGTTAATAGTATTTTTATGTAAATGCCATATACAAAGGCTTAAAATATATATGCTCAGTCTTAAACGGCAATATTATGGTTTTAATGGTAACGGAAAGCCACTACGGAGGATATTTCCTGTCAAAATGCTCGCCGCCGCGCCGAATTAAACTAATATATTATTACGATATAGTTTAAATCTTCGCGGCAGCAAATTTCGCCCATAAAATCTCGTCGAAAAAATATTGCCACGCACAGACGCGACGAATCGTTCGTCGCGTCTACCATGTGCTTCGACCCCCCTCCCCAGAAGGGTAAAAATTGCGCCCTTTTCACGACACCGAACGTGATTTTGGCCACCGAGCGAGAAAAAAAATAGCGTGTTAACGACGCCGAGTCGAAAAGTCGAGGTAGAAAAAAATCGCACACGCTAGGTGCAGAGAGGATCTCGATTGTTATGTGTAAAATTGGCATTATATCGACGCAAGAGCCATCGGCATCGGCCCGGCGACCAAGCACAGATTCGTGTTGGCGTGCTAATGGAGGAATTTTTAATGGAAATATTAAATTTTCATCGGTACGACGATGGTAATGGCCTGTTTTGTATGTCGTGTTGTGTTTTTCGAGCCTATACTACAATTTGAGCTGAAACTCCGGTGCTGCGTTGTTGCAAATTATACTCGATAAAAAAAAATTTGGCCTGTGTTGAAATTTTTATTACACGATGTCTAAAGGGGTTTTTTGCGATACGACTGCTCCCCCCTTTCTGGCTTTTTCGCGTGTATGAAAATAAGGTTTCGAACGTTCGAAATACTAGGTACAGTAAAGCTGTGCGTAATTTGAAGATACGACTCGTCGTTTTATGGGCGAACGTGAACGCGTGAGAATTTATACGAATATGGGAAATTAAGGTTACTGACCCTCGTATTTTCCTAGCCAACGAACGAATTTCCTTTGACGACGTCGTGTCGTGGTCTCGTCTGCCGGAGCCGGCCTAAAACTGTACGAGAAAGTTTTCGCGACGATCGACACCATCGTGGCCGGCTCGTATTTTAATGCGAGTACGTAACCTAATCCGACCATGGTCTCGGAGCATTCGTAATTTATTTATTTCCGTTCGGAAAAGCGAGCCTGACGGGGCGAAATCTGGTCCAAAGTGGATCTACATACAAGCAGCGAGGTGGATTATATGCGATTTGCGAGAGGAGAATTTCGTACGGTGAGGATTTTTTCGAAAGTCGGTCGACGAAACTTATTGAAAGAGTGAAAAAGTTTTGCCAACTTGATGTGAAAATTTTCAAAATAATTTTTTTGGAAAATTGGACGAAAATTTGGCCAAAGTATGAAATACACGACTGAATTTAAAAAATGAAAATTTTTCAATTTATGCAAACAGTTTCGAAGAATTCAACGTTGGTACCATTAAAAGAAATGATCAAGAAGTGATAAGATTGGCAATTTTTTTCGGAAATTTTAAAGTCTCACGACGATCACGGAGAATTTTGTGCCTACTCTCATAATTTGAATCAATCAAAAACTGAAGATTGATTGATTGAAACAGACAGAATTTAGTCACTGATTGGCAGTGAAATTCCACTGATCCCACTGTTAATCAGTGAAAAGTTACTGATTCAATTACCTAATGAAAATTTCAATTTTTGAATCAGTAATTGTTTCCTTAATAACTGAAATGAATCAGTAAAAATTTTAATTTACTGACTGAATTAGTAATTTGAATCAGTAAAAATTTCAATTTAGGTACTAATTCATTTCAGTAGTTTAGGAAAAAATTACTGATTCAAAAATAAAAATTCACAAATTGAATCAATAAATTTTTTACTGATTTTTACAGTGACTCAATTCTGTCTATTTCATCAGTCAATTTTGACTGATTCAAATTCAGAGAGTATATTCAACAAGTACGTGGAATCTATCGATACACTGAATTTGAAAAGAATGCGACTTAACTCAATTAAACCATTAAACCATAGGTACTTACTGTCATTTTTTGAAAAAATTACTGAATTTTTCAATTCTTTCCAATTTTAAAGAAAGCTAAAAAATTGAAACAAAGGTTCTTTCTGAATTCTTCAGAATCGCTGAACACGAATTTGTGCCTATTATTTGGTTACCTCCTCCTCCAGCTGTCATTTTGACCCTTATGTTTCGCTATATAGGTATTAGGTACACGTACGAGTTGTACAGGGTAGAAAAAAAGTACAGGTCATTCTTCTTCCAACAGTTTTTCCTGTACGATTTGTACAGGCAAGAAAAACAGTACAGGTCATTCCTGTACCAACAGTTTTTCCTGTACGATTTGTACAGGCAAGAAAAGCAGAACAGGTCATTCCTGTACCGACTAGTTAACCTGTATGATTTGTACAGGCTAGAAAAATAGTACAGGACATTCCTGTAAAAACAATTTTACCTGTAACAATTGTACAAGCTGGAAAAACAGTACAGGACATTCCTGTACAAACAATTTTAACTGTACAATTTGTACAGGCTAGAAAAACAGTACAGGACATTCCTGTACAAACGATTTTACCTGTACCAATTGTACAGGCTAGAAAAACAGTACAGGTGATTCCTGTACAGACAGTTTTACCTGTACAGTTTGGACAGGCTAGAAAAACAGTACAGGTGATTCCTGTACAGTTTGTACAGGCAAGAAAAACAGTACGGGACATTCCTGTACAAACAATTTTAACTGTTCAATTTGTACAGGCTAGAAAAACAGTACAGGTCATTCCTGTACAAACGATTTTACCTGTACCAATTGTACAGGCTAGAAAAACAGTACAGGTGATTCCTGTACAGACAGTTTTACCTGTACAGTTTGGGCAGGCCAGAAAATCAGTACAGGACATTCCTGTACAAACAATTTTAACTGTACAATTTGTACAGGCTAGAAAAACAGTACAGGACATTCCTGTACAAACAATTTTAACTGTACGATTTGTACAGGCTAGAAAAACAGTACAGGACATTCCTGTACAAACAATACCTATACAGTTTGGACAGCTAGAAAAACAGTACAGGTCTTTCCTGTACAGCCCATTTTACCTGTACCAATTGTACAGGCTAGAAAAACAGTCCATGTGATTCCTGTACAAACAATATTACCGGTACAGTTTGGACAGGCTAGAAAAACAGTACAGGACATTCCTGTACAAACAATTTTACCTGTACAATTTGTACAGGGTAGAAAAATAGTACAGGTGATTCCTGTACAGACGATTTTAACTGTACAATTTGTACAGGCCAGAAAATCAGTACAGGACATTCCTGTACAAACAATTTCAACTGTACAATTTGTACAGGCTAGAAAAACGGTACAGGACATTCCTGTACAAACAATTTTACCTGTAACAATTGTACAGGCTAGAAAAACAGTACAGGTCAATCCTGTACCAATTAGTTTACCTGCACCAATTGTACAGGCTAGAAAAACAGTACAGGTCATTCCTGTACCAACGTTTTCTCCTGTGCGATTTGTACAGGGTAGAAAAATAGTACAGGTCATCCCTGTACAAACAATTTTACCTGTACATTTTGGACAGGCTAGGAAAACAGTACAGGTGATTCCTGTACAAACAATTTTACCTGTACATTTTGGACAGGCTAGGAAAACAGTACAGGCGATTCCTGTACAGACCATTTTACCTTTACCAATTGTACAGGCTAGAAAATCCGGTCATTTCTGTACAGACAATTTCACCTGTACAGTTTGAACAGACTAGAAAAACAGTTCAGGTGATTCCTGTACGATTTGTGCAGGTTAGGAAAACAGTACAGGTCATTCCTGTACCAACGTTTTCTCCTGTGCGATTTGTACAGGGTAGAAAAACAGTACAGGTCATTCCTGTAACGACAGTTTTTCCTGTACGAGTTGTACAGGCAAGAAAAACAGTACAGGACATTCCTGTATGATTTGTGCAGACAAAAATGGTAAAATTTCACGTAGAACAATTTTTCTGTAAATTTTTGCAAACCGGCCATTTTTTTGACAAAATTAACTTTTTTATTGTTTTTCAAAACTAACCAACCCGATAAAAAGATTTGATAAAAATTCATCTACACATTTTCCAAAAAAAAAGTTGTAGGTACCTTTTTTGATTTTGAAGATATCGTGAATTCACGATTTCGAGTTTTCTTTTGTCAATTTCTCCTTTTCCTCGAAAATTTTTGAAAAACTGATATGAAAACGCCTATATCTCCTCATATATTTTTGCTCGAATCAAAATTTTTCATTGATAACCACGATTCAGAACAGAATGGTGAGAGGGGAACTTTTATTTAGTCTGAAATGTTTCTATGAAGTACTCGTCAAGAATGTTGAATAAATATTTCAAAAATCCGAGGACAAGATCATTCCACTATACTTATTCAATAAAATACTGACCCTTTCAAGAGCTTATTTTAGAATTACAACCCATTCATTATCAATATGACTTAGATCTGACGTCAAAAAAGTCGATGTTGTCAGATCTCCCTCCGGATCAAAAATCTAGACAGAAACATCCTAAATATCTTTCTTTAAAAATCGTACAATATTTCAACATCTCTTCTAATAAAATCATCTCAGGCTGCACAACACAACGACGTACAAATCACTTCTCAAAATCCAACCACCCTTCCCTCCCGTCAATCCATATGCTTCACATCTCATAATACTTCATTTAGCACTACAAATGATTCATCGTCTCAAAAATTCGTCGCTATACGTACCCGTATTGTATACTGTGTAATAAACTGATTACATTAGAAATTCCGCGCACACGATCAATACACGACGCTTTATTTCGCTCAGAGCCACACACATACGCGAGAAATCGGCCGTATAAATTCGTCTCACATAATTCTCTCATCAAATTGCACTCAAGACTGATACAAAAAGCAGACAAACAACGAAACTGTTATTCTCAATAATACAGAGATCATTTTAGAGCTACGACGCGACGATGGTAAAGACGACACACGGACGACGAAAAATAAAACACGAGAAAAGGAAAACCGTCCTTAATAAAAATTCCGATCGCGAAACCTCTAAGATGATCTTTTTTTGATATAAGGACAATTTTTTGATTTAAGTTGTGTCACGCGGTGCGTCGGTCTCGCGCGGTTACCCTTGTCGGCTGTGGAGAGAATGTGGGTATGGCGGTGGTGCTGCGCAACATACCGCAGATACGAACATCTTGGGCTTTTTCCTAAGTATTATATGGGGTAGTATATTTTGTAGAAGCAAAATCGAGAACAAAAGTTTGTTTTTTCGTTTAAAATTCTCGCGACATATCCGTACCCTATAAAAGCTCTTAATCGGGTATTTTTGCCTTGCCGTTGACAAATCTGCACAACAAGATGAAGGAAACCACGTCTGCGAAAAGGAAGGGAACAAATACGTGTTAACGTTATTCTTTTCCTTCTTCCACTCGTTCATCCTTCATCACATACAATCATATCAGGATTATATGAAGTAGGCAAACACGCTATTTTGAGAAACCTAAGACTGTAGCAAAACACATGGTTTGGGATAAATTTCAGTCAAATTTTTCGGGAAAACATGGGGGTTGGTCGAGAAGTAACGAAAATCGTATAAATCACGAGTAAAAGATGTGGATTTTTTGCTAATTGATTTCCATTATTGGGGGAAGGGAGAATAAAATATGAACTTCTGTATTAAAAAATATAATCAAATTCGTATTCCACGACCTTGAAAAAGTAAATTTTTTCTGGCTCCATTTCGTGAAATACCAACGATTCTGATTTTTAACCATCTAAAAATCCGACTACTTTTTTTCAAGTTCAAATAATTATATTACTCTTCAACTTTTTTTCAAAATTTGTGTACGCTGGAATTTTCTGAATATTTTTTCAACTTCCAAAATTTTTTTCCAATTTTTTTTCAAATCCAAGAATTTTTTCAAACTAAATCTTTTTAACTTTGAAATTTTTCAACTCGAAAATTTTTTCTTAAATCTAATTTTTTCAAATAAAAACCATCCATTATTGAGATTTATTACACCGTGATTTGAAGTTACTCTCAAAATTTTATTACGAGAAAATGTAAACTTACTTAGTACACTACACTTGGAAAAAAATATTGAAAATATAAATGGTCACTGGATCTCTTGCATGGAACTATTAGAATTCATAAAAATTGTACACAGTACAGGAATAAAAATATTAAAAAATTTATCGAAGTCAAAAAAAATTACGTTCTTTTTTCCTTATACCATCCCAAACCCAGGGATGAATCGAAGTTGACATCATTGGAGACTCAGGAAAATTTTCTTAAATTTTTCTGATTTGATATACTATTTCTCAGATTCAACTGTATTTTTTTCTTTTGAAAGAAAGTCTTAATTTTATGTACATTTCTGACTTAGACCTAATTTTTTCAATTGAAAATACTATTTTATAATTTTTTGGGGGTGGGGCACGGGCAGTGGCGTCGAAATTTAGGGTGAAAAACTATTTGAGGCCACAGTATGGAAGAAAGAATCCTTTTACCCCCTCCTCCTAAAATCCTTCTAGTAATTCAAGTCTCCATATGAAAATACGTTTTTTCCAAAAATCATGGAATGGAAAACGACTTACCAATTCATACTTCTTATTCTAGCAATGAAAATTCCATTTGTAACTCACCTGAAACAGAAAAGAACAAACAAATTGATCATTAGTTGATATGATAAAATTTTATTTCTGTATCGGCTTTGAGAGAACACTTTTTAAAAGAAAAAAAAATTATGATAGGTTTTCATGGAAATGGGGCTTATGCCACACAGTAGAATGGAATGCAATTTTAGGTGGTCAAAAATCAAAATTTTGTAATTAGCTAATTACGACTGCAAATATACTGCATATGGAGTGTTTTGAAGCGCTGAAACGGTTTTTGGCGTTGGTTCGATCCTAAATCGAAAATTTGACCCCCAGGGGCTGCAAGGGAGCAAATTTTTGAAAAATTCGAGGTGTATCGTTTGATACATAATTTGGGTTTCTAAATTCACATCTGAAGTCAATTTTGTTATGTTCCAATAAATATTAAATGAATTGAATAGATTTTAAATTTTATAATTTTGGTCTAGACGCTTGAAAATAACCACATTCGAGGAATTAATGCGAGTTAATTAAAATTATCAATTATTCATGCTTAGGTAGTCACTAATGACTTACCAATAAAATAGTTGACTAGATCTCATCCTAAGAATAAACGCGAGAATTTGGTTCAAAAATTAGAATTGAATGGATTTCAAAACTACAAAATTTTCAAGACCACGAAGGGACAAAATGAATTGAGAAAATCGATGATATGCGAGTAAAAAGACTAAACGAGACAATAACTCGGAAAAATTTACATTTACGAATAAAAACAGTGAAAAGTGCTAATTTCAGGAAAAATGCCGCCAAAATTACACATGTTGATTTTTATAGTCGAGTTATAAATTTTGATTCAGTATTACTCATCTCCCATTTCATTTGAACCAGTAGTAAAAATAGACTTTGCGATTGTCTAAATTTTCGCCTTGCAATAAATTTGAAATTCGCACGCGCCCACTTAATTTCTTATTCAGCTACCAATAATGCTACTTTTACAATCTCGACAAATAATTTCCCATAAAATGCCTATTTTGATACTGTATCAATAGATTTTTACAACCAAATATAATATGTAAGTTCACATTAGATTTTTACCAACAGGGGTAAACAGAGATGGGTCTTATTTCCAGCAAGTGATGCAACTGAGTTCCATCATTACACAAAAAATAAAATTTTATACAAAAATAAAAGTTTAGTGTTATGGAACATTAACCATTTCACCCTCACTTATAATTGGGCTCCGGAGGGAGGGGAGGGGAGTTGCAAGAGGGCAACCTTTGCACAACCGCAAAACTTCTCCAAAATATGGTGCTGGGGAGAGGGGTTGGTCGAGAAGGTAGAAGATATGTGTGCGAGGAATTTCGTATTTTTCGATATGAATTCAGAAACTCGAAATACTTGTCATGATGCCTCGCAACCTCACCCAAAAATTTCAAAAATTTGCCCTTCTACACTCTACTCTCTGAGGGTCTAATTTTTAAGTCAGGGTAAAATTGACTTTGAATATGAATTCCATGAAGAGATGAGTTAACAATTTTTCCACGAAAATGTTCCTTTTTTCATCCTCTCCAACTTTCGTATGACGATTTTTTTTCAATTTTCACTTCCGGCAAAATTATACGTCATCAAAAATAGAAGGGTCCAAATGTAAATTTTGTCACATTAAAAAGGAAATATCTCAACCTTTTGTTTTCAATATAGAAAAATATAGAAAAGATATTAAGGGGGGAGGGAGGTGTTTATGGAGGTGAAAAAATCTATTTAAATAAAAATAGGAAATTCCAGAAAATAAATGATTTCAAATGAGGTTTTCGACAAAATGGCTTCTTAAAAAAGTTACGACTGTGGTGAAATTGAATTTTTTTAAATACTACCTTACTTTCGGCTCACAATTCTACATAACTCAGAGCATTCATTTTTTAATTTTTAGTAACAATAGAAGTTTGAATTTTGACTCAATTCAGTACAACAAAATTGGAGACTGTCAAAAAATGAAGTTTCTATGTTTTCTGAATCTATACCTACACTTATGATTTGCACACCGTACGAGAAAATATGGTAAAATTTGGATAAAGTTATAAAAAGGTGTTTTTCAGTCTTAAAAAAGCTCAACTTTTTTTGGAAATTGAAATTTTTTCTTTTAAAAGCTCTTTACCGTAAAGTTAGTTATTCATGTTTTTGCCCCATTTTCTTTTAAACTATCCGACCAATTTTCTTCTTTTTTTTTATTGTGTTCAAGAGAGTTTTCTTTATAATTTAAAAAAGGATTTTTATTTTTTGTGTTGTTGTTATGTTGAATTTATTTACTTAATACGGGTTTGATTTTGAATGAATTGATGAAATTTTTGGGATAAAGTTAGGATTTCCCCAACCCCTCCTGTTAAAACATGGTTGAGATGATCCTGAATTGAACTGTAAAAACCTGAACGTCGTAGGTCGGTAGGTCATGTGGTTTCTAAGAAAATGAGACCTAAAGTGAGATCTCTGTCTTTTCAGATTTAATTGCTACCAGTTTCTCAATTTCCAAAAACATGTTTTTTTTACATTTGTAAAACGTTGCTAAAAAATTTATGTATGTGTCATCATATTTCTATCCTTAATGAACTGTGGACATTTTTTATTCCGGTATATCAAGTTTCTCACTTTTGAGAAATACATAATTAATTATGAATTTAAATCAATTTCTCATTTTTTTCAAATTTCTTTGGATAATTTTTTTTTTTACTATTTTTCTACTACTTGAAAATAACTCCTCTTCTACGCTGTGCATTCAACTAAAATATTTTAAAATCAGCCCACCTCCCGTTAGTGATGGGCGAGCTGTTTTCTTGTAACAAAAGTATATGAAATTTTAAGGTAAACATTTTTTCACAGCTGAATTCCTCAATTTAGTATTAAAAAAATTACACTCAAACTTCAATCGCGATTTCTCAAAAGCGCCAATTTTTTCTACAGGTACACATGTCCTTTTTATTGTGACACATTCAATTCAGAAGCCCAAAATACGTATCAAACGATTGCACACTCAGTATTCCAAAAATTTGCCCTTCTGCATCCTCCTCTAGAAGCCCACTTTCAATTTCTTCATTCTTCTTTGGTCACTTTCAAATTTGACACATGTCGATTTTATGAAGTAAAAAAACAAGTTCTCCAAATTTGAAACCATCACTTGACGCAATTGGTTTTTTGGGGGGGAGGGGGGGTCTTTCATTCATTTTGATAATCGTTTTCAAAATTTTCAAACAAGTTTTCACGATATTAGAGAGAAAATCACGATGCATATTTTCAAACTGAAAGAAGGAAACTGGCCCAAAACTCTCGAAATACTGAACCAGTTTCAAAAATTATTAATAATTGGCACTCGACCACTGCGAAGCCTACATTGAAAGATCTACGTGAGTATTTTCTTTAATAACTCAACCTCTCAACGTTATTTCGACTCGTACAAGAAAGAAAAATTAAAACTTTAATCTCTGGAAAATTTCCCATTACATTTCCGTTGCTCATCTCGACTCGTATCACGTACTCTTCAAATTTTTTCTATTAATTCGTCATCGCGATGGCGGCCGATTCGTCGACACTTTATCATCCCATCGACACCTAAAAACTATACAAACGCGTGCTCGCGCCTTAATTGAAGCTGTCATGCAACGTTGCCGCACACATGACATCTGCCCATAACAAACAATTAATTACAGCGCCATTCTGCTGGCGCGATTCGCTCTCGCGTTCGCAATCATTTTTCATATAGCTGCGCTTTTTCCAGCCTCGCCTCGTAATTTACAAAGAATTAAACGACGTCGAGTAAATTCGCCCTACCTTCCTTCACCCTCCCGGTTCATCAGCCGTACCTCGCTCGTTAATTTAAACTAATGAGATTGTTTAAATTTTTACAGCATTCAACATTTTTACCCTCTCCGCCGTCGAGTAACAAAAAATACGCCATGTTACGTATCGTCATCAACATGCCGGTGTCTGTGCCACCGTCATCCTCGCCAGCTCGTAATTACGCATCCGCTTTCGCCCAATTCCTGCTGCTGCACTCGGGCGAAGTTTTCAGCTCAACTAGGGCCTTGTATCTACGACACAAAAGCGGCGCGAAAACTTATTCAGCCGAGTCATTTTTCATCGCTCGAATAGTTATCTTTTGAACGAGCCTACCCCGTCCAATACCAGCGATCTTGGCTCTGCTCCGTATACTTATTCGGCTTTTTAGGGAGGCAAATCTCAACGGTAATATTCCAGCCGGCGAACTGAGTCGAAATTGCTCTCGACTACGGTGGTATCGGGTATCCTCGGATGATTCTGCCCTTCTTCTTGCGTCCGCCTTGGTATGTACTTTCCACATGTACACACCTTATCGGTATCTAATTCGACGACGTCTTATTTATACGCGCACTAAACGCGAGATATTCTATCCTTACAAATTGGCCATTTTTTTCCCTCGTCCGATATTCTAATGGTCGTATGCGTCTTTCTCGCTTCTCTGTAGCCCCTCGCGTCGTCCTAAGCGTCGCGTTCGTCCCATCTGTTCTCGTATTCGAGCTATAAGTGTAACATGATTTCCCAGGTTGCAGATTTACACTAATACGAGAATATTTTTCCTATTTTTGTTTCGCCGCCAACACGAAAACCCACCGAAAGCCGAATTTCCTACGAGGGATTTTCATTTCGAGCTTACCACCTTCGAATTTTTTCCACAACGGATGGATTTTGTTTTTTGGAAGGAAAGGTAGTGGAATTTAGAACTTCGTAGGTGGCTGATTCGATGGAAAATGCTGGGTTCGTGGCCCCTTTAATTTCGAAAATGGGTAAGACATCGAAGGAAGGAAAGTTGCTTAATTTTTGAGATGTAACTCATGGTGTCCACTATATTTCAGAAATGATTTTCCCTGACTTTTCCAGGTTTTCCAGACCAATTTTTCGAATTTTTCCAAACCTTATAAATATGATATTCGTAAACCAGGGAGGAGGGGGGGAGGGGATTTTCTCGCGTGATGTACTTACTACTTACATCCCGAAATTTTGTATAAAAATGATATAAAATGCATAGGGTCTTACGATTTTTTTTTTCAAAATCACTAGATACTTTTTACGAGATCTTTAGATGCCCTTCTTCGGGTCGAAAAAAATATTCAAATTCAATTCTGAAAATTTTTCCGCCCATCCAACTCCCCCACGTCGCAAAAATTTTAAAATGTGAATTTATTACCTACAGAAAAAAATGTAAATAAAAAGGAAAAGCCAAGTATTCCCACGCAAAATTAAGTTTTGAAAAACGAAAAAAATTATGCCAGGGTGTTTACCAAATTGAGCGAATAAAAATTCGGTTTTTTCCGGGCAAAAAATTCAAAATTTCATTTCCCCCTCCCCCTCCCCTCCAAAATGAAAAACACTTGTCTCAAATTTATAAATTCACGCAATCCCTTGCAATGTTTTAGTTTGTACCAATAAATTAAAAAGTGAATGAGAAGGTAAAATATAAATCATTTTATGAAAATACATAAATGTGTTGAGCCTTGAGCCCGAGCGAAGCGAGGGCAAAAATTTTTGCGAAAAAAGATCTTCAAAAGATGAAAATTCACCACTTTTCCCTCATTCATGTTTTCCAAAACATGGCCAATAATTTCGATTTTTGTTCCATTCCCTCCCTTTTTTTTCAACATCGTGGTCAAGGGCATCATGACATTTCTTTCTCATTACAGCTCATTAAAAACTAAGTTTCCAAAAAACTTAAGATTAAAAATAAATTATGTAGAAAGAAAGAGTGTAAATTACCCGGAGCGTAGGAGGGAAATTTTTTTTGGATAATTCATAATTCAATGGACAAAGACATGCATTTTGAATATCAATTTTATTGTACATTACGACCGACAAAAAATGATAAATAAGACAATAATTGGATAAAAGATGTAATAATTTGGCCCGAGCGGAGCGAGGGCGAAATTTTTTGAAAAATTTATAATAAAATAAGCAAAAAACCATTTTTTAAAATGATTTACTTACATTTTTTTTGGATTTTCGAAAAATTCCAGAGAAAATTCCAAAATTCCCTGACTTTTCCCTGACTTTTCCAGACCACCAAAATTCCCTGACTTTTCCCGGTTTTCCCGGTTTTCCAGAGAATGGACACCATGTAACTTTATTCAATACCATGATCGAAAATTCAACTCTTCCAACCACCGATTTGCCTTTTCAGTTAAAGCTACACCTGCTATATTTCACAAAATTTGATTTCATTCTAAAAATCCTCCCATTTTTTCAACAAATCTAAAATCAAATTACAATTTTTTTCTCAAAATTTCAATCATTTCCCACGGTATTTTTTACCCATCTACATCATTATAAAATTCAATTTCACTAAAATTTTCACATTGAAAGTGAATTTAAAAAAATGATCCGGCTAAACTGTTTTTTCAAAATTTCATTTTTAATCAAAAGGGAGTTGGTGAGTTGATTCCCTGAATTCAGAAATATGTAAATTGAATCTCATTTTTTTGGGGTATGTACGAGTCAATTCAGAATTTTTTCAGCCTATTTGGGTTACCCTGGACCTTGGAAGGGATTTTCAATATTTTTTTCAAGTTTTAATTTTTGTCAATCCCAAGATTTTTTATCAAATTGTTTTTAACTCTGAACTTTTTGCTCAGAAAGTAATTTCTTTTTCAATCTATTATATTTTTTACAAAATTTTTACTTTTTTCAAAATTTTTTTGACCTGAAATTTTCTCAGAATTGTTTTACTTACATTTTTTTTCCAAAATTATTTGTTTCAACTTTAAACTCGTTTCTCAAAAAGCTGAAACAATTTTTTTCAAAACATTTTGCAATTTCAGCACCGAAATTTTTTCCAACTAAACCATTATCTATTAGATTTTTCTCAATTCCATATATTTTCTACCTTTTCAATTCAATATTTTTATTCAATTTAAAACTATGGAAATAATTTCAAAGTTGAAAAAAAAATAGAAAAAAACGTTGGGATCTCGACAAAAAATACAAAGAAATTTAAAGTAGAAAAAGGAGGAGAAAAAATTTTAGAGTTGAAAAAAATTCAAAAAAATTTTAAGATTGAAAACAATTTTGAGAAAAAATATGAATATGAAAAAAGTTGAAAAGATTTCAGGTTAAAAAAGTTTTGGTTTTGAAAACTTGAGAAAAAAATTAAAAGTTAATATTAATTCAAAAAAATTGGACTCGAAATTTGAAAAAAAATATTGGAAAAAATTTTGAGCCAAAAATTCAGAGTTGAAAGAAATTTTTGAGAAAGAGTGGGAATCAACTTGTACATGTCCCGAGAAAAAATGGGAATCATTTTTACACTTTACTCCGAAGAAAAATGGAAATAATTCGCCTATTTCGTTGGAAATCAACTCACCAACAGCAAATCCAAAAACGTTTACACGTGACCATTTCAGCAATATTTGTAAAAAGTTGTAACTAAATCAGTCCGATAGATTTACAGCCTGCGAATTACATAAGAAATCTTCGAATTCCTTAAAATTTTTGGATGACTCAATCCACGTCAATAACCTTTTCTTGCTCAACAATCTCAAATTCTTCAGTTGATTTGAAATCTCAAGCGCATTCCACTCGCATAATGGCCTTCCTGTTGAAAATATCATGACAATTCTATTTTTATCTTGATTTTAAAATTTCATTAGCCAACTTCGGCCAGCATCTCCGAAATTTCTCATCAATTATTTACTTATAAGTACATAAATCAACCTAAGCCGAAAAAAGTTGTTCTCATACTCAAAACTCGCCGAATTGGAAAGGCATCCAATTTTTTTGAAGAGGTGAAAATTTTTTGGAAATTCGTTCAAAGTTTATAAAATTGTACGATTTTTAAAAAAATCGAACGATTTTCCAAAAATAAAACACTTTTTTAAGCAGTGGACGTTCCCCAAAAATTTTTACACTTCAAAAATCAAATGCTTCAAAAAATGTACAATTTTCCAAAAAAGACATTTCTATAAAATCCGAAAATTTTCTGAAGTTATAAAAACTTCTTTCAAAAGAATCAGGTCAAATATTTTTAAAAAATAAAAAGATTTTAATAGGCTAATGAAATTTTTTGAAATTAAATGAGCTCCCTAATCTTCGACTATACTCCGGAATGCGGTTTCTAACCCCTTCCTTCGTGGATTCCTTCCTTACCTACTCGTAATAAGACATTTTCATAACAACAAATTAATCCATTCGTATAATAATATCCTCAACCCAACGACGTCATTCCTCGTCTGGAGTGAAATTAAAATATGCATTCTACATCACATTTTCCACCACCTTCTCCTTCATCAGTCATGCAACGAAATCCGGCGAAATTCGGCACAGGGATGTTGAAAAAGACAAAATACTACCTCGATTTTAATATTAAATATTCCTCGAAGATTTTAGTTATATTGTAAAAATGCAAATTTCCCTGGAACAGAAAGGGAGACGAAGAGAGACCAAGCTAAAGCCAGCGGATTTTCATTTAAAAACTCGAACGCGAAGATTAACGAAATCGGATTACAACAAGAAGAAGAATTTTTTAAATCTGTGATACGCTTTATTAATAATAAGAAAAAAAGGCTGGGAAAAAAATTTATTTAAATATTACGACGATGTCCTTCCTCCATAGTTGCCCTCACCACCCTGCTCCTCTTCTTCAGAGGGTTCTATTTCAGCTTACGAAAAAGGTCATTCAATTAAAAAATACCCGACGAAATGCCTCTACTTTCAAGCAGACGACGACACCGTAATGAATTCGCTTTCTACGATAGGCTAGAATTTTTTTCAAAATATTCCCAGGCAGGGCTCGTTACCAACAAAAATGAGCAAAGAAACAAGGTATCTTTCGAATTCTTTCTAGTCCTTATCTATACGAGTAAAATAAGGCTAAAGCTGGATTAACATCAAAGTAGCAACAACAGAACTATGGTGGTGGGGTAGGTCTACGTATTTGGAAATCAGCTACGTCTTCCTGTGAATATCGTATCGCCTTCGATTAACAATAACGAATTAGTATCTAATATTAATGAAGGTCCTATACCTCATTTGTTACCCAGCTCGCATAATTGGGCGGAATATTTTACACCACAGTTTTGAAAAATTATCGCGCCTTGTTCTGTGGTGTTTGAGAAATGAGTGGAGGGGCACGGGGAATCCAGGGCTGCTAAACCGTATACAAATTCACGTCACTCGACGCGAAAATATTACTATACCGAGTTGCTATGTACGCCAGGGCGAAAACATAACCGCCGTTGAGCCTGTTGGAGAAAAAATTTATTTCATTTGTACTACTAATGACCGCAGTTTGTCGGCTATTATGTATAATGACCCGGAAAAGTGATAAATTATGAAATATATCTACTTTTGATCTACGTACAACCGTATACCAACCCGCGCCGGGGTGTATACGTAATATACGGCGTGTATGCCAAAGCGTCAGCCACAGCGTGATTACGTAAGCGTTCATGCGTGTACTGTACGGTTGCCTGTCGTCCATAGCCCATAGCACATAGACTTCATTACCTCTCCTCGCTTTCAGACCAGTATTTCGCATTCTCTTAGTCCAAGGGTAAATACCAGAATAATATTCAGTTTAAAGGCGTGCGGTAGAATATTAGCAATATATGATTTAGCATTTTGTAGGACCTTTGGAAAAATATTTTCATCCCCCCCCCCCCTCACAAAATGGAAAAAATTCGCCCTTGCAAAACTTTTAAAAAAATAGAAAAAGGAACCCAGCGTGCAAAAAGGGTACACAAAAGTACAAAAAAGGGCAGAAAGTCTCACGTGTCTGTCCTTTTCTCTCCTTTTGCCACTTCCGTTTTGTGTTGCACGCTGCACTCCGTGGGACTAAAGGACAGAAAATGACAGAATTTGTCTGCCACTTTTGCAAGCCAGAAAATTACGCAAATGTAAAATTTAGGACTTTTGACCCAAATGAAGGATATTTTTAGAACTTTTTTTTATTCTGAAAATGTAGATTTGGTTGGTTGTTAGGTACATATATTAATAGGGGAGGGGGGATACAGGATTGCTGGTTTCAAGTGTGTGATATCTAATAAGCACCTACAATCCATTTTCTGATCCCAAAATTGAAAAACTTTTATGACTTCGATTGTACCCTAAATTACACTACAACCCAAATATTTTCAGGACACTGAAAATTCTAAGATTATCTTTTCAAAATTGGTAAAGCTCAGGATAAATATTTTAATTGCAGCCATATTACTCAAAATCCAATACATTTACTTTTCTTTTACCCAAATTTAGAAGAAATCAAAAATGAATTAGCACCAAATTTCGACCACACCATAGAAAATCTCAAAGATTATTTTTACTCTTGAAATATTGCAAATTTATCATGGAAAACCAGTATTTGAATTATGCTTTTCCTTATAGTTCATGTTCTCCTTCCTTTCCTAAACCCTTCAGTGATAAGAATTTGAACTGTAAGACCTAAGCTCACTAGTAGTGAGTCCTGTTGTGGCATCCTTATCCTTTTTCCTATTTGTATGTTTTTAACTTTTAAATTTAATCATTCATTGAAACTATAAATATGTTGTTTGACTCTCTAAGGGTTATTAATTTTCAACTTTACAAACCATAAAAAGCCAAAATCCTTGGTGTTATAAACCTTTAGGTGAGGTGTTGTACAGGGTGTTTCAAAATAACTAGACAACTTCAAAATCTTATAACTCAGAAACTAATCGATGAAAATTGTTCAAATTCATTTTAAATTGTACAAAAATGTTTCGATTTTACTTTAAATATCTTATATCGGACGGATGATGGCCATTTGCGGCTATAGAAGACTCGAAAGTTTTGCCCAGTTTTTGAATACTTTTTCTGAGCTGTTGGAGGAATTTTAAAAATTTCATAAAAAAATTGGATCTTTCAATTATTCAATATTTCTCGGCCAATTGAGACATACTTCAATCTACACAAATAACCCCGGAGGTAAAAATTTGGGCGGTTAGATTAGGAGAACGAGGTTGTTATTTGAAACAAATGTGTTTTGCAATTTAGAAAATTGGGATTGGTCCCTGTTTTGTAAAGACTCTAAAATTGGCTCAGATACCACTGACAGGGTGTCCACTATATTTCAGAAATGATTTTCCCTGACTTTTTTAGGTTTTCCAGACTGATTTTTCGAGTTTTTCCAGACTTTTTGAATATGATATTTGTGAACCGGGGGGGGGGGGGGGGTAATTTTTTACGTGATGTACTTTCATTCCGAAATTTCGCATAAGAATGATATAAAATGCATGGGGTCGTAACGTTTTTTTTTCTTTAAAATCACTATAAATACTTTTTACGAGATCTTTAAATGCTCCTCTCCGGGCCAAAAAAAAAAAGATTCAAATTCAATTCTGAAAATTTTTAAACCCACCCAACTCTCCCTCACTACAAAAATGTGAAATTTGAATTCATTACCAACAGAAAAAAAATCAAATAAAAAGGAAAAACTAAGTAGGTATTCCAACGCAAAATTAAGTTTTGAAAAATGAAACAAATTATGCCAGGGTGTCTACCAAATCAAACAAATGAAAATTCAGATTTTTTCGGGCTGAAAATTGAAAAATTTCTTTACATCCCCCCTCCCCCTGAAGAAACACATGCCTCAAATAAGTTTGTATAAAAAAATCAATGCGGAGGTAAAATATAAATCATTTTATGGAAACATAAACGAATTGAGACCGGGCAAAGCGAGGGCGAGAATTTTTGCAAAGGTCTTCAAAAGTTGAAAATTCACCATTTTTCCCTCATTCATGTTTTCCAAAATATGGCCAATAATTTTGAATTCTGTAAGTTCCATTCCTTCCCGACTGACAAATTTGCTGACGATTCGTTAGCGAGACTAACGAAAATGTAGCTGACTCTCGATTTCTTGTCGAGTAAACGATTTTTAGTTGACGAATCGTTAACTACAGCTGGCGTTTATTTGGGAAAAATCGTTCACGAAACGCTAAGGTTTTCGTGACGAATTCGCCAGTGTTATAGTTGGCAATTCGTTAGTTTGAATTTGTTTCAATTGACAAGGAATTGTAAACAAAATTGTAAACTATTCTCGAGAAAGAATAAAAAAAATCCAAAATACTGTTGTCAAATGCTAATTGATAAATAGAACTGGTAGCTCAATGGTTAGAGAGGTCGCCTGTTATGCCGAGGGTCTCGGGTTCGAATCCCTAACGAGACATAAATTTTTCAAATTTTTTTATGAGTAATAAGGTAACAACTAACGATTTTCTAACTAATATATGACGAATTAGTCGCGAAAACGTTAGCGTTTCTTCAGCGATTTTTCCCAAAAAGACGCCAGCGTTAGTAAGCGATTCGTTAACGTTTTTTTCAATTTTTTTTTCAAATTTTGTCAGTCGGGTTCCCTTTTTTTTCAACATCGTGGTCAAGAGCATCATGGCATTTCTTTCTCATCACAGCTTAATAAAAACTAAGCTTCCATAAAACTTGAGATTTTAAATAAATTTTGTAGTAAGAAAGAGTGTAAATTGCCCCGAGAGCGTAGCGAGGGGAATTTTTTTTTGAATATTTCACAATTTAATGAACAAAGAAATGCATTTTGAGTATTAATTTTATGGTACATGGCGGTCAACAAAAAATGTTGAATAAAAAAGTCAGATAAAAGATGTAATAATTTTGCCCGAGCGGGGAGAGGACAAAATTTTTTGAAAAATTTATAATAAAATAAGCAAAGAAACACTTTTTCAAATAATTTATCCTTTTTTTGGAGTTTTGAAAAATTCCAGAGAAAATTCCAAAATTCCCTGACTTTTCCCAGTTTTCCAGAGAATGGACACCCTGATGGATTGAGTATCAATATTGTTCTCAACATACCTAAATTCCAAGTTTCCAGTTCATCCCCTTCCCTCTGAACTCTCATGAGAAAATTTTTAGTTTAGTGCAATATAATATAATACACTGCTTTAGAGCAGACACAGGGATGATGTATGCACTCTTCACTAGACCAGTTTGTTTGCGCTGTCTACAGCACTGCTATTACTCATTTTCTTTTTTAAAGAATTTTGGGCCATACCCTAGTTTTCAGTAAGTTTAAATAATAAATGGCATTTACTTAATAGTGTTTAATAAAGTACATCAATACCACACTGTTTTCTGTGGGACAAGAAGCATTTTACCGACTACTTTTTTTGATTGTCTTTACCACACTGTTTGTTGTGATAACGCGATAAACAAACAAATACGTAAACAAAAACACAAGTTTTTTTTATTAGGAAACCAATTTGCAATAAAAAAATACATGAAACGCAATATTTTTCCGAGAAAGTTCCGAAATAATAATATTTATACAACAAATTTTTAAAGGAAGATGTACAAAAACGAATTCTTCACATGCTCGCCGGTTTATAACCAGTGTTCCCAAGTTAAAAAACAAACATGAACTTCAGAGTCTTTTTTTCTTTTTAATTACAAGAAATTTGAAATTTCTTTCTTTAACTCATTATCAAACACTATTAAGTAAAACATCTTACAAAACAAGGGAGAGAAGTGAGCGAACACCAACTTGTGTGATTGTTACAGCACTCACCTGCGGCTCGTGCTGCACCATTCACACTCGTTGGTATTTGCACACTTGTCCCACTTGTTAAGTAATATACTATTATAGTACATTGCTCTTCAAGGTAGTCACATAATTTCACACCTTTTATGTCCAAAAAATTGTCAAACATTACCTACCTTCTGTGCTGATTAGGGTGGCACTTGTATGCATGGGCAAAATTTTTTTTTCATTTTTCATGCGATACCGGGCTGGAATTTGTTAGACTATATCCTAGCATTATGTAAAAAAAATTTCAGCTCGATTCATTCATATTAACACGTGCCCCACCGACCTTGAAGTTTGAAAACACATATTAGCCCGTGCTTTCAGCGCTATACCCACCACGCGCCGTGGGGATTCATGTTATTCGGGCGACGCAACGTGGTTTAGTTAAGCTATGAAATGAGCCGTGTAATTTATGAAAGTTGGCTGTATGTGGGTCGTGGAGGTGTTTGGAACTAAAATAACTCCAGAATTTAGATTAAAATAATATTTTTATAAAAATTGATCAACATTTAAATGGGGAAAAAAAAGTTGATGGCTTTGAATTACTTAGCTAGTTTACTTATTAGCATGCCGCTTTCTAGAATTTTAAATGATCTGAAATAATGAGTAAAATATAAATTTTTGTTGAGCTGAGTCTAACAAAATTATTTTCTGTTTGACGAGGTTATGATCCAGGAAATAAATTAAAAAATTGTTCACAATTTACTCAAATAAGAAAATGAAAATTTCATGATCTTGCTGATGATTTATAAAATTAGTCTGAGTTTTTTGAATGGCAAAGGCCATGAAATGTTAACAAATTTGATATGAAACGAATCTATGAACTTCTTTGCCAGTTTTTTCATCTCTAAAGAACTGATCATACCAGTTGAAGCGTTGGTACATTCCGATGTCGGCATTCAGGGAAAAATCTAAATAATGAAATTGAAAAATTTCAAGATTGGCAGAACAAACGATCAATATAGGTACTCTCTAATTCTGTATTTTTGAATCAGCAGAATATATTCAACTAAAAATTAGTGATTTTTCTCTGATCTTTCAGTCAAAATTAGGTACTGATCCTTTCTCACAAACTGGAAAGTGAGTGAGAAATTAGTGTTTTTTGGCAGAAAGGTCGGTAAAAAATCACTGTGTTTCAGGAAAATTTGTTGCACTGGTTCAAAAAGGCAGAATTCCATCAAATTTGACTGATTCAGATTTAAAAAGTAATAAAGTTTAAAAACCAGTAATTTTTCTCTGGCCTCTGACAAAATTACTGATTTTTTCTGACTAACTGGAAATTGACTGAAAAAATAGTGATTTCTAACTGATTACTGAATGATCAGTGAAACACTGTTTTTCAATGAAATTTGTTTGAAAAATCATGTTTGAAAAGAAAGAAAAAAAATTTTCTCATTGATATTTTCATGATTAGTATCACAATATATAGGTATATATATTTTTTGATTATTTAAGATCATTCAATATTCCAGAAAGCAGCACGCCAAGTAGTAAACTAGCTAATTTAAAGTCTCTAACTTTATTTTTTGCCCATTTAAATATTGATTAATATTCTAAATTTAGGATGGGTTGTAGTTCCAAACACCCCACAACCCAGACACAGTCAACTTCCCCAAGTTATACCCCTCATTTCATAGCTTAACTGAACCATGTTGCGTCGCCCGAATAACGTGAATCCCCACGGCGCGTCGCGGGTGTAGCGCTGAAGGCACGGGCTAATGTACAACATTAAACTTCAAAGCCAGTGGGGCACGTGTTAATATGAATGAATCGAGCTGAAATTTTTTTTACATAATGTTGGGACATAGTCTAACAAATTTCTGCCCGGTACCGATAGAAATTCGAAAGTTGAAAAATAAGTGCCACCCTAGTGCTGATACTTGAGTTTTGAATTTTTTCACACTTGGGGAATCACTAAGGTTCTACAACATAACCTATATTTTTGTTTTTCTGCCTCATAATAATGCATCCAAGACTCATCTGTCATTATTATAAGTTCTAAGAAGGATTCTCCTTCATTCCTATACCTGTTCAGTAACTCCGAACACATTCGTAGCCGGGTGTTTTTGTGTTCCTGTGAGAGCCGCTTTAGCTTTGGGACCCACCTGGCACAAGTTTTAGGAAAGCGAAGTCATTATGAATAATTTTATGAATGAGACATGTACTAATACCCAATTTCCTCGGTATTGCTTCAATAGTAACCCGTTTATCTTCCAAAATCATCCTTTCAACATTATTTTTCAGTTTCACCTAGGGAGTGGAATTGTTGACTAGACTACCACTGGGAGGTTCCATCTCAACATTTTTGCAACCATTTCTAAACTTTTTAGTCCAACAACACATTTTTGCTAATCATTGTAAAGCAAGCACTAACTTGTACTAATCGAATCTTTTTGGGCAAAAATTACCCCCTCCAGAATGATTTGGCCCCTTACTTATTGAAGCATGTCATTTTTGATGTGAGCCAAAACACAGTTACATACACATTAAGAAAATTAATATAAATGAGTATATATTAACAAATCCACAGAAAAATCTTACCCTATACAATTTTATTATATAATTAAACAGTAAAATTTGAGCAAAGAAAAATAAAATAAAAATAGTTCAATTATTTTGAAAAGTATGTATCAACCAAATTTTTAAAAAACTAGAATTTTTGAAAAGATCACATTCTAATGCAACAAAATAGGAATTTTTCGAGCAATTTCGACATTTATCTACACCATGGATCCTCGCATTTTAAATCAATTTTTTGCTTTTATTTTTATTTTGGTCCTAAAGACATCACTTCATTTGAGGAGCTAGGTATCAAAGTGAGACAAAAATAATGTAAAGCCTATACTTTTGTCTCATGTTGATACAAAACTCCTCATTTCTAATACTAATTCTGAGTCTACTCTTGAACTTTTAAAAAGGACTAACTGCACTTCTACCAAAATTCTCGAAATAAAACGAAATTACATTTTAGCTCACCTCCACTTTTATCCGTACATAGCAACTCGTATCATATTCCAATCCAAAAATAATTCTCAGAAAGTCATAAAATAACATTAAATGTGCCGATGCTACGACCATACGAACATCTCAACCTAGAAAAACAACCCTAAACCCATCTTCCAAGTCGTACTAGTCGTGAAATTTCAACATCGGTACTTACCCATCTGAAAAAATTACAACATGCATAAAATACACGCACCCGCATTAAAATATACAAAAACCCCTTAATTGGGAATATTAAAGCCAAGAGTTTCGTAATTACCCCCATTTTGATTTTGGACTTCACCCCTTTTTTCCCCCCTTTCTCTACAGAAAATAAAAAATTGCAAAACTATAGTATATTTTTTACACCGGTATCCAGAAAGCCATACCTTCACTTATATATGCTTTTCACTCCGCTATAAAAATTTTTTACGTGCTTGTAAAAGTCGACTATACTCGAAAAAGCAATTCCCAGGTATGGAAAGATTCAACTGCATTCTGAGGGCCCCCTCGTGTCCCATCAAACCCCACATTGGCTAAAAAATTTTTTGGGCGCTCGGCAAAGGAAAAATTATAAAAAAACGAAAAACCCTACATTTTAAAGGAAAAAAAAAAACGTTTCCTCGAATAACACCGCGGCAGCAAAGAAGAAACTAGAATATTGATGAGAGTAGCCTTATACTACACGCAGGGCAGAGAAAAAAAATCCCACGTGGCTGGAATCGACGACTGCACAATTCCAAAGTCGAACACGACTAAAAAAAAGCCTTCTTCGCCTTTGGCGAAACGCAATCCGGTAATTTGCACGTCGGTTGGGTTTTAATTATTAAAAAAAATGTCGACGTTGAAAACACACCAGCGACGAAAAAATACTAGAAGTTGGAAAGCGTAAAACGACAACGAATCGAGGCAGAAGGTTGGTTTTTTTCCACCGGAGGTGCATTATTAATGCGACGTATTTGTAATATTGTGCTATTTTTCTGTGTCGTATAACTTTATGGTGTATAGGTATAGACTATAAGGAGAGATAGAGAAATCCTTAGCGTATACGGCTTTGTTTGCGGCGGAAAAATGCGACAAATTCGAGGATGAGGTTTCCTCCTACATCTTCTATCGTTTTCCTCAACTTTTTTCCTTCATTTAGTCGACCATTATGGCAAAGACAGGATCGTCGCGCAGAAACAGATTTCTTCGGGTGTTTTCCCCTTTTCCCTCTTTTCCTTCGGTACGACTTGTAACATCATTAACCTCGATAAATTCCATGTCGTTAAAGTACGAGAAAAAAAAGAGAAGAAAAACGACACAAAGAAACATCACGGTCCGTGTCCGAGAGTAGGAAAAAATTTCCCAAGCTCGCACGCACCATCGCACCAGCACACATATCCCGAAATAATTTTCAATAACCCTAAATTCCCGATCAAATTAGAAAATAAACCAATAAAATGGACGGTAAAACCGAACAAACGTGTTAAACTAGCGAACCGTTGGCGTTGGTTCGTTGGCCGGTTGTGTTCATTGAAATTAGATTTCCATAATAGGATTAGGGTAGATTTGAAAATCTACTGCAGTGTAACGGTTCGACGCCGAAATAATTAACATTAATGGAATGTGTAGGGAAATTTCGTCATGTCAAGGCAAACACTGATTACACGCTTTCAAAAAAAAAAAAGTTCTATTTTATTTCACCCATACGTACGAGCGATGAGAAAGAGAGACGAAGAGCTTCGCAGAGCACCCACCGAGTGAAAAAAGGTGAGGAGCGGGGGAGATACGTGGGAAGACCCGAAGCGGCATTTATTAGTGATTTCGCGGCGTTTATTACTATGGCTTTTGCCTCGTTTAATTAATTGTTGATGCGGATTTTCCTCTTTTTTTTGTTCCATCGTGGTACCCTTTATACCTGCAGCATTCTTCGACGAAGAAATTTTCGTGTAATCGGATTGTCTGCCGGGTAATACGGGGAAAAATTGGGATCAACGAACTGCATACATATTTAAAAGGTATCTATTTTTTTCGCTGGGTAGGTGAATTTTCGTCAGTCGAGAAAATCGTATACTTACTACTGTCGATCGAACGATACCCAACTTTTGAAATAGAATAAAAAATTTATGAAATTTGGCTTCTTAATGACAGGACTACGTAGATTGCCGATAATTAGGCCAGTCAGGTAGACAAAGAAATGAGGACATAAAAAAATAATGGAATTTTCAATCTATTGAAATTTCAAAAATTTTCCATAAAAACAGAAACAGTCAATGAGGTCTTTTGAATAATTGTTGAGGAGGAAAAGGAGGAGGAGGAGGAGGGAGGATTTATAACTACATTATGTAATTAAAAACCTGATTTGTCAAAGAGAAAAAATTCTAAACAGCCATTTTTGATTTTTAAAAAATTTAAAATTTTGAAAAAATCGATTATTTGAGCAGAAGGAGAGCGTAAAAATGTTTTGAACAAAAATAATATACTTATGAAGCAAGAGTACAAACTGATTCATTACTAAAGCTGTTAATCACCAAAATTCTTCAAATTTTTTACTCGGCTAAAAAATCGAAAAACGAATGAAAAGTAAAATTTCATAAAATTTGCAGAGAATTTTTTAATATTAGAATTGTTTGTGGAATTTCAAAGCAATATGCATATTCGCCAGATTAGGCCATTTGATTTCGTCAAGTTGAAGTCTTAGATTTTTACAATCCTCTGCTCCCTCTTTAAAAAAAAAACAAGTAGAAAATACGAAATTTGGGTCTTTTTTCAAGTTTAGTCCTCATTTTGTTCAGTATCTATGTACTTGATTTGTTAACAATTCTATAGATAATACATATCATTTATTTTTAAAAAATTTCAAGACCAGGAGATCAATACATAGACTGGTTCAAAATGCTTAAAAACTCCATTTTTTCTGATTTTTGTAAAAAAAATATGAATTTTTTAGTCTCCTTAAAAAATTTTTAGTAGTGAGAATAAACAAAGTTGACTTTGAGAAAGAAATACTTACCAAAGCGAAAAATTGAAATTTTTGACATCAGATAAGAATATTGAACCAATATTAAAAATAAGTCAAATTTAGCTTTCGAAAATGCGATTTTTAATGAGGAAGAAGGAGAAGGGAAGGCGAAGGTATGGTTCTAATATTCGACCGATTTCACATCCAATTTTTCCAATTGTTTTCACGACTGATACCTATATTAATTTTTTCACCAATTTTATAAAAATTTTCATTTCATCCTGGCTACCTTTCCAGAAAAGATAAACATTTATATTAATTCAACGGAATTTTATAAATAGATACTCAAAATTAAAAAAGAATAGTAAAAATAAATTTCTTCCTTTTTTTAAAAAAGAAACTATAGAAAGCTTCCACTAAGTTTTCAAAAATTTCAGTAAAAAGTTTATTAAAAAATTATCAGGCAGTGAGGTTACAACACAGAAACCAAATTCTCTGAAAAAATCGTAAATTCTTTTTCAGAAATTATGAAATACGAGAGATCAACGTACGCATATAAAAATTGTGAACCATGGAAAAGCTCAAAAGAAACTAAGGTGTAGAGACCAAGGTTTATAGAAGAGATTTTTATGACGTGAAGGAGGGAGGGGTAAAGATCATAGTTTTTCTTAGCAACGCCAAAATTCTGATTTAAAAATTATTTTAAGGAGGGGGGACCTCTTTATAGGCCCCTCCCTTAGTAATATCTTAAGACAGAAGAATTTTAGAAATAGAATTAAAGATAAAACCTTGGACTTTATGTAATTTCTGCATCCATTTTTTAAAAATTAAAGAATGATTAATTGATATAATATGAACACACAGGTAACTCACTTAATCCGCATTTACGCCATAAAATATGAATTTCCAATGATTTGTATTAGAAATTCTGTACCTAAGGAGGTAGTAGGTACTCACCTGAAACAAAAAAATGAAAGTTCCATTCGTTAATAATTGTTGATCATCAGTCATACCGTACTTTTACATAATTTATTAAAAAAACCAAATTACTGACAACTATTTTCGATTCTTATTTCATTATAGAATTCTTAGCATCGATTGAGAGCCTACAATTTGCTAATATGAGTTATTTTTCAACAAAGTGTACTTGAAAATTGTGTAGGGGTGTGTTGAATTGGAGGAAAATTGAGGAGATGGAGGTTGTAATTCATTGAAAAAATTTAGCAATCTGTTATTTCAATGACGTAGTTAAAATAATTTCAATAAACAGATGATACAAAAATGTGGTGTTTTTTACGATTAAAAACTTCAAATAGCCGAAAAAACGTGAAGGAGTGTCCCAAAATTATTGAAAAAATTATCATAAATACACCTCTACGAGATGTAACTTTGTGCCAAAGAACAAAAGATTTCCTTCACTTCCGTTGAAATTGAAAATTCTTGAAAATAATGCAATAAAATGGCCATAACTCCGATAGGGGGGAGGGGGGGTATGGGTCCAAAATTTTATGAAAATTTTTTTCTAGTCAGTAAACACTACTCGAGGTATTTAGGAGCCCAAACGCGCCTGGGCCCAAATTCATCCCTTATCCGGCCATATACCCTTTTGGTCAAAATTCAAAAAAATGTAAAAAGTGAAGTTATACATCGGTTTTTACTAATTCGAAGACGCTGAGTTCGAATATGCACTCAGTTTTTCCATCGGACTCCTCTGGACCTCCTATCAGCCCCCAATGAGGTCAAAATAAAAAAAAAATGAAAAATAACGTGTGAAGTGTAGTTTGTTGGGTTTTTGAGGGCGCTGAGTTCGAATATTTGCTTATTTTTGGAATTCGACCCTTTAGTGTCCCCCTAGCCCCCATTTTTTAAAAACGATATCAATTTTTTGATTTTTTTTGTAATTTGGGAGTCAGAGTCAGTGAGGGGCACGGGAGTGGCGGATCGAGAAAGTAAGTTGATAATCAAGCTCAGCGCCTTCGAATTAGTAGAAATCGATGTATAACTTCACTTTTTTCATTTTTGTGAATTTTGACCAAAATTTAGGACCCCTGTGCCTCCTAGGGGTGTTGAGATCCCATCTTGAAAAGTAATTAGTTGAAAAATACATAAAAATATCTATTCATAGTAATTTTTTCAGATTTTAAATGGGCCCCTCATCTTTTGCACTCATCAGAAAAGTTGAGCTTTCGCCACAAAAGTTCAACTTTGAACTTTTCAAAATGTAATTATCTATTTTGAATCTCCTTTCAATTCTCTACAACACCGCATAAACAAATTCATCTTGGACCTAACCGATCTCGAAATATGAGCCTTCAAAGTTGAGCCATTTCGCAAAAAATCCCAATTATACGAAAATTACAAAGACCACTCCCACCCCCTGAAGAATTAGGATCCAAATGACGGTGATTCCTTCATTAGACCATCGAGGGGAACCCGTAAAAAAATTTTGAGCGAAATCGGAAGACCCAAGGTCAAAACCTGGTCGAGTTGACATGGAATGAGCAAAATCCAAAAATAGAATTTATTCGAATAAACGAAACATCAAAAAATCATTAGACTCTTCAAGGTCAAGCAATAAATTCTCAATCGTCAACTTTCCCTCCCCAGGTGAAGTTATTTCCCAACAATTCACGAGAGTTCGATTGTAGTTCGTGATTAAACTTACAATCTGCAGCCAAAAATTGAAAAAAGCACACCTTAGAATGAAAAAAAAAATTATTCGAACACAAAGGAAATAATTTTCTAATAGCTTCGAGGGGTCGAATTTTCGAATTTCATTTCAAAGTAACGCTTTAATGGCTCATAAAATTGAACGGATGAACACACAAACATCAAGATTTCTCAGCTTGATTTTTTATCGAGTGATTGGTTAACACAACAAACGAGTATTTAAAATTTTTCCAAACCAGCAAAAACACTCAGAAGTCAAGACTGCTATCCAAAAATAAATTTAATTCCAAACTACGTACCGGTTTAAATTAAAAATTTCCATATCGATGGATCTGGTAAAATCTCACCACGAAATTTGTATCCTACAATGTTCACATGACCGATTAATAATTCCAACGTGATAATCAAAACGAACACAAGGCAATCTTGTTTTTGACACAACGATGCGAAAACGTATCGAAAAAAAGACGAATCTAATTCCCTCAATACCGTTAAAAAATCGTACCCGAGCAATCGTATAGAAATAACATTTAAAAATATTGATAAAAGGTACACAGCATAGCATTCGCAAAGAGAAAAAGCCAGGGGAGTAGATGTTTATTGTTTTTTGATGTTTACGAAATAATTCTAGCGTAAAGGGGCAAAAAGAGTTAACCTAAAAAAAAAAATACAAACTGTGTGCTTCAATGCATTAAACGGTTAGGTACGATGCCATAGCCAGGGGAGAGACGAGGTGACGGGCAAAATCACTTAAAAAATCCAGCTAGTCTCATATGCGTTCACGTATAACGGATGGCATTTATCAGTTAAACTTACGCTCGAGTGAAGAATTTCCAAAGTTGGAATGAAAAAAGTTCTCTATATTGGTGATTTAATTCGTGCGAGAGAAAGATACGTACAAGGGCTTTAAGGAAGGGGCAGAAGGCAGGGGGTGGAGCGGGCAAGCGAATTCATACTACTGCGTAGCTCTATATGTACCTATACTTACCTAGCTTTATACAACGTAATGTAATGTAACGAACCAACGAGAGGATTTTTAATCTACTTATTCTTGCTATCTACGAGGTAAGTACCAAATACCTAAGTAAAAATCCGAACACCAATATTCCCTCGCTCTTTTAGCCATTTACCGAAGATGAAATCCGACATTTGATATGAATCTTCTACACCAGGCATCTGTTAGTAGTGATTTTTATCTTCCAAGCAGCAGCCAGAAACGAAAGGGGTTAATAGGAGTGTACTGTGTACCGAATGGTTTCTAATGCTGGCGAACACGTCCACAGCAGCGTTACCACCATCGTACCCCTTTACTTTCACAAGTTTGTCGATAATTTTAATAGAAAATGTTAATCGATTTTAGCACCGTTGCGGAAAAACTAATACTACATGGTTCGGTTGGGTTGCTACCGGCTGGGTAATGTCTGAAGGAATATGACAACCGACTTGACGTCGTCGAGGTTGCCAATTTAATCGTCTGGCTAATTACTTCGTTTGAAAGTTGTCGGTCGGCCTTAGCCGGTGGCTTGTTTCGTTTCGAACGTCTAGTGTCTATTACGATATGTAGTAGTTGTGGAACTACCTACTATGTACATATTAAAAAATGATAATTTTTTTCGTGTATTTTTTTCTGAACTGATATGCCATCAACATTTTCATTTTTATCAAAATAATAAATTAACAATTTACAGGAAATTATGAGAAAATTATTGAAATGCAAATAGAATCTTGAAAAAGTCTCAAAAAATATCTAAAACGAAGTAAAATTTTAAAAAAAGTTGTAATAGATGAAAATTTAAGAAGCCAGCTCTAAATAATACAAAAAGCGATAAAATTTGAAATTTTAAGCGAACTGTTCAAAACAGTCTGAAAATTGAAAAACCTCCTTGAAACTGATAGAAAAACATTTTGAAAATTGTAAAAATCACGTGAAAGCATTTCAAATCATCGCAAACATAAATCAAAACAACGAAAATATTATAAATATGCATTAAAAAGTATAAAAATCAGTGTTGTTAGAACGGAAAAGAACAGAAACGAAAACGAAGAATGAATATAACGCTATTTCGAGGATTAACAAAATAAGAAAAAACCACTGAGATCTAAAAAAGAAAGAACATAACTAGAACCGAAAAATTGGAACTAAAAAATTGTGCTCTTTGAAATCCGAACTAGAACAAAAAATTCAAGTATAGAGGAAAACCAGAAACAGAGCTGAAACGAAAATGAAAAAATTCCGTTCCTTTCCATTCTTAATTGTTTTTTATTACGAGTGTCTACTGTACTAGTTCCGAGATGAGGCTTTGGAGGAGGTACGATTTTTTTTTACACGTCTGTTATCATTGTGTGCTGGACAGCTGGACTTCCGTTACTTTTTCAACTCTTAAATTTTTTCTCAATTCTCAAAATATTTTCAACTCTAAAATTTTTTTCTCAATTCTCAAAATATTTTCAACTCTAAATTCGTTTCCTCAGCAAATTTTTCAACTCAACCCACTCCCTCCATCCGACCGTATTTTTCAACTGGAAAATTTCATTCACTGAAATAAAAAATTTTCACAACCCTGAAATTTCATTCTCAATTTTTTTTATTCCAGAAGTCGTATATTTTGACCGAAAAAAATAGTGATGGATACATTAAATTGATTTTTCCGCTTCACAACGAAAAACGATCCAACGATCCAACGAATAAACCCCGTTTTCTGGAATACATCACACCATCAGTGCAGTAATAACACATCTCAAAAAAGTAAAAATTACACGGTTCTTTGAACGATGAAAACAACAAACATCACATTAATATTTTTTTGCACAGATCCTTTGTAATTTTTCATGTACGTTCCAAAAATGGAGGTGACAGAATTGTGAAATATAGGTTATTTTTAATAGTTTATTGAAATGTGTTGTAAAAAATTTTAAGGTTGAAAATATTCTGAGAATTGAGAAAAAAATTTTAGTGTTGGAAATATTTTGAGAATTGAGAAAAAAAATTAGGGTTGAGAATATTTTGAGAATTGAGAAAAAAAATGTTGATAGTTGAAAAAGTAACGAAGTCCAGCATACAGTCATAACAGACGTGTAGAAAAAAAAAATCTTACCTCCTCCAAAGCCTCATCGGAACTATGTAGTAAACTAAACACTCGGTTTTTACGAAGGGGGGGGGGGTAAAAATCTACAATTACCTTAGAGGAAGGAAAAGAATATAAACTTTCGTTTCAATTCAATTCAATTTAATTCAATTTCTTGAACAGTGGTGTGAAGATTTAATCCGGATTTTTAATATTAAACGAAATTCAATAAAGATTAAAAAGCAAAAAAACTTGACAAAACAGAACCTAGAAAAACGAAAAAGAGAGGTTCGGGAACATAACCTAAAACAAAAAGATGAGGGCTGAAACCAAGAACAAAAAATTTAAAAAAAAACGAACAGAAACAAAAAAAAAGAACAAAACCCAAAAATCAAATTCGAGATCGCAATAGTCTTTTAGAACCGATTCGAACGGAAATCAAATAATCTCGTTCTTACAGCACTGGTAAAAATCACTAAAATTGAAAAAAAAACACGAAAATCGTTCAAAGTATCTAAGTAAAAACTGGGTAAATTATTGTAAAATTGAACAAAACTTTGAAAAAAAATGTTGGAATTTCGATAAAAAATTTTCACAATGTTGAAAAATTGCCTAAAAATAATTATTCAATTTCTTTGCGAAAGTATGGTTCAGATATCGGAAAAAATTTAAAATTCAATTTTTCATCAATTTTTTCGACGGTTTTATATTTTAACTTTTAAAATCGATTTCCTTAATACCTATTTTTATGATTTTATACGAATTTTCCAAAGTAATTTTTAAGTAATTTTTCTTCATTTTTCGAAAAATGTTTACATTATTTTACACCATATTTGAAACCGTTGAAGAATTATTCAAAGGCTCTGGTGCAATATGGGGGTCATTTGGCCTCAAGTGGAACTTTGTAAAAATTCTTATGCCATTCGATTTGGATTGGTAAAAGATGATTTTAGAGCGCATGAGCGAATTTTTATCTCACCCCTGGGGGGCTGGGGGCCCAAAATACGTGATTTTCAAGCTAAAACCTTTTAAAAATTCTCTCTCCGCGAGTTTTCAACCGATTTTTTTCAAACTTGGCACATAGGTAGAGGTACTAGAGGGGAGTGCTCTGAAATTTTTTCAGATTTTTCCGACCACCTTAATGACCTTGAATTTGACTTTGAAAATTTCAAATCGCCCTGGGGAGCACAGCCTTGGTGCTGTCTCAAAAATTTTTTCAAATTAAAATTTCCTAATGTATTTTACACTCCTGAGAATTTTTTCAGATTTTTTCAAGTGGTGGAAATTGGTCAAACATTCAAAAAACTGGTGTAATTCATCATTTTTGTTGCTTAAAATCATTGTTTTTCCTTTTCCATCAATTTTTCATTTTTTATAGTTTCCTGCTAAAATATTATCATTTACTCGCCGTGCCCCATTTCGACCCTTATTCATTAATTTCTTACAACTATGATGTTTTGAGCGAATTTAATGCTTACACCATTGCAGTAGTTCAATGTTGTCCCTGCGGTTAGTTCAGGCATACTGCACTTTTTGAACTCGAGTTGAAACGTGGTTTTTATATTAGTGTGTGACCCAAAAGGAAATTTTTAAGAAGTAAAGTCATTGAAAATTTCTCTTATGGGATGAGCGTGGGGGAGTTTTAGGAGAGGGTTAACCCCGATTCTCTCCCCCTCCTCCTTTTCTCAAAAGTTTGACCCGCGAAAAAAAAATTGAACGATATTTGTTCTTCGATATCTAATGCATAGTTTCATTATTATCGGGATTCATTTTGGAGCAAATTTTATTCGTGGGTCCAACTTTTGTGAAAACGAGGAAGGGGGAGAGGTCTACTTTGTCGGGAAAGTTGGTGAAAATGGTCGTGATACAGCTCATTGGAAAGGAAATTCAATTCTTAATACTTTTTATGATTACAAATTTTGTCATATCTTCGAAACTATTCGTTTAAAATGAAGAAAACGTGATTTTGAGGTTTTCCTCAAAAACTTATGTTTTGTTTCCAAATTTGGGAGGCAGGAGTTGCTACAAAATGGACTTTGATGAGAAATGAAAATGTACATTAGGTGCTGAGGAACAACTTCTGTTTGAATTTTTTTTCATTACGACCCATAGATAAGATGATACACGCGTTTGAATTTGAAATGTTGGGGAAGGGATGGGCTCTGGGGAAAGGAGGAGGGGATAAAAAAGGCATACGGGCTTATTTCTTTGTTTTAGTGTCCAGAACAAGAATCAATCATAAAATCAATTTTAACAGAAATAGCGCGCGGATGTACGATTGAGACCTGACTATATACCAAAAAAAAATGCTCCAATCTTGTTTAAACTTAAGAATGAAGTAATTGAAAAGTTGAAAATGTTCTGAAAAAATTTTTAGTCACATGCTGCGCCAGGGAGTTGAGTTAATTTTTTCTTGAAAAACTCCCTACTTTAAGAAGCCTTGGATCGGTTTGAAAAACTGAAAAAGGCAATTTTGTGTTGGTTTTGAAAAAAGGATCGGTTTTCCAGGTACATATTTCGTTGAGAAAAAGAAAATTGCGAATTCGAGTCGATTTTAGCGAAATGCGAAAATCTACCGTTTTTCGCTCCCAAAAATCGACAATCAAGAAGTTATTTTACTTTCTATTTGGAAACCAATAACAAATTCTAATTCAGAAGGTTTTTGGATTCTATTACAAACTGGTTTCAAATTCTAATGAAAACAATCGCAATTTTACCTCTTTTTTTCTAAAAATCTGCCACTTTTCGGACACAAATTGTACGATTAAGCGAGTTCTACGCTTTTGATCGGAAAACTAATCGCAGATTAAAGTTCAAGAGGGGCGAATTATATGAAAATGACACCAAGCTTACCCCGAAACCTTGTTTGTGGAAAAATTCGGGGTTAACCCTCTCCTAAAACTCCCCCCACGCTCATCCCATAAGAGAAATTTTCAATGACTTTACTTCTTAAAAATTTCCTTTTGGGTCACACACTAATATAAAAACCACGTTTCAACTCGAGTTCAAAAAGTGCAGTATGCCTGAACTAACCGCAGGGACAACATTGAACTACTGCAATGGTGTAAGCATTAAATTCGCTCAAAACATCATAGTTGTAAGAAATTAAGAATAAGGGTCGAAATGGGGCACGGCGAGTAAATGATAATATTTTTTAGCAGGAAACTATAAAAAATGAAAAATTGATGGAAAAGGAAAACAATGATTTTAAGCAACAAAAATGATGAATTACACCAGTTTTTTGAATGTTTGACCAATTTCCACCACTTGAAAAAATCTGAAAAAATTCTCAGGAGTGTAAAATACATTAGGAAATTTTAATTTGAAAAAATTTTTGAGACAGCACCAAGGCTGTGCTCCCCAGGGCGATTTGAAATTTTCAAAGTCAAATTCAAGGTCATTAAGGTGGTCGGAAAAATCTGAAAAAATTTCAGAGCACTCCCCTCTAGTACCTCTACCTATGTGCCAAGTTTGAAAAAAATCGGTTGAAAACTCGCGGAGAGAGAATTTTTAAAAGGTTTTAGCTTGAAAATCACGTATTTTGGGCCCCCAGCCCCCCAGGGGTGAGATAAAAATTCGCTCATGCGCTCTAAAATCATCTTTTACCAATCCAAATCGAATGGCATAAGAATTTTTACAAAGTTCCACTTGAGGCCAAATGACCCCCATATTGCACCAGAGCCTTATCGTAAAAATTTGATTTAATTTTCTTCAGTGTTTCGATCAATTTTCCTAGATGTTTGCAAAAAAAAGTAGGTATTCAAATGATATTTTGTCAAGTTTTACATTACATATTTTCAATTATTACGAAAATTTTACAATTTCTGTCAATTTTAATCATTTTTATAGGTATTTTAAAGAATTTTTCATCAAATTTCCCTAAATTTCATAAAAATTCAATCAGTTTAAAGTGTTTTTTGAATTTTTATGACTTTTGTAAAAAAAATTGCTGATTTTCACTCTTATATTACAATCAACGTTTACAATTTTATTTAGAATTTTTGGAAAAATTTAATAATTTATAAAACAGCTTTTATTAAGAACTATTTTTTGATGTTTCTATCAATTTCATTAATCCAAGTCCACATTGGTCGAGACAACAATCGTCTCTCTGAATCCATTTTCCTACCGTAGTAATACCTACTCGAGATTCGTCCGGCGAAGAACCGTTAGGTAGGTACGACTCGAAGTAGTACCAGAGTCAGCAAGAAAACTCTCTGCCTTGACGGAATAAATATCTTCCCAACGAGGTAATCGAATGTCTTCGACACCTCGCCGGAAATGGCGATTCCGTTAGGTTTTGTGATGATGATGGAATTGATGGAAACAGCCAAATATCGTCGTCACAAACAGTTATTCAACTTTTACATTCCTTCAACTCAATTTTCGTAAAAATTGTAAAATTTTGCTCATATTTCAACAGCTTTTATTTATGTATATGTGATCCTGGATATATGTAGAAACCATCCTTAGGTGTCAAAAATTGGTTTTTGAATTGAGGTTTCCCTTCATCTTTGATTCTACTCCTATTGAAAAGCCCAAAATCAGTGTCAACTTAAAAACCATTTTTTACGCCGCGCCGGAAGGTGTTTTTATATCCAGGCTTACATATATTTTTTAAATTTTATGGAAAATTTTACGCCATTTTTATGAAAATTTACATTTTTCTTAATGATCTTTATACCTACCTCTTATTAAAAAATTGATTTTTTAGCGTGATTTTATTAAGTAAAATTTATTCATCAATTTTTACGTCGTTTTCAACGAATTCTGCAATATTGAACGATTCTTTCAATATATCCAAGGCAATTATCATGTGAATATGACACTCAACGTTTTACAAATTTTATGAAATTTTTTTAAAAGATTGCGATATTTTATACTCAATTTTATCAAATCATTTTCAACAATTTTTAGAATTTTTATTCCACGCATACCTAGATGTACTATTATAAACAAATGCCATTGCAAAATCTACATTTAAATATTTTAAATATGTATTTGAGAAAAAAAAAGCATACAAGTAATACGACAATTTTCCCCATTTTTTAAACAGTTTTCACAACGATTGAACAATTGGCACAAACCATTCAATTCTCCACATCCACGTAAGAATTATACCTACTTTGCCCAATAATTTTGAACGAATTTGAAATTTAAAAAAAAAAACAACGAAGGAAGGAAGGGAGATAGGAAGGAAAAAAGATGACATCTTTCTGGTTCACCTCTTCTGCTACTTGTACACCTAGTATCTATGCTAAAAAGTTCTTTACTCGCATAGGTAATTAAAAATTTTAAGTAAAAAAATCACGAGTATCTCTTCCACTAATTACGTTACGAATGCAAGAAAACTCAGCAACCAAGCGCGGCAACTTGAAATTTTCCCATGTGGTGCTCAAAATTTTTCTGAACACGTAGTAAAATAATGTTCAAACCTAGCTCTATTATAATGTAGGTACTTGATGTGATACTTTTCATTTTTCAACTTCTACATAAAATACAATACAAATACGAGTAGGAAAATCGATAGAAGTATAAGTATGTATGTAGTGCTGAGCACTACATGAAACAAATTTCATGTCGTGCTCTAAACGATTCATGTAGTGCTCGAGCCCAAGAGTACCACAATACTTGCCGCCAGTGTCAGCAACAACTCCTAAGCAAGCATAAAAATAAAATATAAAAACCGGTAAGTAAAATGTACACAATTATCATGATTGCATCCAATTACATAACTGACCAGTCTGAGTATACCTAATAATGTAACATGTTCTAAGTACCTATATCGAAGATACACGAAGACGATGCGGGTATTTTTTTTAACTTGATTATACATTGAAAATAGACTCGCACCAATAATACCTAGAAAATACTTTGAAGCATACATCATTCGGCGATAACGTGTTATGATTTTACATTGTAACCAGAATTTATCACTAATACCTTCGCGTAAACATACATCGAACCGTTTCATTCAAAGCGAACAAGTGCGACTAGTTCAGTCGTTCTTTCTAGTGTTTTCTTAATGGTGCGGCGTTCAGTTTCGTTATAAATATTTACCAACGTACAGTTTAATTTTTTGTGAATCATCGATCATTCAGTAACGTAAAAATGCCTCGATTCGAACCCTTGGATACGGATTCTCTGGATCTGATAAAGACTTGTTGCGCCCCAGAGATGGTCAAACGGAACGGGTATGTTTATTGTGACGGTTACATGATGCCAGGTATTTTTATCAAAGAAGCCGAGGAGTTGACTAATTTTGAAGTGTACGATGACGATATTTGGGTATCCAGTTTTCCAAAATCAGGTACAAATTATTGATTTTCGAATTAAAGAACGATATTTTTACACTCGTTGTTCGTACGTGTAGGAACCACTTGGACTCAAGAAATGGTTTGGTGTGTTTTGAACAGTGATGAAGAATCAGTGCACGAAAAGCTCGCGGATCGGTTTCCTTTCATAGAGTAAATATCAAAACGGAGCAAAAAAAATCTTGGATTTTGACGAAAATTGGTGAAGTAGTTTATTTTGAGTGGGGAATCTCCCAAAAAATTATATGTACAAGCTTTGAGTTTCAGAGCAAAAGCTTTTAAATAATGGGTATGTTTTAAAGATAACTTTTTGTTAAAATATCAGATATTTGAGCATTATTTTCTTTCTTTTCAATTTTCAAAATTGTTAAGCAATTTCAATAATTTGAAAAAAACATGATAATCTGACACGTTCTATAAAATTTTGACATTTTGGCAAACCTGAAAAAAATCAACAAAACTCCAGAAATGTCAAATTTTTAATAATTTTTCACTTATTGAAATTGTTGGCTGAGTAATTTTGAAAATTCAAAAAAAATAGGGAAAAATTTCAAATATTCAACATTTTAACAAAAAATATTTAAATAGGTACCTGTCTGACATTTCTGTAACTTTTTGTTATTTCGTCACAAATCACAATACTAACTTAATAATAAAAAATTGGCATTTCTATAATTTTTCGATATTATATCAGATGTCCTTTTACTAACTTACCAAAAATGTTCCGTTTTCAAAAGTTGAACAAAAAGTTACAATATTGATTGGTCAAATTTTTTAGTATTTCAAGTCTAACAGAATTTCATTATGTCAGGAATCTTCAAAATTCAGTCACCAAAATTCGATCAATAAAATTTGGTTCCCAGTTTTATAAACTGACCCCCAGCACTGCAGCATATCCGTGTTAAAAAAATTCTAAGCCTCCCAGGCTAAAGGGAGGTGAAATTAATAAGTCTCAAAGTGGGGTAATTTAAAGAAAAAGCGAGGCTTTTAACCACTTTGGATAATTTCCACTAAAAACTTGGTCACCTCTCACTGTCCCAAAATACAATTGGTGTACACCTAATGTCAAGATTGAAAAGATTGACCGTACCTTCCATCACATTAAAGTACAATACATGTCTTGAAAATCTTTATTTTATAATAAATTGCACAACTAAAATCACAAAAATCTTGCACAAAATATTTGAAGAAATTTTAAATTTTTGCATGTTGCCAACTACATTCTGATGAACAATTTTTAGAAAATTTCAGTTGGTAACACTGCTATAAAAAATTAAACGTATTCAGATTTATTTTAATGAACAAAAAAATTTTAAGTTCATTTTTTAAGTCACTGATTGAATAACTTGAATTTTATGAAAATTTCATGAATCAAAATTGAGTTGGCAACAGTGCAATGAAAATGTTTTGGAAAATTTCATAAAAATTTATTTTGGTGATCAAAAAATTTTTTGGGCTCGATTTTGAGGCGTTTGAGTGAGCGATTTGAATTTCATGAAAATGAAAAATTCTTCAAATTTTCACGATCAGCTACATTTCAACCCCCCTTCCCCTCATAGAGAACAAAAAGTGATACCCAATTTCAAGATCAGTGATTCAGGGAAGTGTGGAAACTCAATTCACAACTTTCAAGAGGAGGGGGATCGAGGTTCTCAACAAGTGGCATCACCCAAAACTAGTCCCCCCATTCTGATTTTCTTTAGACTGTGAAATATAATTTCTTTTTTTGGGGGGGGGGAGGCTTCCATTTGTGGTATGTGTTACCTGCTGAAGGGGTAAATCAAAAAGGAAATCAATACTGTCACGTTTCGCAATGACAGGTATCAATTTGCTCTCCACCGACCAGGTAGAACATGACTTTTGAACCTATCCCTTGAAAGGGCACTACAAGTCTTTACACATACAACAACTCTTGTACAGCTCCTTGTACGTCGAATAAAAAGAAAAAGAATTTTTACCAATCTGGAAATATCTAGGTAAGGTCATTACTACAAAACGTAGACAATGACTTGAAACCTATCTAGAGTTGCTACCTATCTAATATCTACCTCAGAGATGGAACGATTGCGATTTTAATCAATTATAATCGATTCTCATATCCGATAATGGCAATAATAATAATCGGACCAGCATCGATTAATCAATTTTCAATCTTCTAATTGGTGAAATTATATGTGGCCTAATTTTTTTTTCTAATCAAAACAATTTGAGTTACTGATGTCGCGTAACAATTGATGTAGCATCGATTATAATCCTTCCATCTCTAATCTACCTAGATCTATCACATAACATGGCCCTAAAATATGACACAAAATGCTATGGGTAAAAAACTATGATAAGTATCACTAAGTACCTAAGTAAAAAAATCAGATAAATTGACCATACAAAATAGTACACTTTTGGTGAAAAAAAATTGTGCTAGAAATCAATCTAGATCTCGACCTAAATCTAAACCTAAAAATCATCCTATCAGATTATCAAATTGGGATCCTAAGATCGCCATAAAAGCCCCAAGTAAAACCGGAGTACTGAAATCTCTATTAATACAACAAAATATTGAACAGGAACTAAAATCATCGAGAACGAAACAAAATGACAAAAGTATAAAAAATCTAAAAAGAAAAATCAATGTGGTCTCAGTGACCTCTACTAATCTCAAAAACTCAGCAGTTCTTACATTTTAAACATGAATAAAACAAAAACTGTTTTAACACGTTCACTGCCAACTACGAGATAACTCGTAGTCCGCAAATTCCAGCGCTGTCCCAAAGCGATTTCTCAGAATTTTATTGACGGATTATGCTTTGTTTGATATCAATCTACTCGTGAAGTGATAACGAAACCATTTCCACCGATAAAATAACATACAAATATTCTCATACTTGGCCCAGAGAAAAAAACACACTCTCTTAGCGCCAGGTACGAGATATCTCGTACAAAATATATTTGTATTTGGCAAATAGGAAGTTGAATCTGCATCTATTTGCCAACTATGAGTATATTCGTACCTATTTTTCAGTGGTAAAATGATTTGTCATCATCTAGAGGCGTGGAGATAGTGGCTGTAAGGTTTAATTTTAGCATTCTGAGAAATTATGATCAGGTTGTTGATTTGCCTTCCTTTTGTGAGTTTATTTTGATGAATAAAAAAATTTATAATTTTTGATTTTTCAAACATGAATAAAATCAACTTCTAATTATCTTAGCGGCATGTGGTTTTCACAGATTGATAGCTAAGTTTGCCAGGGAGTATTCTCCAACTACTACAAATGAGTTGTGTAGAATGAGTCAACTCCTAGCTGACGAAAATCAAACCTGTTTCAAGTACGAATATACAGGGTCTATAAATGATTCGGGCATCGTCTGCGCGAAAATCCCTGTCTGAAAAAATGAAATTTCAGATTTCTGTTTTTTCGTGTCAATTACCCCTGAAAAAAAGTTTATGAAGTGTCAAAAATCGTAATTTTGATGAATTAAATTTTTAATGATAAATTCATCACTTATTTGCCAAGAATTGTAATTAATAAAAAAAAATAATTTCAAAGAATTGATAATTTTACATTCGAGATTACGGCATTCTGACATTAAAAAAAAAGATTTGTTTACAATTACGAGGTGGGAACTTCAACTCTTCTTTGGTAATGATGGAAATATCAACTCTTTTCAGTTTTTTTTTAATTTTTTTAATTAAAATTACCGTTGCGATGTTGTTATCAGTAACCAGCTAGCGAGTTTGTAATTATTTTAATTACAAAACAAGTGAAATGTAAAGTTATGAATTTTTAAAGCATCAAGTAATGGCACAGAGCTTCCAGCGACAATGAAACGAAAAATTTTCAAATTTCTGCACGCATCATCGGTGAGTTATGGTTTGTTTACTCAGAAATTGTTACATTAACGCTGCGAGAATACGATGCTTTGTTAAATTGTTTTCACTTGTTTAAGGAGTAATAATGTATCGACAAAATGCGATCATTCGGTTCTACCATAATGGATCTGGGTACAGACGAATTCGGACGTTGTACGAACAACAGTTCCCTGGAGAAGGGATACCTTCGATTCATTACATTCGAGATACGATAGGAAAATTCAACGCAGGTGTACCGCTACAAGACCTCCGCCGCCAGAACAGATCTCAAATTAACCAGGTACAGCATAATTTGGTTTGCCAAGCAGTCATTGAAACCCCAAATACCAGTTTATCCGAAATAAAAGAAACATACGACGTACCAGTATCGTCCTCACAGAAAATTCTAAAGAGGTAACATTTTCACCCGTACAAGTTCCACAGTAGCCAAGAACTACACCCTGGAGATCCAGCAAGACGACTCTTGTTCTCAGAGGAAATGATAAATCTCATCGATGTCGAGCCAAATTTACCGACTAGAATTTGCTTCTCAGACGAAGCTGCATTTAAATTAAGTCGAACGCCGAATCGCCAGAACTTGAGGCATTGGTCAACTGATAATCCTCACATTAATTTTGAGATCGCGTAAGTATTTTTAACGTTTAAAATGATGATTTACAATTTGAGGATTAGTGTGCGAGTTTTTTCACCGTCAAAAACTTTTAATTTAATTCATTTTCTCATGTTACGAAGAAAGGAAACGTTTATCGAAGAAAGGAAACGTTTATCGAAGAATGGAAACATTTATCAAAGGAAGGGAACGTTTATCGTACAGATTCTTTTTTTCAGCGTAGTAATATTTCAGCAATTTAATTTATTCTCTTTTCTAATTCAAGCTATGTGTTTCCTTTTTATTCTCAGAACTCAAAATCAACAAAAGGTGAATGTGTGGGCCGGTATTTCAAGAGGCATCATCGTAGGACCGTTCTATTACCAACAAAACTTGACCGGAGCTTTTTACCAGCAATTGTTACAGGAACACATCACACCACGCATTGCCGTTCTCATGCAAGACGAAGAGCAACAAGTGTGGTATCAACAGGACGGTGCTCCAGCACATGGGACATTAGCGGTACGTGCAGTACTAAACTACGTCTTCGGCGATCGTGTAATCGGCCATAATTATCCTGTCGATTGGCCAGCGAGATCACCGGACTTAGCACCTCTTGATTACTTTCTATGGGGTTACTTAAAAAACAAGATTTATCGTGGCGTCAGGTACCCGGATGTTAATGTGTTGATGAACGATATTGAAAATCTTTGCAGAGAACTCGACAACAGCCAAGCGCTGATTAATGCCACGAACCATTTTTACAGACGGCTAGAGTTTTGCCGAGCTCAAGGTGGTGAACTGTTTGAGCATTTAATCGATCGGTAATTTTAAACTTACAAATAACTTACCTTTTTTCGTTTCGATGGCTGTTTTAAGGTTGACAAAGAAACTTTTTTTTCCTATTTTTGTAGTTTTAAGATTAACGTAGGTACTTAGTGAAATTTTTATTTATTTTTTATTCATTCAAAGTTACCATTTTTTACTTTACTCACTTTTTTTGTTTCAATTTTTATAATTTTAAAGACTGACGAAGACTGCTGTCTAATTTTGAATGTGAGATTACCAATTTTTAGTTACTTCGCTCCTTTTAGTGTTTCATCGTACTGACGTAATTTTTAAGACCGAACAAGAAATTTGTTTATCAATTTAAGTTTACTAGTTTACCAATTTTCAGTTCCTTTTTTTTAATGTTGATGAATTGTGAGTGGAATAGTGAATTGAATGTCTGTGATTGTGTTAATAAATTTTTCGGTTTTGAAATCTCGTACTCTCTTAACCAACAAATAAATTTCTGCGAGTTAAGTGTTCATTGAAATGACATCGAGTAACAAATCACAACCGAATTAAAAGTGCACAAGTTGAACATTTGAACTGCATAAAGTTGAAAAAATGGAACTTGCAAACTCGAGTTGTCGGCGAAATTTCAACGGAGTTGAAACACCTTCACTGATCGACATTTTCCAACTTTCTCAACGCTGAACTAAATAACGCAAATCCGACAACTGTTTACTGAAAATCATGAAACGTTTGAATGAAAACTTCATGAGTTTTTGATTATTACTTTTATTTAATTCCACATTAAAACTCGAAACTAATTCGTAATTCCTAAATCACGTACATCTTTATAACTTTATCAATTTTATTGAAAAGAAACATTGAATCGTAGTTCAAGGCTTCGTTCGGCGCGTCGTTCAACGTTCTTTTTATTTCTTAGCTTTCGATACGCGCTGCAGCAACCGTTTCAGTGATGCAACACAATAAAATGGGAAAAAAGGAGAGAGAAAAATGGGAATTTTTACGCAGACGATGCCCGAATCATTTATAGACCCTGTATTCGTGGTTGGCACAGCGAACCTCACAAAAACAAGTACGAGTATACTCGTGTGGCAGCGAACGTGTTAACTCTGTTTAAAATAACCAGTGTATCCTCAGTTTTAACATCTGAACTATATGCCATAATACAAGCTATCATTTTTATTCGAGAAAATGCAAGCCAATTGAATCCAATCTTAATAATATTGGACTCAAAAAGTGCACTTTGCTCAATTAGTAATATTAATCACAAGTCAAATATAATTGCCCTTCAAATACTTAATATGATGTCCACCTTTATAAAAAAAAAAGTAAATTAAAGATAGCAATGCTATGGGTTCCTAGCTACACTGGTGTTCCTGGTAATGACAAGGTAGATTTATTAGCTAAACAAGCAATTCTAGAAGGTTTGCCATCTGAAGGTATAGTAGTACACGATCTCATTCCTTTAGTTTATCAGGCTCACTCCAATATGTGGAATTAACTTTTTAGATCCTCGTTTTCCAATGAAAAATCAACCTATTTACTTATCCAGCAAGATATTCCCAAAATTCCTTGGTTCCATCAAATAAAAGGTCTTTCTAGTAAAACATCTTTAATGGGACTCCATACAGGTCACTCTTCCCTTCCTAACCATCAATTTAGAATTATGGCTATCAACAATCCTACATATCCCTTGCACACAATCCCTGAAGCGATATGTGATATCAATCATTTACTCTTCGAGTGTCCTGCTCTTTCACGTTATAGATCAAAACTATACCAAAGTCTTCCAAGTTCAGGAGTGAGTACTCCCTTCTCTGCTCTATCAATCATGAATAATACTAGTAAAAAAATCTACTCTGCATTAAGTTCCTTTATACAGGAGGTGACGGCGTTCACCAATCGTGTCATACGTTTCTAGTGAATTCTAATTATTGCTAGCATGGGCTGATAGACCTAGTAGTCTGCCCCCCCCCCCCCAAAAAAACCTCTACAGAGTATCAAAACGGAATACTCGCAACGAACTATAAAAACGGAATAATCCAAAAACTAGAATATAGAATAGGTAAATCAACTATCTCAGAGAGGTTCGACCAAGAATCGTACAAAAAAATCAAGGTTGGGGAAATAATAAACAATTAAACTTATTACAATTACAAACAAGATTTTTTGTTAAACCCGGTATATTTTTACCATACCACACATTCAAAATCAACTACCTTACCAACTTTCGTCATAATCAAAGAAATGTTTTTTTTTCGCCCCACTTCCTTACCCCCTTCCTTATCATCAGCATTTATAATACCACATTATTAAAATTTTTAGCTTCAATTTTTTGATAAATAAAGAAAAAAGGAGAGTGGAGGATCCGGAATTTTATAACAAACTCATGGGAGTCGTCTCGTACCAAAGTCTATCCGAAAGGCCACGTCCACGATACATCAAAACTCATCTACCATTCGATTGCGCCAGTAGTAATAAACATGAGATTGCAAAGCCAGGTACTATACATATTACCCTTAAGACTCCTTTCGAAGTAGCATCAGGAACTTAGGTTGTCATGAGCGCTCTAAATCATTACTCCGCTACTAGCGCTTAAAATATGTGTCGGTATCTGCTCAAACTTTGTATCTTGAGCTACCTATATGTACATACGTGCCCCGGCATAATTAATTTACTTTCGAGGAGGACACCCTTTTTAAGACCTGGGCAACCCATCTCGCCGGAAATCGCGCCATCTAACAATCTACATACATGTACGTAGTCGGCCTGTACAAGACTAAATAATTAATTTGTTCACGTGTTAAATAGATTATCTACGTAATACGCAATCCACGCGATGCCTGCATATCATTATATCATCAAAAGAAAGCACATCGTGGTTTCGACGGTACTCTCGAACAGTTCGCTGAATTATTTATCAAAGACTTGGGTCAGTACATTAATTTACTTATATACTCGTGTACTTAATCCTTACACCGTGAACGCGTCTTGTACGAATACACACCGACCGACCTTTTGCGGCTAAATTTACCGCACGTATAGAGTAAAAGAGACCAAAAAAAGGACACACGTATTAGTCACATACGTTCACGTTGAACTACCTGTTTTCTGAAGGTACTTTGTAAGTGTAGCTTGGTTTAATTTTATTTTCGTTTCAGTCACTTATGGCCCGTATTGGAAGAGTGTTCTGAGTTACTGGAATCAACGTCATCGTTCTAATATTCTCATCATTAAGTTTGAAGATATGAAAAAAGTAATTATTCATTTTGTTTTTTATTTTCTGGTAACAAGGTTGAGTTATTCGATTCCAAGGATATTTTTCAAAAATTAAAACTTTTTGGATTTTTTTTTGTCGGAAGGAATGAAATTTCAAGAACAAGAGTTACAATATTTATTTACTATTTTCGCCCTCGGTTACCCACAAGAGTGCAGTGGTGTAAAGATGGGGAGTTTGGGGAGAAAATACCCCCAGAAGAGCTTCAAAAATGAACTTTTTATTCGAAAAGTATTTGTGATCTTAAAACCATATTTTTTCGATAGCAATTCTACAAAAAATTTTGCCCTCGCTTCGCTCGAACTGAGTTTGCTACTTTCCTTCTTTTTTGAAAATTGAGACTTCATGAAAAATCAAAATCACCTCAATTTATCTACTTTTGAAAGATTTTCTCACAACAATTTTTCGAATTCAAAGTGAGTAAACTTGACATGTCAGTTTTTCACAACTCTCTCCCTTTTGCTTTTCTTTGTTATGTAATGAAAACTGATAATTTGAACGTTGTAAAATATACCTGTGACATCGAAAAATGGGGTTCAAGGGGTACTTTGTACTTTCGAAATCGGCGACCAAGGTACAAAATAATATCAAATGTACCCCCCTCACCTCCAAATTACATCAGATAGGGATTTTCAAAGCATTAAAACACGAAAAAATTTATTTTTTGGACATTAAGAATCACATTTTTTCAAAGCTTGGCCCTCGCTTCATTTGGGCGTGATGAAAATCACAATTCTCATCTATTTGAGACGACAGTGCGAAAGAAGGCTCCCTTTTATCACTCCCTCAATAAACTTTGTGGTATTCCAAGTCCCCATACCTAATTTTTACCCTCCCAAAAAAAGCTTCCGACGCCACTGCATTTCTGATCCCCCCCCCCAAAAAAAAAAGTTTCCAGTTACGCTAATGCAAGAGTAGATTGTTTTTCACCATTTTTGGGAATTGAAAAGAGGGGAAGCTAAGAAGATTCATTTAAATTTCAAAAACACCAGGGAAAATTTCACCCCTTGACTCAACCCTTGCCTCTGCCCAATCGTTATTGAAATTAAACAAGTTTGAAAAATTTTGAAAAACTGGATCAGACTTCATTTTTCATGAGTAGGTATTAGAAATAATCATACATTTCTTAGCATTTTTCAAAATTATTTGTAAAAATTCAAAAATTGAATTTTTTTCTTGAAACAGTCTTTGTAAGGATACAAAAAATCATCTTCAGAAAATTTATTTAATTTCCTCAATTTTGGAAAAATCGTCAAATACTGATTAAATTTTTTTTAAATTAAATTTTTGTTGTACTGGGCGTTTATAATTACTAAGACTTTTACACCACAGGTAGCTAAGATTTAAATTTTTTTTTTTTCAATTCTGACATTTCTTCCCAGCAGTCCTTCTCTCTAAGTTTAAAAAAACGTGCAAATTGGTCCACCTTAGTGAGGAACTAAGGGTGAATTCCATTCACTGACTGGAAAAGAAAAAATTAACAAATTTTTCAATTTAGATTTAATTTTTTTTTTCGCAAAAACTAAAAACGAAGTTTTAAATTTGAAGAATGGGCTCAGAATCACTTTTCTGAAAAACTGGAGAAGATGAAAAAAAAAATCACATAATAATATGTATATTGTCAAATTTATTCCCCCCCCCCCCATCCAGCTAGACAGAAATTCTCTTGTTTCTCGTACCATCCACCCATTCATTTTGTTATCAATAGATAACTTTCTAAAAATTTTGAATAAAAATCAATATAGGTATGGCACTAGTTTTTTTCTAAAAAATTGTCAGCCCCATTTCTTCACTTACTCCACGAATTCACCCATACCAGGAGGGCAACTGTACACTATGAATTTTTCAGGCGGGGTAGAAGAACAATGACATGACGTAGTCAGATTTAAAAAAGAAATTTACAACAAGGAAAAAAATGAAATTTACCTGACCACATGAAATTTTGAAAAATATCTTCACTGAGTTTTAGCAAAGTGATGTCAAAAAATTTTCCGAAAGAAAGTTCAAAGCTTAAATCGCTAGGGGTGTGAGGTCATTCTCCTCATCCTCTTCTTAAATACGCCTCTGTTGGAGAAAAAATCGACGCAAAAAAATTCCTAAGTGAAAAAATCTGCACCACACGATAATTTTAATTTAGAACTTTTCAATTTTTTCAAACCTTGGAAGAAAATTAAGATTAGAAGGGTCGAGGGGCGGGCGAGAGGAGACTTCAAGCATCATGAAACAATTTTTTTTACGACGGCTCCTTTCAACTTTCAAAAAAATTTCGCAAGTTTTCTAAAAATTTTCAGTCTTGAAGTTTACGCAGTTTTCATTACGTAGGTAGTCATAACTTTCATCTTCAATTTTGACAAACATCTCGAGTTTCACGAATTTTCCCATTTTCCCAAAAAAAATCGAGCGCCTGTCATTTCTTATTCGACAATTTTTTCATACGAATTTTAATCAAATTCAACATTTTTTCGCGGGCATTTCCTACGAATTTTATCAACTAAAGCAATACTTCACCTGTAAACAAAATTCACTCCACAAATGTTTCTTAAGCTTGGTCAATTTACAATTAATTCGATCGATTAATGTATTTTTCACAACATATTCATCTATAGTCGTGGAATTTAAAATCTCATACATTAAAACGAGAGAAATTGCAAAACTTGGAATCTTAAAATAAATCTTTCAAACTGATTTTACACGTTTTCACGATTTCATCGATTTAACTAGGAGCAGTAAAATTTACTTCGAAATCGTAATTTTTGATATTTCAACGATGTAAAAGAAATGTATATTTATCGTCACAAAACATGATGTCGCACTAAAAAAAAAAAAAATGAAAAACTAGACACCAGAAATAAGGTCTTCATAGCAGATTACACTAGTTTCTTTTAAACAAGATTAAATTAATTCTCAAACAAGTACAAAATACTTACTCATAATTTTGAACGTTTTCCAAAAAATTTGCATTAGAAGTCAATTTATCGACGTTCTTATCTAAATGTAATTTTAAGAGATTTTTCAACCAAAATTATGGATTAAATAAAACTGCAAACACATAAACTAAAATCATGATTTGTTCTCGAAGCCCCACAGTTCAATTTCACTGACTTATGAGACTTTTGAATACCGAAATCAAGAAAAATATACTTAATCTTCTCAGAGTGGTTGTAATAGAAAATTCAAATCGGTGTGATGCGCGTGTTTGAAATTTCATAATGTAGGTAATTTTTGAGGAAAGGTTATTCTTGAAATCTCCGTAGTGGTAAAAATATAAAAAATTCGTCATAATCTTTTTCATCATTATTGAAAATCGATATGCAAGTATAACATTTTTTTTTTAAATTATACATTACGAAACTTCAAACTCACGCATTACACCGATTTAAATTTGCCAGCATCACCCCCCCCCCACTCTCTGAATACCCATAGCTCCAAAAATGTAGAATGGCGAATTTTTAGGTACCATTAAAATTTTTCTTCCACGAAAATCTGATCATTTTTCACGATTTTCACCAAATTAAAATTTCAATGACAAATAAACTTTCGCCAACCCCGATTTTTCGATTCCAACGATGATTTTATCAATTTAATCTCATTCTATTTCACAATCACGTCGAATTTTCACAGCCAATTCCCTACGAAAAGTACCTTATACCCAACGAATCGCATAATTCTACATTCAAGAAAATCCTCACCTAAATTCAGGATAAAAAACCTACTTTCGAAATCGTTTGAAAATCTATATCTTCCTCGGGGACCTCTCCTCCCCACTTTTCTTCAACTGATCCCATTCTTCATACATTTTCTTCTTCGTTTGTTAAAATACTCGCATCTTTCTCAGAAAAAAAAAGAGGCAAAACGAATTTAAGTCTGTAAAATACGAACGTACAGTCGCAGAAAAGGGCATCCATGTAGTCATTCGACGAGCTCGGGAACAGGAGCAGGCCAGATTAAAGTTCATAAATGCTCGGCAGTATTATAAATCCGATTACCTCTACATATAGCTCTATTAAATGATAACTATATCATTTCACTATTTTCATTGCTATAAAGTATAAACGTATAATAAGGCTCGACGAAGCTGAATTCTCTCCGCGTGTATTTCTCCCTTCGACGACGACTTATACGCCTCTCCTTCGCATCTTTTCGATTTACTCTTTCTCTACGCCGAGGACCGAAATTTATCAGCGAATAAAATGCTTCGCACCGTTAAAACCCGTAACGAATTTAATGGAAACAAATCAAACTGATTACATTTTACACGAATCAGATATATTATCCGGCTCCATAGGTCTCTTGTGGTATCTCTCACTCACACTCGCGCACCTACCTACATTATACGAGGTATTACGACTAACGTACCATACCATATCCCCTGCCCCCTCGATATCCACATTACTACAGATCCCAAAAGCCTCTTCTACGACCGTTCTCCCTTCGCTGCGTCCCAAATGCCGCAGCCGTTGCTCTTGTATACGTGACAATATAGGAGCTATACGAAAACGTTGTTACTACCACGACTTAACAATGTTAATTTAGTTCGACATTTAAGCATCCAGCGATATACGTACGATGCGGAGGTGGCGTTTCTCGGCAGTAGGTATCGAAAATAGATAACCCTGTGCATACCCTTTCGAGCACGGTTCTTTTCTTTGGCCGAATCTATGGCCAAGTTTACCCCTCGACGCTCTCGTGGCCTTATTTGGCGAGGTTGCTGGCAATTTTGGCGTATACGGAGACTTGACGGCTCATCGATTAGCCCAAATTCATTAGACTGAGGGAATGGCCAACGAGGTGAATTCGAATAGAATTTTCTCGTCTAGGATGAATCGATTTCGTTGTATGGCTGATAGGACAACGCGTACCTACCAGAGCTCGATACAACCTTTGAAATTGAAGCTAGACTTTTTTGGGCCAAATATCTATCAATTTTTTTGAAAATTAGCTAATTTTACGAGGGAGGCTGAAAAAGTTCGCAGAAATAACTGAAGGGATGAGCCGAAGTTGGCATTATTGAAGAATCGAAAAATTGAAAATTTCTGTCTTAGGTGGCATTTTTTTCTATTTTTTTCGACTTGAACAGCAATTTTTCTAAATTTTTCAAATCGATTTTTTTTTAGAAAGAACTCACCACTTTCCTAAATTTTTCGACTGGCCCTTACTTTTCCCGACCGAAAGATGGATTTTATGAGAAGGGGGAGGGAGAGTTCTATGCTCCAAAAAGAAAGGAAAAATAATATAAAAATTAAAAAATTTTGATCATGGGGATGTTTTTGAACTCAAATTCACTTTTTCTAAATTTATGGTTTCAAGATGTAGAATGTTTCAAATTTTCTAACAAAAAAAACCATAACTTTGGCAACTTTTCTAACTCGGGCATAATTTTCTTGATTAAAAATACAATTTCGCCACCAAATGACAATCTATTTTTTCTGCCTCGTCATTATAATCCAGTTCCAGTAGGTATCTAGTGCTCACATCATTCAAAAATTCGATTTCAATTTTTCCTAGCCTTTTGTTCAAATTTCAGACTGAAAAGTTACAAAATAATGTATTATATTCATATCATGATATTATATATTTCAAGAATTTCATATTTTCAAGAATTAAAGTATACGTCTTCGAAAATGAGGTGAAAAAATATAATTTTTCATTTGGAAAAAAGCGTGTAAAAATTTTTACAACTTTCTAAATGGTCACGTTTTGTTGTGTTGGCGATGAATTTAAACTTTCAAAGGCCTTTTTGAAAATTTTGTAATTTCTGTACCAGCCCCTCTCGAAATGGAACTTTCAGTTGAAATATTTACCAAAATGAAATTTTCAATTCTGTAGTAAAATCCAGGATAAAAGTTTCCTTCTGTGGGGCTATGAACACGTATTCACTTTTATTTTTCAAAAAAAAAAAAGATTCACACAATTTTTAATATCTACTTATATACTCGTTTGATTTCTTAAAAATTTTTAACCAAAACAACAGGACAAAAACCTGATATAAATGTGGTATTATCAACAGAATTTTTATCCAAAAATACTTTCAACAGCTTCTCGCTTCAAGTTCTGAAAAGGAGAAAGAGAAAACTCGATTTTTCGAGTACTTTCAATTTTTTCTCCAAAATTCGAAATTATTTACTTTTTACACCACAACTAAAATAAATCAATCTCTCTACGTCAATTGGAAATTTCTCTTTATATTTTTCAGATGTTCCAAACACTATTTGAAAATGCCACATCATCGTGTGTAAATTTTCGTATGACTTTGAACTTTTCTTATATGTAGTTTCAAAAAAATTTTACATTCGAAAATTCTGAATGTCAAAATTACATAATTTAGATGTATCTATTTTATGGTACTAGCAGATCAATTCGTCAGGTTAATTCCTGACAAATACTCACAAATTTCAACGAATTCACGAATTTTTACGAAACTTTGGATCTAACTTACTTGTGATTCGGGTATATTCAAATTTTTCTGAATTTTAAAAATTCCTGGGTACGAGAAAATTTCAAAAATTTCTGGATTCGAATAATATTTTTAAGTACCTACTAACACGTTTATTTTGGGTTAATTGACCGATCTAAACAAATCCCAACATTCTACACAATTCAAGTGAATTCAAAAATTTATAGATTCCAATAATTTCTGCCCTTGAGTTACTGAAATTTGATTCAGATTGATTCCAGAAAAATCGTTAGGAATTCCTACAAATCCGGACAATCAAACCACACCAGAAAGTTGGAAAAATTCTATCCATAAGTTAAAATTTGTAGTTCCCCCCCCCGTTCTCGCCGGCTAACGGCGTTTTAATTCGCAAATTTCAATCTTAAAATTAACTAAGAGGTTAAACTACAAATAATCATCAACTTTTTTTATTACTTATTGAAAATTGACTAAAAATCCGAAAAAACTGGTTTGAATGCCGCTCTCACAGTCTAGAGTACAATACCAAAAATAGTCCAAAAAATGCTTGCTAAACACTTTTCACCACCGATTCTGATAAAAAATTCTACTAAGAATTCAAAAAAATTTGATCAAAGACCATTTTTGTCTTCAAGTGCTTCAAAACGAGACTTCATCCTTCAGAAATTTGGAAATTTTGATTTTTAATTTTATAAACTGAAATTTTACGAGGAATCTGCAAAAATTGGAAGGCCGTATCATACCCTCGAGTGTTCTAAAAAAAAGGCTTCAATCCCAAAGTATTGAAATTTTGAAAAAAGGAAATCAAAATTTCTCAATTTTGGCGATTTTGAGCCCTTTTTGAAGTTATTGTGGGAATGATACGACCATCAAACTAAATTTTTCAAATTTCTAGAATGTACCATCTTCTTGATAATATGTAAAAAAAATTGAGTTTTTTTTAACATTTTCGAATTTTGAAATTTTTAAAATTACGTATTTTGGTATGTATTGAAAAGAGGCTATTTTCAGTCAAAAATTCAACAAAGAATTGAAAAAAGATCCCCCTCTTCCCGTCACCATTCCATTTATGCAGTAGATACTGAAGAAAAATATAATTAAAATATTTTAATTGACAAAAATTGTAAAATTGACATCGAAGTAGAATTCAGATCAAAATTTTCCCATAATTAGAAATATTCAATAATTTTCAATCTGCAAAATTACTCTAGAAAATATTTCTATATAACCCACAGATATACAAAAATAGGTAATTCAACACTAAAAAATGCCATGTTGGACGATTTATGCCTTCTTCTCGAAAAATCTACACTTCAGCTCATTCTCACCCCTCATACTTTTCCATCACTGATCCAATTTACTAATTTTTACGTACGTATTTTTTCATCTCAGGACTTATCCGAAGTACTCCATCGAGTCGGCGAATTTCTCGGCAAACCATTAACGACGGAACGGATCGCGCAACTTTGTCATCATTTAAACTTCGACACGATGAAAAACAACCCGTCGGTTAACAGCATAACGCTATCGACTTGGTTGTCGACCAAGAAGGTCACAAACGGAACCCCCGGCCCCGCAGCTTCCGACCAGTCAGACGCCGATAAAAAATCACACGCTTCGAATCAACTCCTACGATCTGGTAAAGTTAATCAATGGAAAGAAACAATAAATGACGAACTGAAAGAAAACTTCGAAAAGTGGGAAATGGCTAACTTGAAAAATACAGATTTCCCTTTGAATTATGACGTTTAAAAACTTTTTATCCTTCTCTTCTCTCTCATCTCATCCCTTCTCCGTCAACACTTTCCAACACATCTCTCACGTTTGCCTTTTTCTTTGACCGTACGTGGGTGCTGCTGAGAAAAAGGGCCCTGCCATAGGTATCTCGTATACCGTTGTACAGCATGTAAAAAGTCAGCTCTCGTAATAACGATCGAGTCCGGCAGTCCAGCACCGACCGAGATGATTACAGACATGTAACAGCACTCCGTGTAATGAAAGAACGAAAGAAAAAGTTTTTCCACCCCGCTCGACGCGTCGTATTTTCTCTCTATATACATCAAACGAATTCGTTAATTAAAACGACACGGGATATTGTTTTAGGCTTTTTCCTCCCTCCTCGGGTCTTTCTTTTACCTCTGTATTTTTCTCCCCCGCAGTCGTGTTCCTCTGGTCTGGCTCTCTCGCTCGTATCCGCAACTTCGTGTCGAGGCCTTTTTTTCTTTTTTTTGTTGCTGAGTTGTTTTGTTTTCTCTTCGGTTCTCTTTTTTTGTTTACTTTTTTCCCTCTTCTTTTTTGTTCTCTTTTACCATCTCGTATATAAAATACTCGTAGAGAAAAGTTCCTCTTGTCAATGCCGAATGAACATCGAACAATCGATATACGATAACAATGCTGTACATAGATACGTTTATCAAATTACTGCAATTAATCAATAAATTGTGTTTTTTTTAGCCTTTATCTGTTGTTTTAATTTTATTTTGGTGTCTGGTTGCTTCGTTGTCGCACAATTCGAACGATTTTAAATTCATTGGACTTAACAGGGCGTCTACTGATTTTTCAAAATCAAATTTCGCGACTTTTTCGCGACCTTTTTCTAAGGTATCTATGTATGTTCCTCTCAATTTGACCCCCCCCCCCCCCCAAAAAAAAAAAATCAACAAGATCAAATTTATTACAGAAAAATTACGTCTTTAATTTTAAAAAAAGAAAATTTTTCACAAAAATTTTCTAAAAGTGAGTTATCTTATGGTAAAGAAGAGAAATAGTTACAGCCCGAGCGAAGCGAGGGTGAAAATTTTTACGAAAATTCATGTTAGAACGGATAAAATTGTTAGATGATTATTGAGAATTTACTTAATAAGGTATTTTTAACCCAATGGAAAGCTGGCATATTATGGGCTGATATAGATTTCGCGGATTTTAACTCTAAAACTGAGAAATAAATTCATGGGAAGTCTGAAATATTAGTAGATTACCAATATAATGATGTGATGATTTGGTCTGAGGGAAGCGAGGGCGAAATTTTTTCGAAAAATTTATTTAAAAAACAGCAAAAAGAGACATGGGTATTTCCAAAATAATTTCTCCTTCTGAATTTTTAAAACATCCCTTAGAAAATTCCAAAATTCCCCATTTTTTTAGATTTTCTTCAGAATAGACACAATATTCCCTTTGAAATTTCTAATCGTGATCGGTTCTCGTCTCCCACATGAGCATATTTTTCCGCTTCAAAATATTCAATTGACTATGAGCCCAAGCGAGGCGAGAGCAAAAATTTTTAGGAAATATGAAAAAAGTGAAATTTTTTTACTTTTTCTGTTTTGCAAAAAGCGAAAAAAAAGTTGAAGTAATTTCGGAAAAATTCGCGATTTTTGATGAATTTTGGGTCGATTTCGCGACTTTTTCGCTACTTTCGCGACTTTCGCGACCGGTAGACACCCTGCTATTACATACTAAAACAGACCAAAAATGAAGTCGAGGACTCGAATTTTTTTACAAGCTCCCCTTGGTGGTCAATTCACAAAACCACAATCATTTCTTTTCTAACCTTCAGTGGGGGGGGGCTCGTAATTTTTATGCAATTGCGATTTTTAGCCAAATTATCCAACTTTGAAGGCTCATACCTCGAGATGGGTTGTACTAGAGCGAAAATTGTTTGCATGGTCTGAAAGAAAATTAATATTTGATTCAAAAACGGTAATCATATTTTTTTAAAGCTCAAAGTTGAACTTTGGTGGTGAAAGCTCAACTTTCATAAAAAATACAAAAGATGAAAGCTGTCATTAAAAAATCGGGAAAAATTACAGTAAGTAGCCCTTTTCACCTTGTTTTCAACCAAAAAATTTTCAAGATGGGATCTGTAGACCCCCGAGAGGATACAGGGGTCCACAATTTTGACCAAAATTCAAAAAAATCGAAAAAGTAAATTAACATATCGATTACTACTTATTCGAAGGCGCTGATTTCGAATATGTACTCAGTTTTTTCATCCGAAACCTCTAACCCCCTCCCCCCTCAGTAGCCTACCTCGATAGGGCTAAAATTCAAAAAAATAAAAAATAACTTGTGACATGTCGATTGTTAGGTTTTTGAGGGAACTGAGTTCGAATATTTGCTTATTTTTTGGATTTGACCCTTCAGTGCCCCTTTAGCCTCCAATTTTGGGAAAATGTATGTTGAGTAATGAAAATATCGTGTGGTGTATTGGTTCTAACTAATTTGAGGGCGTAGAATTCAAAAATTGACGACTTAATTTTTGATCCGACCCCCTCTCCGTGCTCTAATCGACCCCCTCCACCAGTCTTAAGTGATCAACACGAAATTAAGTTTTCCAAAAAATTATGGTGAGGGGTTGGATCAAAAAGTAAGTCGATATTCGAATTCTACGCCCTGAAATTAGTTAGAATCGATATGCCACACGATATTCACATTATTCAACATACATTTTCCCAAAATTGGGGGGCTAGAGGGGCACTGAAGGGTCAAATCCAAAAAATAAGCAAATATTCGAACTCAGTGCCCTCAAAAACCGAACAATCGACAGGTCACACGTTATTTTTCATTTTTTTGAATTTTAGCCCTATCAAGGTAGACTACCGGGGGGGGGTAGAGGGGTGGGATGAAAAAACTGAGTACATATTCGAAATCAGCACCTTTGAATTAATAGTAATCGATGTGTTACTTTACTTTTTCGATTTTTTTGAATTTTGGTCAAAATTGTGGACCCCTGTATCCTCTCGGGGGTCTACAGATCCCATCTTGAAAATTTTTTGGTTGAAAACAAGGTGAAAAGGGCTACTTACTGTAATTTTTCCCGATTTTTTAATGACAGCTTTCATCTTTTGTATTTTTCATGAAAGTTGAGCTTTCACCACCAAAGTTCAACTTTGAGCTTTAAAAAAATATGATTACCGTTTTTGAATCAAATATTAATTTTCTTTCAGACCATGCAAACAATTTTCGCTCTAGTACAACCCATCTCGAGGTATGAGCCTTCAAAGTTGGATAATTTGGCTAAAAATCGCAATTGCATAAAAATTACGAGCCCCTCCCCCCCCCCAAGTTTAGAAAAGAATTGTGGTTTTGTGAATAGACCGCCAAGATGAACTTGTAAAAAAAAATTGAGCGAAATCGGGAGACCTGACTTCATTTTTGGTTCGTTTTAGTATGGAATAGCCTAATTATCATTTGTTATCAATTTCCTAGAAAAAATAAACTTTGATCGGCGCTTCTCAGTTACTCATGGTGCTAATTATCGTCGTATTAATACTCAATCGATTATAATTTCAAGACGATGATTAGAAGTAATCGAAAAATTAATGCAAATATGCTAATGATCGAGATAGCTAAAGTGCAAATACCTCGAAATTAGACTCGTTTCGAATCATTTATAAATAATAAACGAAGTAAGAGAGAAATTTCCATTAACCGAGACCTTATGATAAATCGAATTAAAGTAAATCAATCCAAAATAAACAGTTTCTTTGTTTTCTTTAAACTTTCGATTGTTTTGGAATTTTACCCAGATGAAAATCAGTCTAATTAGTATCTCAAACATCGTAAATGTGTTTCGCAAAATTAATACGAATACGTCAAATCGTAATTACCATTTTATTTCCCTCATCTACCCACCAGGGGCAAGCCATTAGCGAGCAGGTGTCCAACCCAGCCTAAATTTTGCACCCCTATCGAGACGTACATAAATCAACATCTAAAAAAAATGAAGTCGAAGTAAAAAGAGAAGCGTCTCTATTACATTAACTCGGTAAAATATAAGTTAATGCACCCTTCTGATGACCCTACAAGGCGGCTACGCTGTGGGTTAACAAGGCAGAAGCGTCAGAAGGCAACGCGACGAGGATGACTTCCAACATACCACATAATGCAGTACACGCAACGGGGTGTCTTGAAATCTTTCGGTTTGTCGTGTGATAAACGACCCCAATGTAATTTTTTGCGCTATTATACATTACAAATCCATCTATTCCACTTTGTATGCAACCTGTTGACGGGCTGTATGTGAGGATCAATCCCCATTATCGTTTCCTGTTTATGGTATCCCTTGTGCATATCTTTGTGGACTGAGACAGGGGAAAAAAAACTATACCTATAAGTTACTTTGTGTTTTTTGATCCAAGATCATGGACCTGGAGAAAAAAATCGCCTAAAATGCCCTCCTTTGATATTACGAATACGCGAAATATTCGAACATTATTTTCTGCAAACCTTACAATTGTACAAAATAAGCCAAATTCATATTCTATCTCGAATAAAACTTGAGTGCTAAAATGGGATTAACTAAGTACGAAACTTAGAATATTTCATGTTCTATCAACGCTGAAAATTTTTTTATGAAAAATTCAAAAATGACGAATTTGGTAAATTTTTAGCTGCTGAACACATTTCTGATGATTTTTAGGTTCAAAAACCAAAATTGGGAAGCAAACGAGATCACGAGAGACTAAATTTTCTGATTTTTTCGAAAGATATTAAACCATGCACCCGTTACTTTTTACTATTTCAATCAAAAAGAGCCTGAAAACGGGTGTCAAGAAAAAATTCAATATTGAAATAAGAACATTGAATACCTACGTCAATTTAAATTTTCAAACTACTGAAGTTTTTAAACTTTTTATTCTAAGCAAATAGTCAAAGTCGAGTATAAAAAAAAAATCTCGTCAAATTATTCAAATTTCATAATAAAAAATATAATTTGATAACTTTTATCAAACAAAAAATCAATAAAGAGCTTAAAACATGGTACAAAAAATCAAATTCAGTGGATGAAAAATTACCTCGTTGAAAAAATTGTCCAAAATTATTTTAAAATGTTCATTCAAATCTGAATATTGGAAAAATAGGTGTTTTTCACCCTTAATTTTTGAGAAAAGAAGCGGGTGTTTTCGAAAAAAAACGAACCTGTCTGATAGGAAATTACACGTAGAACATGATTGTTCATAACCATTTTTCCATTTTGAGGCTTTTTTGAGGAGATATTGCCAAAAGTTTCGATTTTTTCCAAAAATGCTGTAAATTGTTGAAAAATAGGTGTTTTTTACCCTTAATTTTTGGTCAAGGAAGTGAGGGTTTTTGAAAAAGAAAAACCCCCTTCCGATAGGAAATTACGCGTAGAACAAAATTGTTCGTAACTACTTTTCAATTTTGATACTTATTTGAGGAGATATTCACGAAAAACCGGTTTTCAGCGGACGTTTACCCCTCCCCTGGGGGTAGCGGAGGGTGTGGGGTGTCCATTTTAGTATGTTGTATAGTGGACCATTACGAACGTAAAACGTGAAAAAAAATTAGGCTTTAATTTTTTTTTTTTTGGGGGGGGAGGCAACTCCTAAAATGCCTGGACTACCAATTTTTTGGTTAAAAATTCAATTTTGATTATTAGGGAGGGAAGGCAAACTCCGGCCCTGATACTACTCTTTCTTTAAAAAAAAAATAATGAAATTTTCATTACCTTTTTCACACTTCCTTCATGATTCTTAAAGTTTTGTTTCAAATTAATGTCACACAAGCACAATAATATCATGATGTCTACTGGATCAGAAAAATGAAAATTCTTACCATTTTCTGAATTTTTTTTGCCATTTTCGTAAAATTTTTCTTCTTTTGAATTCACCCAAAAAAAGACACCCCCCCCCCCCCCATCATTCCATTAAAAAATTCAAGAAAATAGAAAAATATTTAAAATTCTTGCTTTTTGAAGTATGGTATAAAATCATTAAAATTCTTGCTTTTTGAAGTATGGTATAAAATCATTAAAATTCTTGCTATTTTCAGGTTTTCTAGCAAATATTAAGGTGAAATTCTTGCTATTTTCTGGTTTTCTTGCTACTAAGGTGAAATTCTTACAATTTACTGGGATTTTTTGTTTTGTGTGCCAGTAGGCAATGTGAATACGAATTGAAAAAATATAAATTTCTGGAATTAACAAATAAACAGATATTTTTCATCATAAACTTCATTAATGAACAGAAACAGAACTTTCGGAAATTTTTGGATAAAACATAAGAACTTTTTCATATTTTTTCAACGATTTCTCTCGAATAAAGACACGTAAAAATATTCTTCAACGAAATGAAAATTTCAGCAATCATAAATGCCGAATAATAAAAATAAATTTCCTTAAACACTATATCGGTAGCAATTTATAATTTATTATTTTTATTGCTCAATTTTTATCCAAAATTCATAATTTTAGCAGGCATCATAGTGAAATTTGGTGGGAAAAAAGTAACTTTAGTAACCCAATTTGGGAAAAAAAGTAACCAATGTATTACCAAAAAGTAACCAAAAACTCAATTTTTAATGGTAAAATTTGTAAAAAAAAACAAAAACAAACATGTATGTACTTAATGCAATTATTATAACTTATAAGCGCTCCCAGAAATTATGTAAGGAAGGGGCTAAGGGGCTGAGAATTGGAGAAAAATGGGATGGGGGGGGGGGGGGTAAAAATTCGTAACAAACTTCAAAATCTATTTTTACAGTAGTGCTCGTAAAGTCAGGTTAATTTCAGTGGACAGATGAAAAAATGTAACACAGATAAAAGCGAAGAAAAACTGAAAAATTGCAAGAATTCTCTAAATCTGAATCAGTGAGATGAATATAAATGAAAATCAGTGATTCGCATTGATAGTTTAGTCAAAATTACTGATTTTTTTCTGGTTAATTGAAAATCGACTAAGAAATCAACGACTTTTGACTGCAATATCAATGAAAATTATTTTATTGGTTCAAAAAGGCAGAGTTTTTATAAAACTTGATTGATGTAGATTTAGAAAGTTATATTCTAATGTAAGACATAAGAAAAATTATTTTTGAAGAGTAATAAAATGCACTTCTCTGAATACTTTTGAGGTAAAATTTCATTTTTTTATTGAGCTTGGATTGAATCTGCTCGATTCTTGGACTTAATCAGACATTATGCAAGGGCGGGGAAGAATTTGAAAAAAATGAGGGTGTGTCAAAATTCAGTAAAAAAAGGTGAGTATCTAGCCTACCTACCCTGTAAATTTATATGAAAATCAGTGATTTTTCATTGAAATATTAATCAAAATTACTGATTTTTATTTGACAAATTGGAAATTGATTGGAGTTTTGACTGAAATATGGGTGAAAATCTCTAGTTTTTGATGAAAATTATTTCACTATACTTAACCAAGAGAATGAAAATACACCAATTTTGACTGATTCAAATTTAGGGAATGATAGTGTATTCAAGAAACAGAGGTATCAATGTACTGCCCGAGCGGAGCGAGGGCGAAATTTTTTGAAACAAAAAAGTCTCCAAAACTCGACTAAACCGAAACTAATCAGACACTTTACGCTTACAAAAAATCAATTTTTAGAGAAAAATTGTGAAAAACAAGTAAATTTTTTGAGAAATTTTGTAAAAAAGTAACTTTTAGAGATAAAAAGTAACCAAAGTAACTTTTGAAGTGGAAATAGTAACCAAAAGTAACTTGTCTCGAAAAAAGTAACCAAGTTACTAAAAAGTAACCACGCTATGATGCCTGTTTTAGCATTTTTTTTTTTGAAAATTCGAGTTTTTGTTATAATTTTTGTACTTTACATGAGCCCTGCCACCATTGATAAAAAGAAGCGCGGAGGGGAGGGGGAAGAATGCACACTAGCGGAATTTTATTTCAGAAATCAAAAAATCCGAAATATTTTGAAGGAGAAAATCGAAATTTGTAATTTTTTAGGAAAATTGAAATTTTACAGACAACAATCTTCACTGATTTAAATTCAGTCCCACGAGAACGTTTTCTATTTCATTTCTGCCCAGCACCATTACAACAATTCGGTACCTATTTTAATTCAAAATCTCCTCAATCGTTATTTACAAAATCTGAGTAAACCCCTCTCTTTTCCCATTTCCCATTTCCCAATAAAAAATCGTACAAAATATCCCATCCAATTTCTCGCTAATTTACCCTCGAAAGAAAATTCGCCAAATACAAAAAAGACAATGATTTTCCACCATATAACAACGCACCTTCTACACACAGCTCCAACGTATATTTTTTATTGACACATCACCATCGCCACGTTTTTCTGGAAACGATTGGCGTTGGCGAAATGTAAAAATAATACCCATAAAAGTAGATGTTTTGTATAATGCTGACCCAGTTTCAGGCGTCCGGGATAGACTATTAGCACACAGAACGTTTCTCTCGCACAAGCACCATACACGTTAGCGTTCTGACAATGCTGTGCTGTGCGCTGTGTTTTCCATATTACACCTGTATATTTTACCCTCTCTCTCGCCATTTCTCTCATTCTCGAGCTGAAATCGGCCGGCATTCCGGCGTACTCTGTCGGATACCCCAAGTTGATCATAAATATTTTAAAATTGGATGTATATCGTTACGGTTATACCCGCTTTCGCGTTTCCAAAGTTGTATACGACGCGCGGATGCTGATTTTACGAGCTATTTTTAGTGCAGGCAAAAAAAAAAATCTTTCAAAATATTAACATTCCGCTTTGCTGTACCGATTTTTCTGCTTTCTTCGGCGTCTTCTTCTTTCTCGCGAACGTACCTCGAGTAGGCTTTTCTTCTCTCTCACTTAAGGTTTTAGCGAGCCGTATTTTTGCGTCGACCGAAGCGAAATATAATCGTAAAAATTCGCGTACAGATTTTTTTTTATAGGTGAACGTCGAACGGTCTACATATTCGACTAAATATACTCGAGCAATATATTCCAAAATACCTTTAAAATCAGCCTTAGGCGTTTGAATATACGAGCAATTAACCTAAATACGAAAATGGCTACGAATTTTCACCGAAATATAATTTATTCGTATAGTTTTACTCTGAGAAAATCATCCAAGTTCGAAAAGCACCAAAAGCTGAAATTCCGATCACTATTCGTTCCCTTTTTTCCCCCCAGAAACGTAAAACTTGAGAATTTTTCAAAGACTCGTTTCACTTTGCCTTTCGACGAAGGAAAAATACTACAAAAAGATATTGCATTCCTCTCGGATGTTTTTGCTTCGATTTTAACGCAGCTTGAAAAAAACACCAACCAATACCCTACCTTTGAACTGAGAAGTTGAAAGGATGACGTAAGGATAACGTTTTCGTGTTTATGGGCATCTTCCACATTCATTTCCAGCTTAATACGAAACTAGACAGACTTATCGTTAAATTAAACGACATGTAAAATTTGCTGTGTATTTCGAGAAGGTAAACCACCAATACTGAGGGGGCTTATTTCGCACGAAAAATATCAACAACAACCGAACAGAAAAAAAAATGAAAATGAATATATTTGTATTCAAGTTAGCAAAGGTATAAAGATTGCGCATCATTTCATGCATACAAATAAGTTGCCGAATCAGCAGAAAAAAAAACGAGAAGAAAACCTCCAAAGAGAAGCTTTTACATTGTAATACCGAAGCAGAAAAAAACATCGTTTCTGGCGTTATTTTATTATGATTCGAAGTAAAAAAAGGAAAAAAGTTGTTAAAAATTTCTTCATTATTGAAGGGCAACCGAAAAAAAAGTCGGAGGAAAAAACTTCACGATGGACTTTTTCATCCCCCTGCCTCTTCTCCCCTCGTACACGGGTTTCTTATAGAGTTTCACGTTAATTTACCAAACTCTCCTGGTACGTTTCTCAAGTTGGTAATTTTTTTCGAAAATAACCCATTGCTCTTGTACGTCGAACAGATCGAAATACCGGAAATCCGATTTAACATTTTCAGACGAGCTCTCTGATACGACAACCAAAGCACTTAATCTGGGGTTAGAATACATAGATTCGTCATCTACTCGTAAGTGCAATAAATACCTCGAATAAGGTACCAACTCGTACGACGATTCTCTACATATCTTCATTTTCGAATTTAATCGCATTTCGTACCGAGTATAAAACTATCTGCACCTAAGTATAAGGAAGCTATATGAACGTAAATCGTACACATCTACTACTAATTTCACATTGTCACCGCGATATTTTAAAAATACTAATTCTCATCGCGACGAAGTTTACGAATTTCAAGTTCAGATTTTAATTAAACTTGGCGAACGATGAGGCGGATGGTTGAAAAGGGAAGGGTATAACCAAGTTATTAATTTTCGCGATGAAGGATTTCGTGTCGAATGAAGTTATTATAATTATTCTCGTATACGAGCCATATGAACTGCAAACCATACACGTCGTCGATGTACGGAGAAATTGAGAAGTGGGCAGAGCAGGGTGATCGAAATTTCCATCGTGTACGTTTTCAAATTAACTCCATCGATTGTTCCGATAATGCGGTTGGTTACAGGCGCGAATAGGCACTTAATTGAAATTTTCGGTTTTCCAAGATACCTATACAAGCTGAGCAGAGTGTATCGAAGCTAAATATTTTTCGAATCAATGTCGTTGATTGGTTTCTCGTCTCGTATGCGACGTTGATTGGAATTTTTGAATTTAATTTAGATTCGTGTACTTTTGGAAGGCGTTTATTTCACCGGGGTCGAAATTTTTTTAATTGCTTAAAACTGGGTAAAAATAGATTTGAATTTGTCAGAAAAAAGTCGATTAAAAAATTTAAATTAATCATCGGAATGCTAAAAAAAAATAAATCAAAATACAATATCTCGATAAAAATTTCCTTATTAATTAACGTTTCAATCAATAACCAAGTAAAAGAAAGAAAAAGGACGGAATCTTGAAAGAAAAATGAATCAAAGTTGGTACTGGGATGGGAGCAAATTGAAAACTTTCCAATTCGATAGAATTTTTTCGATTCTAAACACAATTTCCTTCATTTTTCCAACTCAGTACAATTTTTTTTTCCAAAAATAGGTCAATGGGTTTTTAAATTTTTGAATTAAAAATGTAATTTTGTTATACAAGAGGTCTAATAAAATTTTCGAATCAAACTGCAGGACTTTTTTGGAATTTTTACAAGGTCTCTAGCGAGAAAAATATTTTAACTCTTCGTAAAAAAATATTTGTTTTGAAAAGCTGTTCAAATTTTTAAAAAATGTATAAATCAAAATGAAAAATGAACCAGATAGAAAAATCCAAGTTTAATTCTATATTCTAATTTTCAAAACAAATCGAAAGAAATGAATTTTTAATACAAAATGCAGGTCTTTTTAACCAAATGCAGACTCTTGAGTACTGTTTTCATTTGCAGCACTACTTATTGTAGGATCATAGATTAATAGATTTTCTAACAAAATTTGTTGAGCAAAAAGCTAGAGCTTGACCTTTTGGAATGACTTTTTACATGACTCTTCCGAGCAACCCCCTGCAAAAAAAAGTTATTTGAGTCTGTACGCCAGTACCTCCCCCTCCTCACCACACCCCAAAAAAATCTATACATTTGTGTGCTTGTAGTTATTTTTAGAAAATTAAAATGTTAACAAACACATTAAATTCAAAAAACCGTAATTTTTAATAGCTAGATATTTTTGAAAAAAGCTTGACCGGTTGGACACCCTGTTAATCTATGATGGGACCCAATAAGGCACAGCCTTTAAAGTCAGGCATCTTACATTATTGAGGAGTTGGAATCATTAAAATTGTTGAAATATTTATTGTTAAAATTATCAGAAAAATTATTAAAAATTTGCGAATTTCAAAGAAGTACGCTGAAAAAAACAAAAATCATAAAATTGAATTCAAATAGTCTCAAATATTGCTGTCCAAATTATATTTTTTATCCACATCATCACGAAAAAAATTACAAAACTGTAAAAATGATTTTTTTGGGGGATAGATATTGGCAAAATTGTTTGATGAAGCATAAAAAATTCAAAATTATCAGTCACAAAGATCGTTCAATCTGAGAAAAAAAATCCAAAACATCGAAAAACTTTTAAAATTGTTTCAAAATACGTAAAAAAATGCTAATGCTATAAAAAACTTATAAAATTGAAATAAAAATTGGCTGTCTTACTGAAAAAAATCCATTTACGAGTACCTACCTATATTATTTTTAGTAAATTTTTTCGTGCAGTTTATCTACATTCATGAAAAATTATACATTTTTAAGGAAATTTCGCCAATTTTTCTGTTTATTTACACTTGAAATTCGACGATTTCTATTGCATTTTATAGCAAATGTTGATCATGTTTCATCAATTTTTATGAAAATTTTTACTTTTTTCTTAAAATTTTAAGAATTTTTACAACATTTTCAAGTAATTTCGCACAATTTCAAACGACTGCTTTATCATTATTCTATCAATTTTTATACAATTTTAACTGAGTTTCAAGAAACTTGGAACAATTTTTTTTTATCAATTTTTGGAAAATTTTGCAACATTTCGGACAATTTTATTAATTTTGAGTAAATTTTAGCAATTATTAAAGAAAATTCTAACATTTTTTTGTAAATGGAAGAATTTTTATAATGAAAGCAATTTATGAACGAAACTTGATCGAAATTTTATTGAAATTTGAAAAGAACACAAGTGATTTTTGTCAGTTTTTAAACATGTTTTGAAAACTTGTGATATTCAATGCAATTTTATCAAAATTCCAAGTATCCACTTTTTCATTACTTTCAACAAATTTTATTTCAAAAGGATTTTGCGAAAGATAATTCGAGTTATTTCAGCTCAGCAAGGCAGAAACAAACGAGGGACAGGTTCTTCTTCCTTCCAATAATGAGAAAAATTGTATTCTTAATAGAAAATTTTTCTAAAATGATTAAAAGAAAAACAGATTGTTGCCTTCCCCTCATTGGAAAATTCTTGTTTTGAACTGAAAAAATGAGAAAGTCGTACCTGATCTAAAAAATTGGAATAAATTCCATTTTAGTTGTAAATTTCCCAAAATTGTACAGAAAATGCCTAAAAATTATTAAAATAAATAATTCATAATTAAAATTAGATCTATCAAGTTTTTATTTTTTTCTGGGCGAATTCTCCATGTTACTATTTTCACTTTTGTTGTTGAGAGAGAGGAATTGTGTGTGTGCTTATTTTTTGTAAAATTCTTAAAAATAAGGGTATCCTTAATTTCATTGCTTCGCCTTCGAAGAAAAAATGTCCTTATTTTTCAATTAATTCTCGATAGCATCTTTGATATGAAAAATCTGCAAAATTTAAACCCCAAGTTTTTCGTAGCTCTCGACGAATTTCTCCAGATGAGTTATGGATAATTTTTTCAAATTTTCAATATTGAACGAGTTACCGAGCTTTGAAATTTACAAAGCTCAATATTAGCCATTTCAAAATAACACTGTGAAATTGAAAATTCACGACAAAAGATGTATTAGACGAGTCAAATTTCAAATTCGTTTATTTTAATTCGTCGGATCTAGTTTCAATATACCAGCTTCGGTTCAAAAGTACAGCACAGGTATTGTAAGAAGTAATCTGAGACCAACTGCCAAACCGAGCCTCTTTCGCTTATTGCCTTCGTGCTTTCGCCTTTGAATAATTACCAGAGCTACGTAAACGACTCCTAAAGCTCGAACGTTCAATTTTCTTTCGCTATATATAAGAAACAAGTCATTAATTAAGCCTGCTTCGGCATCAGGGAGCAAAGAGTACCTATAGAGTTCGTTATACGCGAGAGTGCGCTTATATACCTACGTATAAGTGATATAAGATCGGTCGTGGTGATTTAAGACGAGTAATTTGTGTAAAGGCGATACGATGTTTTATACGTAGATCGACCCGAACAATATTTCCGTCTATCGGAAGAGAAAGGGTGAAGGGGCAACACGCAGCAACGTATTTAGTTAATGATTTTATCATTAAAAATGTATAACAGCAATCGAGTTGAACTTTGGCTTGAATTACGTCCGTTTGGTTTATGTTAAAGAGACGCGACGGTAAATCATCGAGCAGCTCGCTTTTAATTGGCTACGCGAGCAAGTCGAAAGCGACGATGAAAATTACGACGCCGAAACGGAATTTCTGCCGGTTCCAAAGGGGTACAAGAGGGTGCGAGTGTGTCGGGTTTTTCCAAGCCGCCGAATTTTCTCTCCGACACCTCGACCGGTCTTGGGATTTATAGTAATGCGTATCTTTTACATCAGTTTTCAATTTCCGGCCTTTCGTCTATTCGCCAATCGTTGAATATAAATCTCAAACACCTGTTATATATTTTTTCTAACCCTCTCGCTCGCATCGACGAATATTACCAAGGTGTTGGGTAAGTTTCAGCCGGATTGGGTAGGAATAGGGGCAGAGAAAGATTTGAAACTTTTGGGGATTATTTCGACGGTGTTGGAAAGTTTTTTTTTGGGTTAGGGTTAATTCTTGGGAATTTTTTAGCCGATGAGGTGTGTCGATGGTGCCAGCAGGCGATTTGGGATTATAAGATTCGAAGCAAAGGGGTGAGTTTTGAAAAGGTAAAATTCTGTCGAAGTTTCATCTTTATTTATTGATCCGGAATAATTGTTCGTGAAGTTATTTTGCTTTTTGCTCTTTTGTAGCACTGATTTGAAGGTATTCAGTCGAAGAAGCTTTGCAAGAAATTAAATTTCACAAAATCTAACGATAATTTGTAAAAATGATTGAAAATGGTAAGTTGAGAATAGAAGAAAATTGAAAATGATTTTTATTGCATATTTCGACTAAATTTTAATGTTTGCGAAGTACCTAAATCAGGGGGAAGTGAGAGCCAGAAAATAAATTGATATTCGATTTCGACGTTGGGTGGGAGGCCACAGACTCATTCCACGTCAACTTCTCCAAGTTTTGTGCTTAGGTCTACCTAATTTGCCCAAAATTTTGTTACGGATCCCCTCGATGGTTTGATGAAGGAACCACCGTCATTTCAATCCCAATATTTTAGGTGGGGGGGGGGGGGGGGTGTCCTTCTTAATTTTCGTACAATTGAAATTTTTTGCGAAGCCACTCAACTTTGAAGGCTCATATCTCGAGATTGGTCACTTCCAAGATGGATCTGTTTGTGCAGTTTTGTAGAGAATTGAAAAGAGATTCAAAATCGATAGTCACATTTTGAAAATCTCAAAGTTGAACTTTTGTGATGAAAATTCAACTTTCATAATAAGTACAAAAAATTATGCCTACGATTATAAGATTTGAAAAAATTACGATGAATAACCGTTCTAATCCTTTTTTTAACCAGTAATTTTTCAAAGTGGTTTCTCAACACCTCTGGAGGTACAGAGGTCCAAAATTCTGACCAAAATTCAAAATAATGTTAAAAGTAAAGTAACACATCAATTTCTAATAATTTGAAGAAACTGAGTTCGAATATGTGCTCAGTTTTTTCTGCCACCCCTATAACTCCCCCCCCAATCAGCCCCCTTGAAAAAATAAAAAATTATGTATAACGTGTCGTTCGTTTGGTTTTTGAGGGCACTGAGTTCAACAATTTGTTTATTTTTTGGATTCGACCCTTCGTGCCCCCAGCTCCCCTCCAATTTTGAAAAAAACGCATGCAAAAAAATGAAATGGCCAGACATGCAACACAGATTTTTGGGGAAAATAGTGACTTTAGTGACTTTTTATGAGGCAAAAAGTGACCTATTTTTCGAAAAAACTGACACATTTTTCATTTTTTTTCATAAATAAATACCCCCCCCCCCAAAAAAAATCATTACTCAAAATTGTATTTCTCTCGCGATAGTGCTGAAAATGCTTTCTTTCCTGAAATTTTTTTTTATTAAGGGGTGCCATATTTCGACCACTTTGTTCAAACTTTCACCAATCAAAGACTTATTGAGGCAGAAACGTCAGAAATAACTTGAAAAATACTTTGATCCTTCCTCCACCACCCCCTAAAATTCTGAGCCGATACGATCATTTTTTGTATTTTTTTGTGATTTTTTCGGAGGGAATTCAAAAATTAACTATCGAAATTTTGGGTTCCTAATTTCGATCACCAGCTGATTTCGTCCGCAATGAGCGGAATCTACCCTAAAATTTTTTTTCATATTCTTTTTTCACAGATGAACAAAATGAAACCAAAACGACAACCCTACAGCTAAAACATCGCGGAGAAGATTGTAAAAAACAAAGTCTCATTCAAAACAACAGATTACATAAGGTAATAAAGATGGTCGAAATTAAGGCACCCCAAACAATTCAAACTTTCATGAAAATTTTGAATTTTTCGAAATATAATTATTGATTTTGAATCTTATTTCAATTCTTTATAAAACCGCTCGAACAGATTCATTTTGAACTTGACCAATCTCGAGATATAAGCCTTTAAAGTTGAGCCGTTTCACAAAAAATCCCAATTGTACGAAAATTACGAGGACCACCCCCACACCCCACCCCCTGTAGAATTAGGATCGAAATGACAGCGATTCCTTAATTAGACCATCGAGGGGAACTCGTAAAAAAAATGAGCATAATCGGAAGACCCTCTTGAGGTCAAAACCTGGACGAGTTTATGAGGAATGAGTTCACATGTAATTCATCATTTCATACAATTTCAGCCAAAATTGTGAGACATCTTGACCCCCTCCCCCTTAAAAAAATCTCGTACAAAAATTTAAAGAAAATTGAACTGCGAAACGACCCAAGCCCCATATCCAAGCAATCGAGTAATTCAAATTACATCCTACCTTTTGCAGAAGATGCCTCGTCTTGACCAAATCATACGCAGCGCAGACGGCCAACACAGTGACTCCAGTTTCCTTCGACAGCATAGCCATAGTCGCCAGAACCACAGAAACCCCCAACAAGCTCCACTCTTTGATACCGTTCGATTTGACGAAATATCCAGACAGAGCTTCCATCTCGCTCAGATAAATATTGATTTTCAAAAACTGGCATATTTTCTTCAGCAACGACTCGAGCCGGCAAACCTTGCTATTGCATTCGGTATTAAATTTATACTTATGGCATATCTTATCGTGATGGGTGTTTTTCACGATACAGCCATTTTTCACCGGCATCTCCACATGGCCGGTGATCCTATTGCGTAATTTGACATGCTCAATGTAGCACAAGAAAGACAATATGAAAAACACATTGGCCAATATGTCAGCTCTGCCTACCACTGAAGCTACGGCTTCGCAGTGCACAGGATGGACAGCGAATAGGAGAGTGGCCGAGGTTTGGGTTGAACTGGGCAATACCGATTTGCCCAACGTGAACACTAGGTAGGTCGATATTGAGTGCAATACTACGTTGAAAAAATGATAGCTCCATGGCCGAAACTCCGATAGCCAGTAGTTGAAGCGGAATGTCAGTACGCTCAGGGGCCTGTATGAGCCGTGCGAGTTGCTCGAGTTTATCGCCGTGCCCCAGAAGTCGTTTTTCCATAGTCTGGATAGTGGAGTCGACGGCAGTACGTCCGGATTGCTGAGTATGGCTCGGCTGTAACAAACGAAAAATTCGCAAAAATTAATTTTCTCTAATGAAAAAAATCATATTCGAAAGAAAATGTAAAAATTCCAAGGATTTTGACGAAAATTGGAGGTGTTTGGAGCCTTAGTCCAAAGAGAGCTGGAGCTAGGGGTCCTCGAAGTAGTACATGTTTTGAAAAAATCCAATAACTTTGCCATTTTTAGGCGATTCCACTTGCGTCAAACCTTGGCATTCTTTAAAAAAGCTAATTGGATCTTTGGATTTTTATATCTCCCCTTCATTTTTTCATTTATTTTATTTAGGTATGAGTCTTTTTTCAAATTTGTAAAAGATTAAAGTTGATTGAAAAAATTTCAAATTTAATTTGAAGATTTCTTGCTTGAAAAAAACACACGATAAATGATTGAAAATTCAGAAAAAAAAAGGATAAGTAAACGTGTAGATTTAGCCCACTTCCCTGAAAACCCCCTCCAACTTCCCCGATTAGTTTTAACGCATATATTTATACGCCAACGTCTATAATCTCCCATCTCAGTAATTTACCATTTATTTATAGCTAAGCATACAAACAAACACGTCAAAAAAATATCTGCTTCCGCGAAAAAAAAATTGCCATACGTAGCTGATGTTTGAAAACGTTTCGTAATATGATCTTGCCTTCGAGACATAAAATGATAGACAGAACGAGCAAGCGAAAGAACCAACCAAACGAACGATACAATATTTTTTCCTTCCGACAGACATTCACAATATAGCATTGTTTTATGTTATTGAATATCTTCCTTTTAGTTTAATTTCGAATATAATAAATATCTTCGGGATAAGGCGTACTAGATACAAACACAGCCGACGAAAGTAAATTTTATTAATCAATATTTTTCTCCGGTTTCTTGCCTCGGGCAGCCTAATGAAATCTTTCCTTCCAATTCCAATATGGTATTTTTTTCCCATATCCAATTATTTTTTCTTAAAAATATCGTTTCTTTTAAAGCTTTTGGTCGACTTTTTTTTGCGCAGATGAAAAAAAGAATATGATGGGAGGATTCCATCCGTATCGTTATTAATATGAACTTTGGTTTCATAATTTTGGTAATTTATTCACTCGGGTCGACTTGGAATTGATGATAGTGTTCAACAGCTCAACCTACTGAAATTTACTTGAAATAATTGAAAGTGCCTAATTATAGTACATATTTTTTGCGCTGGGTGTCTCAAAAAGCATTTCCTACGCCACCCAAGTACAGTACATCTTCAAAAATCAAAGGGGAAAAGTCAAATTGTGATACTTTTCAAAATTGAACAAATGCTCAAAGTCCTGTGTGAATAGCACAAACGATTGGTCATTTGTGCACTCACCACTTTCATCAAGATTCATTCTCCAAGTTTTTCAGCAAGCATTTCTGACGCCTCGCCCATAGGAGGAAAGGAGCACAAACGAGAATAATGCGAGCACAAAAGAGCACAATCGATTAACCCCACTACTACCCCTCTTCTAAAATGGGTGGAGCACCATTTGCAACGATCCGCCCATGATCTATATTTATTTTCAGGTAGAGATGTGTAAGAGGGATATGGCCCTGCAAGTACCCATTTACGATATAAGTACTTACGACTCGCGACTTATACCTGAGTCGCAATCTTTTTAATGGCGTGGTGGTGGCTAGCCTGCATACCTGGACTGGTACTGTGCTCTCGTCCGTTTCGTGAACGCGACACAGCATCAGTTCTAAAAGTTGATCCTTCAAGAATCCTTCTAGTCCTCGCGAGTCCTTATGCACACCTTCCAACCAGCTAGGGTTGGACCCAAAGGGAGTGAGGCTCTGGTGGGGTACCGCCGGTTTTGCGAATACGTCGCGTGTATTCTCTCTACTTCGCTCTCCGTTCCATCCGTTCAGTATAATTCAGTAAAATATACAGTTAACGTAATAATTATCTGTATATTTTCAGTTTTGAATAAATCAGTGATTAAGTCATGTATCATTTTTGTTATATCACCCTCAAGTGGCAATTCGTGCTCGGTTCGACTCGAAAACGATCTTATGTTAAAAAGTGCTCGCATCTCACCAATCGAGTCGCACATGCACAGTGATCTGGGACCGGGAGCCTTGAGTCGCGACAAGGCTGAGGATTTACCTCCTAATACCCTAGGCGTGGGATTAGCTCGGATGGCTGTTACCTTCGCTATCACAGATGTACATTGAAAAGTACTTTTCTTTTCACTTTTCTTCTCACTGAAAAGTAATTTTTTGAAAAGCACTTTTCACATATGAAAAAATCATGCGACATATCAATTGACAGTAGGTTTTTAGCGGACTTCCCGCTCTAGCGGGAATCCGCTATTGCGATCATAAGGGTTTTTTGTTTTATTTGTTGAAGCCTTTTTGGTTCTGACGCGATTTCTCTCGCTAAACTGAATAGATCGGGCTGAAATTTTTACAGTAGGTGTAGTTCATGCAGGAGAAGAGCTGATTAGTTTTTGGTGCAATTCTGTGCACAGAAAGCTGAGCTTTTCAACTTTAAAGCTCATTTTTGGGACATTTCTTTCTGACGCGATAACTCACGTTAGAGTTGACCAATCGACTTGAAATTTTTACAGTGGTTAGAACGTGTACAGGAGAAGAGCTGATTAAATTTTGAAGTCGATCCGTGCTTTGAAAGTTGAGCTTTTCGAGTTCAAAGTTTATCCAGTTTTTCAAAAATATCTTGCGAACGGCACATCGTAGAGGAAAACGGAGGCCAAAAGGATAGTCAGGAATTTCACGCTCTACAACTTTGGTTCTGAGGACTTTTTCTTGAAAGCTCACCATTTACGAGAAAATTGAGCTCAAAGTTTGGAGGCTTGTGATTGGTCAACTTTTCTGATGCGATTTAATCATATTTCTCAACAATGGGTCGGCAGATGAAATATTTTCTTTGAACCCTTGCAATACCACCTGCTGGGTCGGCATTTTTAGACCAACACAAAGACTGATTTTATGGCCCCTTTGAGGCAGTGGTCGGCAGATAAAATCTTCATCAAAAATTCCTTATAAGCATAGAGCTTGGAGTTACTACGTAATATAGAGTGCTCGAACAAACCTGATTTTAGGGCGATATCCTTCCAAACAACTCGGAGACTCTGTACTTCCAGCGGTGGAAACTGGTATCTGCACATGCGCTAGGTATTTGTTATTCAGCTGTGTTTCGTGTATTCTTGAAACCATCAGCTCATCAGCTGTTCCATAACCACCAACGTTGTACGATTCGGAGTTTAAATACTGCGCTGGTAAGGATGCGCAAAACCCTACTATAACCGGTCTCACTACAGCTCACTGATATGCTTAGAGAAAACCATAACATTGGACGAGCACTCTATATTACGTAGTAACTCCAAGCTCTATGCTTATAAGGCTTGAGCTCAAAGTTGGAAGGCCTGTGATTGGTCAATTTTTCCACTTCAATTTCTCTCGTTTAACTGAACCAATCGTTTCGAAATTTCTGTAGTAGGTGTAGATTGTGCAGGAGAGAAAATTATCATTTTTTGGTTCAATTCAGTGCATAGAAAGCTGAGCTTGGAGCTTTCAAGTTCATTTTTGTGATCCTATAATTCAAGTTAGACTTGACCAATCGACTTGAAATTTTTACAGTGGTTAGAACGTGTACAGGAGAAAAGCTGATTAAATTTTGAAGTCGATCCGTGCAATGAAAGTCGAGCTTTTAAAGCTGAAAGTTTATTTAGTTTTCGAAAATGGTGCATCGTAGAGAAAAACGGTGACCAAACGGGTGGTTAGGAATTTTAAGCTCTACAACTTTGATTCTCATGAATTTTTCTTAAAAGCTCACCATTTTCGAGAAAGTTGGAAGGGTTGTGATTGGTCAATATTTCTGACTCAATTTCTCTCGTTCAACTGAACCAATTGTTTTGAAATTTTTACAGTAAGTTTACATCGTACAGGAGAAAAACTGATTATGTTTTGGTGTAACTCTGTGCATAGAAAGCTGAGCTTTGAAACTCCAAAGCTCATTTTTCTGAAACCTCCCTCTGGCAAGATAAATAAAATCGACCGATCGATTCGAAATTTTTATGGTGATAAGAATGTGTTTAGGAGAAAATCTGATTGAATTTGGAAGGCGATCTGTGCATAGAAAGCTGAGCTTTTGAAGCTCAAATTTATTCAGTTATTCAAAAATATCTCAGAAACGGTGCATTGTAGAGAAAAATGGACGTCAAAAAAATGGTTAGGAATTTCAAGGTCTATTTTTCATGAATTTTTCTTAAAATCTCACATTTTCGAGAAAAGTGAGCTCAAAGTTCAAAAGCTTGTAATAGGTCAATTTTTCCGACTTCATTTCTCTCGTTTAACTGAACCGATCGTTTTGAAATTTTTTCAGTACGTGTAGATCGTGCAGGAGAAGCCATAATTTTTTAGGTTAAATTTTGAGCAAGGAAAGCTGAGCTCTGAAGTTTTAAAGTTATTTTTTGTGACACCATAACTCAAGTCAGAGTTGATCGATCGACTTGAAATTTCCGTAGTAATTAGAATGTGTATACAGGAAGAGATGATTAAATTTCGAAGTTGATACGTGCATTGAAAGTTGAGCTTCAAGTTCAATTCTAGTTTGTATACAATAGGAAGTCCGCTCTTTTGACACAGTGTGTCTAGTTTTTTGTTGGTCACAATGGTATACTTGGGTAACACTGAGTATTAATACTTGTTATGAAAATGAATGATATTTTTGATGATGCAGAGAACATTTTATAACTAATCAAATTTTTTCTTTCAGTAACGAGGTCCTAAGGAATCATAAAATTTTTGACAATTACCTACTACATACAGGTCCATCCTCTTTCGTTTTCATTAAAATAAGGGTAATGTAGACTAAGTATGTGGCTGAGGGGGGCAATCAAAGGAGTCCGAACATTGGCATAATCTTTTTGGTGCTTTCTGCTTTTCTGCTTTATCATCACTATACTTGACTGATTTTCAGGGATGGCGATACCGATCCGATATTTTAGAGTATCGATATTTTTGGGTGGATCGAGCCCGATATTGGATCGATATTTTTACTTCGATATTTCATGGGATCGATATTTTTTGCTGAGTATCGAAACCCGATATTTTTGTTCTTATCATCCCTGAAATTGGCGAAATCATGAATTTTTAAAAGTGAAAATACATCATTCATTCTACAACTTTGTGTTCTCGTCTCGAAAATATAATTTTTCTTCTCGTGGTTCACAACAAATACAAGAAATGTAATTTCCAATGTAAATTTTGGTGTAAATTTTGCTGAATTTGCCCTGATAAGATGAAAGAAAAAAATTAATATATATCGCCATCCCTGCTGATTTTTAGAATTAGATATTTATTTTTATTTGCAAAACTACAAAATAGCAACATCAATGGTAGATATTGAAAGTTGAAAATAACTCTCCTCGAAAGCCTGTTAAGATAATATTTCTCACGATACTCCAGTGGGAAGTAAGATGTTCATGGGCCAAAGTAATTTTTAACACTTTTCAGTCGAGTTAACTACACCATTTGGACCGAGCAAGGCTGTGGCGTGCTAGTGTCGAAGTCACTGACAAGATAAGGGAAACAGCCAATTTCTTAAACTTTTACATTGCTTCTTATGGAAGATTGCAATTTTTCTTCAATTTGTGAAAAAAGTATTGTTTTGCAAGAAAAATTGTTTTGAATTTATTTTTGGTAATTAAATTCCCTTCAAATTGATGTAATCACTTTCGCGTTTTCATTCATGTATAGTTTATAAACAGCCATTATGTATGATGGAGCAAAAAAAAAAAAACACAAGATAATCATGAATGTATTTACACGATTTTACTTCAGTGAAACATTTTAATGAAATATTTGTGTTCTATTAGATTGAAAAAGTGAAAATTAATACAAAATTTATACATTATCACTTCATTTCAATCAATGCATTATCAATATCTTTACAAACAAGAAGGAAATTCTTCACATAAAATGAACAAATTCACAACACTAATATTTGAAAGGTAATTTCATAGAGAAAAATAATTTCAAGGGAATAATTCTCTAAAATCTATACTTTTTGAGCACATCTGAAAAAAACTGAAGAAATGAGATTCTCCCATAAGAACCAATGTTGAATTTCAAACTGTTTGACTGTTTTACTTTTTCCACCAGAGTGCGACTCTTTACATGCTCGGCCCAAATTGTGAACCTCTCAGTAAGCCCTTTACAATGATATGTTGCAAGGTACACTTTTCATACTTTTCACACTTTTCAACAACTTTTCACTTTTCATTTCACCAAAATAACTTTTCATTGAAATATTAGGTCTATATGAAATTCAGTACCGATATGGTAATCATTGGCTTCCGACAATGTTGGGCCGCTCAAGGTTTTCTGCGCTCACGCTCATGCATGATTTCAACGCTCCGCTCAATGAGGATTTTTTTAATGCTCACAGAGTGCTTGTGCTCGCGCTCAGACCGTTCGCGCTCATTACATACATGCATTCATAAAAGTCCAAAAAAAATCAATTTGTTGAGCTTAAGCGAAGCGAGGGCAACATTTTTTGCGAAAATAGACCTTCAAAAATTGAAAATTTGCCATTTTTCCCACATTGAAGTTTCCTAAAAGCCAAAAACGTGACCAATAATTTTCAAATTTTTTTCCATTCTATTTCCTAGAACAGAATTTTTGAGCGCAGCTGAGCGCTACACTCATAGCGCTCAGTATGAATTTTGCACTCCGCTCATGCTCCGCTCTTGAAACAAAATTTCGCGCTCACGCTCCACTCACGCTCACTCAAAAATCCTTGAGCGTCCATTCCGATCAATTCGGGGAGTCTAAAATAGGATATATCTGCAAACTTTCAATTATTTTTTTCCTAAATGTGTACGCTGTCAGAATATTTTTAAAAATTTTTCCACAGAAAAAAATATGGATCTGTATTGGCAGTTACGAATTTTGGGAATTTATGCTTTAATCACAGACATCATATATTAATCTGGACTCTTCACTATAGGTAAATGGAGTGTGCCAAAAGTGGAGTTTGATGTGAAGACAAGCTCCGCCCATGATAACATTCTCTTGGTTGAGCTTGCAACGTAATGGGAATAAGTACAATTTTTTGATTTTATCAACAGTATCGTTTATTTATCAAGTAAATATTTTTATTTTTTCAAGCAGTATGATTCAAGTTGACATATACTAAAAACAATGGAAAAGAAATATTCCTAAAACAGTTACTGTGGGATGAAATTTAAAATTTTTTATAGGAATCAATAGGAAATTTTATTTTCTTCAATTCATATTGTCTTAACAAAATTTTATGTAAACCTCCTAGTTTTTCCCATATATATGCAATGCATTTCAATACCATCATGGGCGTGGCTTTACCATTCCTCTTACTGCACCTTTCGGCACACTTTGCAGTCCTCCGACTATGTGAAATGGAGAGTCCAGATTAATGTATGATGTCCGTGACTTAAATCAATCAAATAGGTCACTAATATGGGTAATTCGTGATTATAAGTGCTAAAGTTCATATACATGTAAATTATTTTTATGACCTTTTTTCCAGAGCTGGAAAATTTTAAAATTTAAAATTTTTTGGTTGCTCCAAAACGTTTTGAAACAGTTTCCAATTAATTTGGGAGGTCAAAAATAGGGTATATACCAAATTTCAGCTTTTTTTGTTGATTAGATAAAATTTTCATGAGTAGGTATTTTGCAGGGCGATGAGGTGATTTTGAGATCTTAAAAAATCGCCAAAATTCGATAAATGAACTTTAGCACCTAAAATTTTGGATATGAGGTTCTTTCATGATGTAATTTTGATTTATTTTTGTTTCCGCTCAAAATTTTACTTTGAGTTGGGATACCTCCCTTATATCAAATTGACAGACTTATATATTTGGATGCCGCGCAAAAAATACTATAATTTGTCACTTTCAGTAATTTCATGTAAATTTCAGTAAGTTCAGCTCTTGAACTACGACGCGAACCTCATTTGTACTCTCGATTAAATGTATCATCACGTTGAAGTTGAAAGAAACCCCCTTCCAGGGTATATTTGATATTGAAATGAGAACTAGAGAGACAGAAAAAGAGAGCCTGGGAGGTGAAAAAAAATCAGGATTTTTATCGTCTGTACATATTATGTAACCACGTATATAGCACCACCACGTACGCCGCAGTAAGATATGGGAAAATGTTAAGAATTTAATATGCGTCGCGTTTCGCCTTTCGCGTCCTCCACCCAGCTTCGTGTATACCACATCCATCACCGCGTCTCGTCGACGACCGAATTCAAAAGCGTAATCTTCCAGCATGAACCTTTTCACGACTTTTAATCATTTTGTCAAACAACTAAAAACCAGGCCTGTTACTCGGAGAATTTTCATTATTACGTTTTATTAAATTCTTTTACGACGCGTGATGCATACGCTTAGGTTTGTATACTCGCTGAGCAGTTTGAGAATCTCTCCTCGGTACCAGATCGTGTGACGGATCAAGCAACATAATGTACAAACCGACACGACCATCGGATCGGATGGATGACGTGATATCGTCTCGAAGAACGTGTATTACTACAATATTTTCAAAGCGTTGATATTAATTCGTACTCACGACTGATATTCAGACGAGATTGGCGTCAGATGAACACAAGAAACGAGGAAGAGAGTTCCCATTTTCAGCTCGTAATTTTTTTCCTCGTCTTTATTCGTCGAAGCGATAAGTTGAGATGAAAAGACGCCTACAATAAACTCCCATCTTTCATATACCTAGCTGGTATGAAGAAAAGCATATGTAATACACAGATGAGCCATAGAGAAAGGGAAAAGTGAGGAATACATGTACAATGCATAATTTCGTTAACGTGTACTATACACCAGCAGTGGCAGCCAACTTTCGTCGAGCAAAAAGTTTTCGCCGAGCTTTGCAAACTGATTACTCACCGCAAGCTTTTAAGTAACTATGCGAATACCAAAAGATTGTCAAACTAGTTTGTCATTACGGAACACGCCAAACTATCTACATACAGCTTCCTTTTCTTTCCCTCCTACCATTCGACTATTCCTCAGCTCTTATGCCTACACCGGACGACAAAAGCCTAGACGACCATAAACAAAGCGTAAATACCAGCACAATGTGCCACCTTTCAACTCTAACGTCGGTTGTAGTAAGAGTAGACGTATGCTGCGGGTGTATTCTCTATTCTGCAAAGTCTACAGCTGAGAATGTGTTTGAGATGTGGTACCTAGATATACGTAAAATTACGTACGAAATACCAGTATAACTACGAAGTGAAAAGCCAACGGCTGTGGGGTCTCTTGATGTTTAAATTGGGGAAAATTTTCATCGACGTTGGGTTTTTTGATCTGGCATTGTAAAGAATAGGTATTTTTGTACCTACTCTTTTTAAAACTCATGTTTATGAAAAATGGTGGATATTTTCAATATGCGAGTTTTTTCTCCATCATTTTTAGAAATATTCGGTAACTCTCGTAGACTTTCGAACTGATTCGTTTTGTATAGTTAGTTTTCTGCATAAATAAAAATATTGAATTTTACTCTTTTTTTCACGATTTTTGATAGACCATACATTTTTGGTAGAATTATTAGAAATTTTGGGCAAATCCCGACGAAATTCGCCATTTTTTAGTTCTGTTTTCTAGTCATCGTTTTCTTTCTTTTTCAAGCGAGAAATTTCAAAGTTTACCTGTCAGTTTTGAAAAAAATGTAGTTTTTGCCACTTTAGGGTACTGCCACCTATAGAAAACCTCGGTTACCCCCCTCCCCCACCATACAAAAGGATGCTATTTGAGATTCTTTACCTCGTTGAACCATTGATATCAGAATTACATAGGTACCACTTTTGGCTCAAAAAATTTCCGATGATCAAATTTTGAGGTGTCAGTCAGAAATTTGAATTTAGTAAAAATCGATTATCTTCGGCTTGGCGACTTGTAGCTTTCAATCTTCTTGTAGAGAGGAAAAAAGATATCCAATTTCCAAGTCAAAGGTTCAAGGAGGTTTCATAAGGGGATTGAGAAGTCGTAAATTGAGAAATTTTACGATTTTTTGATTTTTATCAAATCAAAATTACTCACTCGAAAAACTCAAAAATCAAGCCAAACAATTTTTTAGTCATCTAGAAACTTTTCAAAAAAATTTCAAGGCTGTGTTGTCAACTGTATTTTGACGTATCTATGCAATTTTCTTAACATATCAGTTAGTAGTACTACTGCAAAAAATTTTCGAGAAAAAATTAATTTGAATTTATTTTAACGACTAAAAAATTTTCTGGCTAATTTCTCAAATCACTAAATGAGCACCTTAAATTTCATGAAAAATGCATAAATCAAAATGTGTACAGTTGGTGGGACTGCAATGAAATTTTTTTGAATTTTTGGAGTCTTTGAACATCACTTATACTTCACTTGACAGAAAAGTGATTATTTTCTAATAAATAAAAAAACAAAACAAATGACATAGGTGAATAATTTTTTAAACAATTTTTATCTCAACATGAGAAAATATTTTAAAACATGTAAAATTTTCAGCTTTGTCCTCGATGAGATCCACCGTTTGGAACAAATACATTCAGAACTGTTGAAAATTATAGTAAAAATTTTCAACAAGGAAATGCAAAAGAAGGTGGATCTGAAAATTTCATCACCGTGTTGTGGGGTTACTTTGAAACTGCGGGGTAACTTTGAAAGGTCTTGTTTTTCTAACAAAATCGTCACCTAGCGCGCTCTAGTGACTTGTTGGGTAGGTTTCTGCGCCTGATATGTGTTCACCAGGCTTGTATCTATGGTGTGCGAAGGTGTCTACTACACATATCCGGTCCGAAAACCAAGCTAAGTTCACACAGAACGAATCTTTCAAAGTAACCCCTCTTAAGGGGTAACTTTGAAAGCAGTACTTTTTGCTATCTCAGCGTGTTGGGTTTGGGTAAAAAAAAAAATCAAAAAAAGTTATTGGTAGAGCTTGTAAAAAGCTCCGGTAGACTTTTTTTACTTTTTTAAAATCTCTCTTCGTTTTCGCGCAATCGATCACGGAAGACCAAAAACCTTTCAAAGTAACCCCACATGACGGCATTGAAAATTTAGGCCAGAAAGATCAATTTCTGGCAGTTGGCTTCAAGAGATGGTTTTCCTATCCTACTTTTTTCATCACACAGTTTTTCAAAAAAAAAATCTTATACTTAATGAATGATGATTCTATAAATAAGAACATAAGAAAAACGTCTGAACAATTATGCACTTTTTAAATTTCAATCAGGTCTATATAAATTAAATAAAATTAAGGAATTTTTTGTTTATAGAACTGAACTCATCAAAATTTTCTGATTTTTTCTAGAGAATACCTCCTATCGAGCAAAAAGTGTCCACAGCTAAATTTATAAAAATTACAAACGATTTTGGAACAATCAGCATCATTTTTAGGGAGCATATTTTTTCCCCTTTCCCGGATTGTATGAAAAAAACATCAAATATTTGCAAAGTCTGACATTTTTTTGACATGGATATGTCTTTAGGCCTGGGGGGTAAAATTTTGAAATTGTTACGCTAGAAAATTCTTACGCTTGAAAATGGTTACGGTTGAAAATGGTTACGGTTGAAAATGGTTACGCTTGAAAATTCTTACGGTTACGGTGGATCAAGACATTATGACATTATGTTAGACTTAAAAAAACTTATAAATAAAATTAAATATTATATTTGAACATAATAATTTGCTGATATCATGTTAGACTTGGACGGGTTATGGGTTATGCGCAATGATCACAGTGGATCAAGACATAATGACATTATGTTAGGCTTGAAAAAACTTATAAATAAAATTAAATATTATATTTGAACATGATAATTTGCTGATGACATGTTAGACTTGGAGAGATTAGGTCAAAACATAATGACATTATGGTGGATACCAAAAAATTTGAAAAACATCATTTTTAATGAAGACATTATATATGACATGAAAAAACTTGGAAAATTTTATTTCTAATAAAGACATAGTGATATTAATTTGAAGACAAAAAAATACTAAAAGACAGAAGAGAGGCATTTTATAACTTAATGCATGATATACTCAATTTCAATTTTTTAAAATTATTTTCCCAACATTTTAAAATCATTTTTCCAATTTATCCGTTTTTTAAAGTTTTTTCAAGTCTAACATAATGCCATAATGTTTTGATCCACAATAATGTTTTTTTATTTCCAAGTTTTTTCAAGTCCAACATAAAAGACGGGGAAAGTTTAGAAAAGTTAAGAATGGTCTAGAAAAGAAGTCTGGAAAAGATTAGGAACAAAGAGAAAAAACTTAAAAAGATGAGAAAAGACAAGAAAAGATGAGAAAGGTCTAGAAAAGACGAGATTTTGTTGGACTTGAAAAAACACTTTGGAGGTGTAATAAATTACTGGCTGGTGTTTAGTTTAAGATTGAATAACATTATATGTATTGGACTTGGGAAAATATGATAGAGGTGTTACACAACATTTTTAGGTGAAGACATCATGTAAATACCTATGTGTAGAAGTAGAGGACCTGGATATAGGGACATGATTATTTATGGTGGCTGAGGTTTTGTGAATTTTATTTTGCTTAGTAAAAGAGGCAGTGATGCAAGTAATGTAATATTAAAATCAAAATATGAATAAGAGATGTGAAAAATTTGGTATTTGGCAACACTGTATATTTTTACTAAGCAAAAGTGAAATTATAAGGTGGTGGTAGAGGTAGCCGAGGAAAAAAATCATTCTTATATCTGACTTCGAGGTCTTACAATCTGAGTTTTATTGCTTATAAATTTATATTTGTGTTGGTGCTGTTATTCGTGTTCAAACACGTAAAACTTGTGAAAAAATTGTTGGTCGTGTTCAAACACGTAAAACTTGTGAAAAAATTGTTGGTCGTGTTCAAACACGTAAAACTTGTGAAAAAATTGTTGGTCACAACAATCTGTCTAGTTGAAGACATATCCATGTTCTAAGATTTTTGCATTAAAGCAAAAAACGCTTTAATTTTTCGCTATGTTTTCTCAAATCTAAAAGGGTATAGCCGGGTTTTTGGTGAAATCGGCCCCCTCTCCGATTTTCGATCTAACCCCCTCAGGTGGTGTACCTTGATGTAAAAAAAATTCAGAAATTTTTTTGACCCCCCAACCCCCTCCCTTTCGGAGTTATGGCCATTTTATTACATTATTTTCAAGAATTTTTAATTTCAATGGAAGTGAAGAAAATTTTCTGTTCTTTGGCACAAAGTTGCATCTCGTAGAGGTGTATTTACGATAATTTTTTCAAAAATTTTGGTGCACTCCTTCACGTTGTTTCGCCTGTTTGAAGTTTTCAATCGTAAAAAACGCCATATAAACGAAGAGCGACCACTTTTTAAGAATATCCCAAAAACGTGTTTTTTAACGTAGATTTACGTCACGTATTCACTTTTGGCGACTTCGATGCACCAAGGGCCAAAAATCGCGAAAAACCGTACAAAAATGTTATTTTTTTAGCAGATTTTTCAAATTTTGAGCGTTTTGTAAGGAGAGAAATGGCTGAACGAAGAAACTAACGTCGGATTCGTATTTATCGGGTCAATATACCCTGATCAACACCCTTTTCGCGGTCGTTTTATTTGAAGACTCGAAATTCGCTATTTTTGTCATGAAAAATCAGTGAAAAAGGTGAATTTTGATACTTTACGCAAAACGATCGCGAAAAGGGTGTTTATCGGGGTATTTTGACCCGCTAAACACGAATCCGACGTTAGTTTCTTTATTTGAAGGTTTTTTCCGTATAAAGCACTCAAAACTTGAAAAATCTGCTAAAACAACAACATTTCTGATGGGTTTTCGCGATTTTTGGACCTATAAGTTCAAAGAAACCGCCAAAACAAAATACTCAGGAAAACTTTTCATTAAAAAATATGAAAATGTGCAATAGATTACTAAAGCAAAGAAACACAACATTACCCTCTAACCTTTACCTAGTGCCCACTTTGTCAACCGAAACGAAAGCTGCGTATTTGAAAGAAATTATACCATTTGGTTTTTGATCGGCGAATCGCGAAAAACTCCGAAGTTCGGTAATTTATGATTTCCGCTCTCTATATGAGCTTAGGGACGTCTTGAGGGCCTAAATAAAAAAACTAAGGCCAAATTTAAAATCAGAAACCCAAATTTCATTTTATAATACCACTTTAAGTTAGGTATTAGTTTACTACCCGAAATTGAAATTTTGGCCTAGTAGTAGGTATCCAAGTTCAAAATTTACAGTTTCATATTCTTTAATGTAGATTTTCCCTGAGTATTTTGTTTTGGCTGTTTCTTTGAACTTAGGTCCAAAAATCGCAAAACCCCATGCAGAAATGTTGTTGTTTTAGCAGATTTTTCAAGTTTTGAGTGCTTTATACGGAAAAACCTTCAAATAAAGAAACTAACGTCGGATTCGTGTTTAGCGGGTCAAAATATCCCAATAAATACCCTTTTCGCGATCGTTTTGCGTAAAGTCTCAAAATTCACCTTTTTCACTGATTTTTCATGACAAAAATAGCGAATTTCGAGTCTTCAAATAAAACGACCGCGAAAAGGGTGTTGATCAGGGTATATTGACCCGATAAATACGAATCCGACGTTAGTTTCTTCGTTCAGCCATTTCTCTCCTTACAAAACGCTCAAAATTTGAAAAATCTGCTAAAAAAATAACATTTTTGTACGGTTTTTCGCGATTTTTGGCCCTTGGTGCATCGAAGTCGCCAAAAGTGAATACGTGACGTAAATCTACGTTAAAAAACACGTTTTTGGGATATTCTTAAAAAGTGGTCGCTCTTCGTTTATATGGCGTTTTTTACGATTGAAAACTTCAAACAGGCGAAACAACGTGAAGGAGTGCACCAAAATTTTTGAAAAAATTATCGTAAATACACCTCTACGAGATGCAACTTTGTGCCAAAGAACAGAAAATTTTCTTCACTTCCATTGAAATTAAAAATTCTTGAAAATAATGTAATAAAATGGCCATAACTCCGAAAGGGAGGGGGTTGGGGGGGTCAAAAAAAATTCTGAATTTTTTTTACATCAAGGTACACCACCTGAGGGGGTTAGATCGAAAATCGGAGAGGGGGCCGATTTCACCAAAAACCCGGCTATACCCTTTGTTGACAAATCCTTCAAGTACTGTTTTCTCATTTTGAACCATGAAAAATCAATGATAAATAATGCCTCTCATTTATAAAATATGAATCAGTGGAAAAATTTCATTGAAAGCAAGCAGTAAAAACAAATTGTTGGGAAATTAGTGAAAATTTACTGGAAAGCCAGTAAAATTTCTGAAATTCACTGAAAAAGCAGCGAAATTCTTTGAAAAATCAGTGAAATTCTTTAAAAAATTAGCAAAAATTCACTGAAAACCAATAATTTTGCTGATTTTCCTTGTTCTGCAACTCTGACTATTTATCAGAAACTATACACTGATTGAAAATGAGAAAGATCATGATACCTATTTGCAGCACAGGAAAAACTAGCACAATTGACAGATTCATGGTGTCTACTGGATCTGAAAAATGAACATTCTTCATATTTTCTTGATTTTATTGCCATTTTTATACTATTTTTCTTACTTAAAATTTGATACAAAAACATTCAAGGAAATCCTTCGATTAAACTCCATATTCATAAAAAATCCAACCATACCCTTGGAAGAAACTTCTTTCGTACCTCGATCGATCATACGAAATAACCATCACACGCCTCAGAATTGGGCATGCAAAACTCACTCATAACCATTTATACCTTCGAGCCCCCAAATCCAATTTCCAATTTTGCAATAAACTTCAACATCAAATTAAAAAAATAACCCCTATTTCCAATCCCTTCTAAACACTGGGCGTAAAAGTCTTAGCAATTTGGCTTCAAAGTGAAACGTCACGTTTACTACTACAAATGCACGTTATCAGTTTGTATACTTTTTCAAAAATGGGGTCGACAAAAAATTAACATCGATTCTTATGGGAGTTCTATTGCTTTTCTAATTTTTTTTTTCATTTTTGATGAGTTAAATTCTTTTTGTTTTGACAATTTTGACCAATTTGAGAACTTAACTCGTCAAAATTATCAAAAATTAAAAAATTCAACACATCAAAACTGAGAAAAATTGAAAAAAAAAAAAAAAACGATGGAACTCCTATAAGAATCGATGTTAATTTTTTGTCGACCCCATTTTTGAAAAAGACACAAATTGTTACATGAACTGGTATTCGCATTAGTAGTGGTGCGATGAGGTCAAGACTTTGAAGCCGAAGTAAAAACGCCCAGTATAATAAAATTTAATTATAAAAAAATTCAAGAGGAAATTGTTAAAAATTCTCTCATTTTGTACTTAGTAAAATTATTGAAAATCTTGTTATTTTCTTTTTCTTTTCTTTTTTTTTTTTTGTTATGAAATCTTGCTATTTTTTGAGTATTCTTGTTTTTCTTGCTAATGGACACCATAAAGATTTTCAATGAATTTTTACCAATTTTTCAGTGTTTTTTCACTCATTTCCTTATGCATTCAGCGAAAATTTTTCTCTTATTCTTTTCCGGTTTAATAATTCTGAATAATTATCAGCGATTTTTAATAGATTCAGAATGAGAGAATGCACACGAAACATTCTAACTGTAATTTGAATTTTCCACCTTGTCTCCCTCTCGCCTCAGCAAATGACCAATCAATCAATCATGATTTTCCTATCACATCCCAACTTTCAATATGGACGAGGTATCAATGGCTGTAAAATGCTCTCCCTGCATACCTGATTCATCAACATTGTACAATTTCAAAATTTCGACAAAACGCCAGAGCCGCAACAAGTTTCCCTACAGAGTGATGGTCGCGGTACGAACTAGGAACACCTTCTCTGTGGAAAATACGAGACGAGAACCACCATCCTTGCACTTCTCGCAGCGCAGCGTAGCGGTAGGGAAAAAGGTTGGCATTAAAATTGGTACGAAAGGAGGACGAGAGCTTCTGACGCTGTGTTAAAACAGTAATTTAGCCTTTTGCGAAAAGCTTCGCGCCGACGATTACGAATAAGCGTATCGAAAAGTATTGATTATAGAGGGTACAGCCAGCACACAGTACGATACGACACGACTATGAGAGAATAAGCAACGAGCACTACTTGCCAGTCAGAGGCAAAGGAAGGAGGGTAGGGTTCGACACGTTGAAATTTATACTTATTTAGCATTATACGTACACATATACAAACCGGCAAACTTGTTCGTTTTCAATTTATTTCTGCTTAATTTACATCAAGCTGTAAACTTTACATTTTAGCGCAAGAATTTTACCGTTCACTCACCGGGGGCACAATTTCCATTAAAATGGGTAACATTACACGGGGCTTTATATAAACAAAAGGTATTATTATCCTCGTTTTGCAACGCAGCAGCCTCCCTCGTCCTCGCATCGTAGTCCTTTCGAGTCGTCGATGGGTCGTCCTGCAACGCGCCGCGATCCCCCATGAGGGGGTTTCGGGCGCGGGGTCGAGGGGTGCGCAAGGAGCCGCGATGCTGCCGCTGGTTTTTGGTTAACAGACGGTGTGGAAACCGAGTTGCGACCCGCTCTTTATGGAAATTAGTAATTTGTATTCGGGAGTTGGAATGCGGTCTTGCCCCCGCCCCGATATAGGCATCGGCGACGCGGCATGCGCGAAAGGGGGCGACAGGGTAGAAAGGCTATAAATTATTGCATTTTGGCGTGTTCGCATTCTGAAGTATCTGGCTGGCGCGCGCGAAAGGCGAATTTCCACGCATTAATAACATCCGACGTAATGCGGTATTAAACATGTCGCCCGCCTGTCCCCTCGCTCGTTCGTTGCTCCGGCTTCGGCTTTCTCGCGTGTACTTTGAGCGCCGCACCTCGCCGAGTTCGGCTTTGCGCGTCGGATGAATAGAGACGTCTCTTTTTGCTCACCGCCGACGCCGCAGCAGCGGCGACGGCACCGCCGTTACAGTATTTTCGAAATTACTGCCGTTTTTCAACCAGACAACCCGTATACGAGGAGGCTTTCCAGCGGCGTGTGTGCCCCCTGCCCCCCTTCCAGAATCATTATGTGCATATATACGCCTCCGCCACCAGGCTACGTCTTTCCCATATTCTCTAAATGTACTATACGTACGTCTACGTATACTATATAAACTCGCGAATAAACGACCTAAAATGTATATGTATAGTCTGATAACGAAAAAAAAAAAGTCTCGTCACGGATACATAGTATACCCTGCAGCTCCCATGTACAATATAGAATCGGTTCGTATGAAGATGAAATTACTTGATAGCCGCAGATGGATGTTTTAACGTAGTATTTATGGCCTTTTATATGTATGTAGAAGAGTACGAACGAGGCGGAGGTATAAAATATCGTCCTATTTTTGTGCCATATAGGGTTTTTTTCGTTTCCTTTTTTATTCGCCGTCTCCGATCGTTTCATCGTCGTGTGGACTCGTCTCGTCGGTGTCCTTAATTTTTGTAGGGGATGAGGATATTTTGCTGATTGTCGAGGCAATGCAAGTTGATGATGATATGGCATTTCTTAGCATTGGCGGCATCTACACTACAGCAGAGCTGCGCTTGCTGTACATGGGCAAATTTCATGTACAGCATGCTGTACATGAGAAAACTCGCTGTACATGTACAAATTTGCTCTTAGGTATCGGCGGGGGACAGGGGCGTAGCTACGGAGGGTTTGGGGGTCTCGATCCTCCCCACCCTTGGCGTCAGGAACTTACGTGAAAAGGTGCCTTTTTGGAGCATCAAAAGTCAAATTTTCTCAAAACTTCGCCCTCGCTTCGCTCGGGCATGAAAGAGATCACGATTATACAGGGTGTCCGGTATGTCACCTTAAAAAAAAATACCACGTATTCTACTCGTCATAATAAATCAAAAATTCCTCTCACAAAATTTTCCCAAACCCACCCTTACCGAGATATCAGCAATTAAAAGTTATGTAGATGTTGCAACGTCGCCCGTACACTAAACAATTTTTGAAAGATTTATCCACAAAATAACGTAGAGTCATTTTATTTAGCAGCCAATTATTTCTAATACTTTGAATAGGAATATTTACGATTTATCGGGGTAAAATTTGCGAGGTTGCCACATGGATTAGAAAAAAAGGAAAAAATTGTGAATTTTGGTAAATAATCACGATTTTTTTTAATAAAAGTGTTCAAAAGTAACGAAATGCCCGAAAAAATATCACCCAATATCACCCTTTATGAATTTACTCACGTGATCAAAATTTCAAAAATTGATGACTCAGCATCTAACGTACCAAAAAAAATAAAAATAGGCTTGTTACATGCCAAATGGGAGTACTATCCTAAATTAGTAAGTTAAAAGTCGAAAACGATTTCTAATTTTTTTGTTAAACCAGTTTTTCTCGCCTAGAATCAAATTTTTTGCCTCGCTTCGCTCGGGCATGAAAGAGATCACGATTATATAAACTGTTTGAATCAATTATTCAAAAAATGATTCCCTTCTGATATTCCAAGTCTCCATATCCACTTTGCACCCTCTCAAAAAAAGCTTCTAACGCCAATTCTTGGATTTGTTAGGTATTTTTATTGGTTTTCAAGGCCAAAATAATTATTACCTATGTAAGTTGTTTGTTCCAAAATTACATTTTCATCTGTTTTTTTCCTTAAACGTGCTACAGAACTTTATAAAGTTTGAATTTAGTATTTTTATAGTAAAACGAAACTTCATGGGGGGGGGGGGGAGACTCAGAATTCCTTAAAAATTATGAAATTTCGGACCCCCCCCCCCCCCATAAGAAATTTCTGGCTACGCCACTGGCGGGACACCCCCGGCCCCCGGATGTTCGACTATTGGGAAAAAAATTTTGCTGTACATGGAAAGAATCCAAGTTGCCGCCCCTGTTTCTTAGCACAGATCCACGTTCAGAGTTCTCGATACTTCTGTCATTATAAATATGTACTGATGTTGAACATGAAATTGATCCTGCTGAAGTTTCAAGGCACGACAGAAATTGTAAAATACTCCTTATGCGGTGTAAAGAGTCTCATACATGTCGTCCCAAAATCTCACATTTTTATCATGTCTTTTTGAGGTCATTTCACAACAAATTTTGTTGAAGCCCTTCAAAATTCGTAAAAAAAGTTATAAAGCGCTGCATCTTTTATGTACCTACTTCACCCAAGGCGATGACTTCAAATATTTTTTTCATAACTTACGTGTATAATGTACACCATTATACGTCTGTTGCTAGATGCAAAAAGTACGTCTTTATGAGCGACCAAAATTGTAGGGCTATAAAGTAATTCAAACTCCCTAGTGTCATAATGTAAGCTTTATTCAACGTTTTTCGTAAAAGTTCATCATTTGGCTACACTGTTTTTTTGTAAACACTAAACATAACAGATAAGAGAATAGAATTTGTTTCTGCTTGCGAATTTTGGAATTTTGTAAATTTATCACGTAATTTGTTAATGAATTAAAAAAATCCGTGAACATATTAGTGAAAAATGATCAAAAAGAACATATAGTGATGGTGAATTTCATAAAATTACGTTAATTAGTTGACCGGTGAATTGAATACAATTGCTAAATGGGCAGAAAAAAGTTCAATCACCAGTCTGTAAAGTATTCTATGAATCGTAATAAATGATGAATATGTTTAATTGTTTTCTTCAAAATCGGAATCACGATCGCTCGTTTATTTTTTTAATGAAACCTTTGAAAACTTTGAAACTGTTTTCATTTTTGCTACCTGTTATTTTGGTCGCCGAAAAGAACGCACTGTTTGCATCTAAACAACAAAGGTACAATGGTGTACTATACACGTTCGTTATAAAAAGCACGTTACATGACTAGATTAAAGAAGTGGGTGATTATAAACTCGTGCAATTACAGCTCTCGCCTTCGGCTCGCGCTGTAAACTTTACACTCGTTTATAATCACCCACTTTTTTAACCTAGTAATGTAATGTACTATTTAATGTAGTCAAAATTGCTAGAAAACATTCAAAAATTGTTGGCAGACCTCTGTCGATGTAAATAAATATATACAAGCAGACTCTTGCCATCTTTAGCATAAAAGGACTGATCCCTACTTTGGTAAGAAGAACAAGAATAGTTGGCAACAAAAAAGACTTAAGAGAATTGAAGACCCTTGCCAAAATTTATGACAAAAAGTAGTGTTGTGAGTGGTTAATATCCTACCAGTTATAGTAACTGGTCCTACCAAAGTTTAGGATGTAGTTTTTTTTTTCTGTGGAATGCTGTGTTAACCCAATTATTTTTGCAACCTTTTGGTTGTTGAAAAAAGTGAAAATAAAGTCTAAAATCATGAAAAATGGTAATCTAAATTTGATAAAAATGACCAAAGTGAGGAAAAACTGTAACTTCTCAAACATTTATAAATCAACATGGTCTAATATACCCAGTGTGCAAAGAATGCGATTTCACTAGCAATATCGCCAGCATTTTGTGAAAAAGAAATGTAGCAGAAAGTCTCACTTTTACACTATACGTCACACGGAATTACAATGTTAGTACACTTTTCTGCATACAACATATGATGGTGTATACGTCCGCATGTATAGACTGACAAAACCAGTTTTGAGGGATGGGAATAGCATATTTAACCCCCCATAGCCTCAGGCAATATTGCTGAGAAAGTGAGAAAAATCGCAACAATTATTATCAATATCGTCTGCAGTCCTTACACACTGGGAACATAAAAAACTAATAATAAACTGTAAAAAGAACCTTAATGTACTTTTTTAAAAAAAATTTCGCGACTGATGTTTCAAAATATGCTTAGCTAAGTGTTCTTCAGCCAAAATTGATGAAAATCAAGTGGAAAGATGATACTTTTTTCCTATTTTTCTCCATTTTTTACCTCTAAGAATTGTATGTCACGTGATTATGACATCAAGACTTTGTAGCCAAATTGAATCATGAAGAGAATCAAGAAGATGGGAGAAAGAAAAAAGTAGATGAGAAAAATGAAAAGCTAGAGAAGAACGAAGTAAAAGTAGGTATCCATACTACCTTATATGTAGAACACAACAGACACAAAATAGAAAAGATGCACAGGAAACATAACTTCAAGCCAGTATATAAGCCACACACCACTTTTAAATATACTATGGCTGGGCCGCTATTTAAGAATATGCCTCAAGGTATTCCACAGATAAACTTTCATTTAAAACACAAATTTGTATATTGGGATTGGTTATGGAAGTCCTTAACATACGTTGCAAGGTACTATGTTAAGGACTCCTTAACCTTAAGGCACATTTTGGAGTACTGGCCCACTCATGCACCTTCCAACAAAGTCAAGATACCACTAGAAATTGAAGGAGTCTGCAATCTAGATTGTGGATGCTGTAGCAATCATATTGGATAATTGGAAGACAAATTAGTACCAGAGTGAAGCAGAATGAGAGGATTGTCAGACACTTTAAACAGGTGAATCAGTATAGAGTGGGCATTAACAACACAACCAAAAGTTTGAATCGCCACCACAGCAACACAAATGTTCTGACCATTTAATTCCACTAATAATGGTGACTCCGTTCCTCCTAAATAGAGTACAACCATTAAGTACTATAAAAGAACAAAAAACTTGAGAATGGAAACGAGAATAAGAACAAGTTTTGAAGGATGAGAATGAGAACAACTTTTGGAACAGGAGAACAAAAATGGGAACAACTTATGAAGAACAAGAACGAGAATGGGAACTAAAATTTCATCGTTCTTGCAGCCCTGGCAACGAGTATGAAGAGAACATGTTTTACATTTGAACAAAAACATTTGATAAGGCTACTTGAAAGATGGTGTTTTCTCAACTCCTCAATATTTAGATGAATTATAGTATGCCAGAATTACAGAAGAAATTAATATTATTAATGTGCAGAGATATAAGGTATTTTATTCACGTATAATACAGCTGTATATTACACGTATAATACCATATTATACAAAAATAAAATACTGTATAATGCTGTATTATACATATTTTATTAAATTTTGATTAAAATTGCTTAAAAATCAGTGTGTGCTCTAAGAAATTTCGAAAAATTAAACATTTTATGTAAGTTTAAGACTTTTTTAATGATAATTTTGCAATTTTCGGTATTTTACCCCCATTTCTATGTGCTCATTTGCTCTGCGCATGAGCACAGTGGAAAAATAGGGTTGGAGTGGGAGTTTGAGTCAGAATAAATTACTATAATACCGCTGTATAATACCAAAAAAATAAAATACCGTATTTTTACATCTATGTTAATGTGATAACATTACGATAGGTTTTTCATTTTTTGTGACATGATGGTTATATAAATGTTCATAGATATCATTTTCAACACTTATCACCATTTTTTTTTTACTTTTCAATCTATATTCTAACCTTTTTTGAAAAAAAAAATTTCATTCATTGTTTAAATTACCTATATCAGAACACAGTTGCATTGTTAATATCCCACCCTGTAGTAGTAAAACATATTGAATCCTGTCAAAAGCCAAAACACTGGGGATTAAGGGAAACAAGGTGGAAAGAAAGAATGGTAAGGGAAAGCATAGAAATTTACAAACTTGGGGAATAATTTCAACAGGGAGGATGGAATCATAACCAAGGACTTGGAAAGTTATCTCACAGATGAAGAAAGAAGTGAGAAAAGAGAAAAAAGATAGTGACATAGAACAAGAAAAAACTCGGGGAAAACTAGAACAGCCACTAGCCAGACAGGAACACATGGAAAAGGACTGCATCCAACAAGCCATGAGCCATACCCGAGATGGAAGGAACAATCAGAAAAGAGACTATAATTATGTACCCTTAGGATAGGGTAAATAACCAGATCCAGAACTAGGCATGAATTAAGTAGTGATCCAACCACACTCTGAAGAAGTCAAGAGCAATCGTAACAAAATAATGTATTAGCAATTAACTTCTTGTATTCCGGCTTAAAACCTGTTTTCACTTTTTGTCAAATTTTCCATCAAAAATAATTTCCGATTTTTTCGTGAATTAGATCAAATTTTTATGAGGTACGTAATTTTGAAATTCAAAAATTCGGGAAATGAACTTCATCTCCTGAAATTTTGGATATGGGGTTCCTTATGATCTGCTTTCGATTTATTCTAGCCTTCACATTCCCCCCCCCCCCGGGGGGAGTAGAGTAACAGATAACAGAATCAAACGATTGGCAGAAAATATGACACCTTAAAAAAATGATCGAAATTCCTGAGATTGTCAAATTCCCTGGATATTTATCTGTTCTTCCTGAAAATCACACGAGTGTAAAAAAAAATCCAGCTGAAATTGAATATCGAAATAATTGATAAGTTGAGAAAAAATTTTCAGCAGCGGATTGAGAAGATTGAAAATTTTTAATTTCTTCATATCGGCATTCAAAAAAACAAGGGGTTGAATTTGTTTGTTAGCACTTTTTTCTTCCTTCAAGCCCATTTCTTTATTTCAAATTCCCCCCCCCCCTTAAAAATAAGCAAAAATAAAACGCAAATCTCGATCATTAAATTACTGTCTTCATACAGTGATATTGAATTCCCTCCTCCCAGGCGCGCAACCAGACCTCTTTTTTGGGGGTGGCTAGAATTTATGAGAAAAGTAAGGGGGCAGACCTCGGGGGAGGGGACCTGCGTTTTTTAGAGGGCTCGCTAGGACTCGCCATGGTTTAAAAAGTTGAAAATTGTAGTCTTTTTACTGTGAGGACCTTAGAACAAATGGAAAATTTGCCTAATTACGTCAGATATCGACATTCAAAATATCGCAAGACCTTTTTTTGACAGCACATTTTCCCCCTGGAGCCCAAATTTTCTCTGTATGGCTCTAAGGGGGTGTAGACTCGGCTTAGTGACTATCTATTTTCATGAGCCATTTTAGATTTTTTTCTCCTTGAATTATAAAAATGAATTTTATTCAAAACAACGGAGTACGAAGGGCATTCAGAAACAACTGGAAGTGAATTTTTTTGAAGCGGGATCAACATCTCATACAGGTAAAACGAAGGAAGAATCGTGTAAATTGAATTTTTTCTATCTATACAATCCTTTAGTCTCATCCTAGAACTCGTTTGGGTTGATTTAGGGTAGTGATTTTGAAGACGTGTTGATTTTTGCTTCCAAACTAGCAAAACTGCGAAATTCTTCGAAAATTAGGGTCCTCGAAGACATTTCTTCAGGTCGAGGAATAGAGAATAGCCACGGGAAGCCAAATCTGGAAAATTGGCTCCCTGTGACTTTTCTCTATTCTCCGAGCTAAAGAAACGTCTTCGAGGACACTAATTTTCGAAGAATTTCGTTGTTTCGCTTGTTCGGAGACTAAAATCAACACGTTTTCAAAACCACTACTCTAAATTTGCCTCAAACGAGTTCTGCTATGAGACTAAGGGATAGTAAGGGATGGTATAGAAATTAGAAAAAGTTTCAATCTGCACGATCCTGCCGTCCATTTACCCGTATGAGGTGTTGCCTCTTCAAAATAAGTTAATGACAGTAGTTTCGGGATGATTTTTGTATGTAACATTCGCGTTTAGCTAAATACTTGTATAGTATAAGTGTATACATAACAAAAAAATCAAAACATTACAAAAAGTTTGGGGGGGGCTTTAGCCCCTTAGCCACCCCCTTGATTGCGCCCCTGCCTCCTCCGTTTCCTCGCACCCAACATCCGGCTTTCCATTTTCATTCAATTGTACTCACGAAATTGGCCAGACAATCTATGACTTTTTCAATGACCCTATGATTGAAAACGACACCAGATTCTCAATTCTCATTATTTTTTTCACAGCAGGATAGGTATTTCACAAACCTAATTACGTAGATATTTTGAAAACGAGCAGGTAATTAAAACTGACTGATTTTTTGGTTGATTTTCACCTATTTTTTTCAACGACACAAACGACCGAACGACAAACACCTATCGAAAACCTTCCATTCGAATGACAAAATGGTACCCTGAATCCGAGGCAATTAAAAAGACAACAAAATCTCCAGCACAGCGTACAATACACATACGATAAATATTGGGGAAACCGTATCGGCTGGAAAGATAGACTAATGGTAAACGACTGGGAAAGGAAAAGAGGGAAAATCGAGGACGCCGAAGGTTACAAATATTACAAATATGGCAGCACCTAAAATTCCCTTTTCCCGCAGACGTATAAATGAAACAAAGGGAATACGTCGGGTTGATTTTGAATAATCATCGTGTATGGTACGTAGATACTCGTATACATACGTGTTGTTCGTTTGTCTATCTCTGTTACTCGTATCGCGTACGTAATATAACGGAATTCGTATAAAATCGCTTGGTAGGCGACGACGAGGAATACACCGAGGGGACGAAGAGGGAATGAGAAAAAACTAGCTATTTCCATTCCACTCTAACGAGCGTTATTTGTTCGCGAAATTAAATTTTTCCCTATAAAGCATCTGTGTGCTTGGGTTTACGCGAAGTTGAAATATGTGTGCATAATGTAGAGACTACACAATACGATTACATATCGTGGAACCTCTGTATACGTATAGCACAGTGCTGTACGTCTAAAGCACCAGTCTTGCGGTACAATTGTGCCGAATTTGGAATGTTTTGATATTTCAGTCGCACGCATGACGAAGTTGACGGGTGAAATTTTTCTTCCTGATGGTGAGACGAAGTAGAAAGTTTTTGATGACGATATGAGCCAAAAAATATCGGTCTTGTGCTGTCTAAATCTGAATCAGTCAATTTTGGTGAATTTTTGCCTTTTTGAGTAGGTGAGTATTCATCAATTTTTTTCTGTCAAAATTACAGATTTTTTCTGAAAAATTGGGAATTGACTGAGAAATTGGTAATTTTTGACTGAAAAATTAGTGAAAAATCACTGATACAAAAAATGAGAATTTCACCAAATTTGAATGATTCCGAATCCAAATTTAGAGAATGGGACTCTAGGATGAACTTCAATTGGGCGATTGAATGAAGGCTGAATAGAAGCACATGAATCACAAATCACACAATTCCAGAGATTCTGAAGGAAATTTTTTTGATCCTGAATAGATCAATGATTCTTGAATGATATTCAGAATTATCAAAACAATGGAAAGCAAACCAAATACTACCTCTGCGAAAATTCGTCTTTTCGCATAAAAAAACACAGGCCCATTTACGTTTTCACACAATTTTCTAATGAAAATAGCTCGCAGCATAGTGCACAGAAGGCAACAGTCGACTACGCTTCGTTTTTCCATATAAATGTTATAAATCTTTGAACTCGGGGTAACGCAGCGCCTTACGAAGAAACACTAGACTCGCTGTCGACTTAGTCAGGTGGTCCATTCATGCGAAGAAAATTTTATATTTATTCTCGCTACTTGCAACATCTGTTAGGTTTTTACAACTGGTGAACTGAAACTTTTCGCCGTTTTGTAGACGAGTTTATCCGGCTTCCTTTTTTTTCACGAGATTCGTTCGAAGTGGTGGAAGCAGGAAAAATTGATCTGTGGGAAGTAGATTATATTATAGGAAGGGTTCTCAGAAAAACTCCCAATTTTTTCGTCGATTCATTTGTAAGAAATTTTGTACGTAATTTTTGCATAAATTAAGATATCGGTACGGTTTCAAAAGAGGAGAAGAGAACATTCTGCTGGCGAAGTATTTTCAATAGTTTCTTTATACACCTCCCCCCATGCAAAATTTCATCTTTTGAAGCTCAAGGTCTATTTTTGTCAATTCAAAAATTCGCAAAAATGTTCATTGAGAAATCGAATTATGACGGAATGACGGTTTGGAATCACAAAAATCACATAAATGATTCTTAAATGCAGCATCCTTTGTTGGAAATGTCAATAATGTTTTCTCCTCTCATTTTCAAAAATTCATTTTGAGAGAATAAACGTCATTTCAGTTTATTGAACACATGGTTTTTGCAATTCGAATGGAAAATTTGTGATTAAAAATACCCAAGTGATGAGAATGACCTATTTAAGACTTAGTGACTCAGAATCACAATTGTTGCTTTCTCTCGGGGAAATTTCTTGACAAATCCATTCGTTTGCTCCTCCCTTCAAAAAAAAAAAAAAAAAAAAAAAAAAAAACAGAAATCATTCGAGAATTTAAAAAATGATTGAGATTAAATTTTACACTATTTCCCTATAGAGGGAAGGGGGAGCAGTTTGTCTCCATGATGACAAAATTGAACTATATAATATTTAGTTAAAAAATTTTCAAAAGTGAAAACTTCTTCAAAAATGAAATTCTTTTTGAGAAATTTCTGTTTTGAGGCAAAAAATATATATTAAAATTGTATTTTGAGTTGATAAAATAAAAAAAATTGAGCTCAGTCGGAAATTTTCAATTCCTCCTCACCCCTTCCCTCTACACACAGGCATATATTAATTGGGCAGGCAGCTAAATCTTTGGATAATTTTTGAATAAAAACTTTTTAACAATTTTTTTCTTGCACATTCCCTAGAAATTTTTCAAAAAAAACCAACTAAAATTGAATACTTAATTTTTGTTGACCTCCTTTAAATTTATGTTTAGGTCCCTTTTCTAATATACGATTTTTTGACTTACCTAGTTCTTTCCCTGTACCCTCCCAAATTTTCACTATTTCAAATTTCGGCAATCGCTGACGTAATGAGACTTGAAAAAATTGTAATTCGAAAATTCAACAAATTGAAAAAATTTCTTACACCAAAATTTGTCATTTTTGTAGCCTTTTGATATTTTGTCAGTACTAGAGTGCGGATTTTTATGCTCTAAAAAAGTCAAAATATGCGCATAAAATATGCGTTTTCAGTGCCTGAAATATGACAAAAACATGCGTTTATTGAGCGAAACATGCAAAAATATGCAAAATCGATATGGGTGTCTAAAGAAATGATTTTTTGATTAGAATATCATGAACACTATTTTTTGATAAATTACACACATTTTACGACTAAATTAGTTAGTGAAGAGAGAGCAAAGATCCATTCTCATTTTAAAAAATGCCTCGACATGGAGAGAAAAATTTGATTTTTAAAATTTTTTTTAATCATTTTTTTTGGTTGAAAAAAAGGAAAAATTGGTCAAAATCGTTGAAATATGCTCTAACCCTGCGAAATATGCCGAAATATGCGCTTAAATTGTCAGAAATATGATAAATTATGCATTTATGGCCAAAATATGCAAAATATGCAATAACAAATAGGGCTCATTTTACTCTAAATTTTATGAATCGCAAAGATCTTAGTGATATGCGCAATTATCTTTAACGTAGCAAAATATGACAAATCATAAAAATCCGCACCCTAGTCAGTACCATATATTAAATTTGATATTTCGTTTTAGGACAGAAATTTTTACACGTCCAAAAAAATGTCAAAAATTATTTTTTTGTTTTCTGATATGACAAAATATCATCTTAAGACATATCAACCATTCAATCGTTATGGCTCTAAAGCAAAACCTATGTAATTTTTCTTAAAATTTGTCCAGTTCTTGCATTTTTGTACTCTTGTATTCAAATCCTCGAGTAGCTCCGTTAATCGAAGTAACGATTGGGTGGGAAAGAGCAGCTTGCCTCCATTAATACCAAAATGCAAATTCAATTGTGAAAATTCAGTTCCAAGATAGACATTTTTTTGAAAAAATTTCTATTTTAAGTACGAAAAAAATGAGAAAAATTGTATTTTTGGATGGTAAAATCGAAAAACACAATATAAATCTGAAATATTCAATAATTTTCCTTCTCTTCTCTCCCCAATATTGATGATTCCCTGCCTTTAATTTAATTTTGAGTTTGGAAAAAATTTGAACTTCACCTTTTAGTTGAACTTCCAAGCTCTGCAAAATTAATTCTACGCAAATTTTGCATACCAGTAATATTGAAGGAATTGCACCAATTGGAAGAAATTTTCAGTTCGATATAGTAACTTTGTGCCTAAAAATTCAAGAATCTGCAAATCATCGCACACAAGTGTAATTTAAGTTGCATTATTATGGAATTGAAGGCGTTACACTGCAATATGCACACCCTGTGTATTATAAATTAGTTGTAATCAAAAATCATGTTTCAAAAAAAGCAAAATTCGAAAATGAGGTTTCATGCTTGATCCATATCAACAATATTGTAGGTACTGAAATATAAATGGATCGACTGGGGAAATGATATACGTGACATCTTGGCTTCGATTCTGGTGCTCCAGTAAACATTGAAAAAGGTACATTTTTAATCTCTTTTTTGGAAAATATTTCAAAGCCTTCTATTATTTCTGTTCAATTTTTATCACAAAATCCTTCCAAAAATCAAGTCCTACTCCAAAAAATCACCAAAAAATCCAACGTTTTTGCTCTATCACACAAAATTTAAATTTAAAAAAAAATGGTTCAAAAATATGAAAAAAGTACACATAATGCTTGCAAATGACACAACCCAGACCAACCAGACCTTTCTTCATCGAAAAAAGACACCAACGACAAAAACCACCACCCATAAACAACTCACAGAGAAAAAAGCTGACAATGGAAAAGTACTAAAACCCCTACGAACCCCCGTTACAAGTACGGTACTATAAGCTCATACAAGGTATTGGTACTCGTCGAGTCGTACATTACTGCAACTTACAAGTAAGTATGTTTTACAGCAGTATGACGCTAATTGGCAGCGCGATATTTCTTCATTTTTAACCATTTACAGCATACACGGTTGCCCGGGTCTGGTGTTCCTGCAAACGACGACGAAGATGGTGGCACGTGTGGAATTACGTCAAAACGACGTCGCAAAAACTAAAATTACCTCGGCGAAGGATTACTACAGAACAGTGCGATGCGACGTGTACAATTTTACGACGACCAACATTATATTGTCTGTGCGAATGCGGTGCAGGTTGTAAAATTAAAAACAACGACCGAAATGCAAGACGAATAATGGCTCGACGACTTTTTATATACCTATAGGGTTTTTCGCCAAACGCGTTTGTTTTAATTACGACAGAAAGAAAATAATATCCGCTCGGAGAAATCTACGAAGTCATATCGACGAGAAAATACGGCCGCCGCCGCCGGATCGTATAATAGTCAATAAATCAACAAAATCGAACCTACCCTTCTCCTTGGGAAAACTGCGTAAACGACTTCGATGGCGATTTCATTTCGTTATACATATCCCTCCTCTCATCTTCGAATCATCTCATTCCTCACTTCGTGTACCAAAATAAAAGAAAGGAAACGAAAAAAAATGGCGCTAAATTAAAAAGAGATTAGAAAAAGAGAGGAGAATAAATTGAGAAAAAGTAAAAGGATAAACGTACGTAATCGTTATTAAAAACTATCGCAGACGTCGGCGGGTGCGACGAGACGTGCAAAAAAAGCCATAAATTAACGTTTCAAAAGAAGAAAATCACTATAGGAGAAAAAGGAATAGAATACGAGAAAAAAAAGAGGAAAGAATGAGAAAAAAAAGAAGAGAGAAAAAAACGCCACGCCGAATGAAAGAAGACAAATGGTATTATTGACGTTATCAGTTTTCGCACGATTTCTTATTTAAATGAGAATATTCGCCAAACTATAGAATTTTTATGAAATTTAAAAAAAGATCTGTTCGGGGGATAAGAAATGCAATATCTTTCAATATTTTATATTTACTTTTAATAATAGCACGCGAATGTGTAAAGCGGTGTGTATATCCTCGAAAATTGAGGCGAGGCGTGTTCGAGCGTTAAAATTGCGCTGCCTACGCGACGATTTGACATGACGAGAGCTGGCGGTGATATTCGCATTCGCGCGAGATGGAAAAAATTTTTCACGAAGTTGGGATTAAATTTTTTCCGAACAGAAACAGCGGCGAATTTGTCGTGATTTTTTTCGTCGCTGCTAAAACCATTTTTATGAAATAGGGCTTAACCAGTGGTAGGTAAAATTTCGCCATTTTTTCTCGAAACTTTTTTACAGAGATTTTTTTCGAATATGGGTGGTTGGATTTGAGGGGGGGGGGGGAGAGGTCATTTATCGAGAAATAGCTTGCCTTACTTTATTTTGAAACATTGAAACGAATTACGCCATAAAATATAGATCGTATTCATTAGAATTTTCATTCAAAGATAATATTTTGTTCCCCTCTCCCTTCCCCCCTCCCAGCACTCTATCATTTCAAACAAAAATGTAATTCATGAGTTCTCCTTCAAATTTTAGATTTTACAGTGAAAAAAATGAAATTTTTCTTCAAATCAAAAGAAAAAAAATCAAAGGTACCTATTCGTAAAAGTTTTAAAAATGTATTTTATGACATTTTGAACATTTTTTACACTTCTTTACCACACATAAAATCTTGAAAATTCTATATAACTCGTTATGCCGAAAAAAAACATGTTTCATGGCATCGACATACTAGAGATTTTAAATAATTTTACAATTTTCCGCAAGTCTAACGAAAAGTCATTGCAGAAATTCGTCAACATTTTTCTAAACTTTTTAATATTCTGTCACAAATGTCAATATAATAAAATTCTCGTACATTCTTGAAAAATTTTGATATTTTATTAGATGTCATTTTATAAATTTTCCAAAAAAAAATTCAAAGTGTTTTAAGTTCAAAAGAATATTTTGTATTATGCCAGTGGTCATCAATTTTTTTCGAAATTTCTTCAAGTTTTCAAAAGTCAGACAAAATGTCAAAATGTCTATGATGTTCTGCAAAAAAAAACTTCCTTCAATCTTCATCCAAGTTTTTAAATGTCCAACAAAATGCAAAATGCCTATCGGACATGAAATATGTCAAAAATCTAAAAAAAAAAGATTCGAAAATGATGAATCGTAAAAAATTTCGTTAATATCAAAAAATAGAAGAAAATTTTTCAATGTTATCAAAACTTCTACGACTTGTACAACTTGTTTTTGTGAAATTTTGAAGTTCTTATAATATTTTTTATGACTTTTTCACCACTCCTTTTTTGAAAAAATTTACAACGGTCGATACAACATTTCAGCAATTTTAAATGACTTTTTAAATTTTTCTGAAAAATTTTTATCGATTTTTATGAAATTTTCGACAATTTCTATAAAATCTTAGTCATTTTTCAAGATTTTTTCATTCTTTTTCGCAACAACTTTTTCATATTTTCAATCGATAATGCGTTGGATCAGTGGCGATGGCGTAGTAAAGAAATGTTCGCATGGGCGAGTAGAAAATTTGTGCGCCCCTCACAGAAATGTATTACGACATTTATTCACTTCGGGCGGCTATTCTTGAAATTCGTTATCCGAGTCATTTGTGCTATTCACGTAATTAAAAAATCAACTCTATTTACGTTATTCGCATCTATAATAAAGTCGATTCTTGAAATTCGCATTTTGCTGCTCGTTATCAATTCGTCAAACCCAATTTTTTGATAAAATGACCAATGAAATTTGTTTTCATCTTCACTTTTTACTGGCCAACAATTTTTAAATGAATTTTTGGGGTCTTTATCTTCGTTATTTATTGTAAACATAAAGTCGAATAACCTAAGATAACGAGTTTCAAGAATGCCACTTGTCAAAAAAATAACACGAATATCAAAAATAACTCGGATAAAGAATTTCAAGAATAGCCGCCCAGGGGGTGCTTCGATTAAAAATAATATTAACACCCTTCGATTTTAAATAAAATATTGAGAATAAGGGAATTGATGGGGAAATATTTCTTTCAGAAGTTAGCGCCAATTTTCATTCAAAGAAATTTGGAAAAGATACTGGTTGTTTTGCGGAGTCGTGAGGGGGGTCTGCTTCAACATATTTGGGAGGGGAGATGGGCAAGTAATCTTTTCAGGAAATTTTTTCCTTTCAACATTTTTAATTATCGAAAAATAATTTTAACAAGAAAGAAAATATAGAAATTGATATTTTGATGTTACCAGACATTTACAACTTAAAATCACTAAATTTTGGAACTGAAATTGTCCAAAATTGCAAAATGATCCAAAAAATTTGCAAAACTAGGTTTTTCTATATTTTTGTCCAAAGTTTGGCGAATTCTCACCCCCCCCCCCCCCGCTACCGAGTTGGATCATTATAGAATGCCAGATATTGCTTAAATTTCAATTTCTGTAATTCTTTCGTTTACCTGCTTTTTCAACTTTCAATTTTTTTTTGTATTTTAATTAATTTTTAGCTGTTCAAGTTGCCTTTAAGCGAATTTTAAACGAATTTTTGAAAAAAGATGCAGTTTTTTTCAAACCTGAAACTGAAAATGTAACTGAATTTGTTTGAGACGAATTGAAGTAACCATTGAAAAGAAGGGCCCAGACTTCAGACGTTTCCATTCATAAAATGATAAAAAATTTCCCTCTCCTTCCCCTACTGCCTCTTAAAAAAAAGTAATTTTTCTTCTTTTTTCGAGTTCACTTCCAGACAATAAATTTCCTATTGATTTTGAAACGAATGGATAAGGTCATATTCGGCCATTGCAGCAGAAGAAAATTGAATGAAAATTTTTGAGGAGCTGATAGAAAAAAATCCATTGGCAAACCTCAATTTCTCAAATCCATTTGCAATTTTTTTCAATTTTTCTAAACGAAAAGTCATAATTTCTATAAATTTTCCAGCTTGATCAAGATTACCCTGCCTCTCAAAAAACAATTGCACCTACTTTGGGAGTAAAGAGAGCTACCTTCTTCCTCTATTTAAGCACAACTGAGTGCTAAAAAGAAGGGAAATAAACTCAACACTACAAAAACAACCCTTTTCCTCTCATAAAAAAATCAATGACCAGAAAATCTACAAGAATCTGTGAAATCTCGATCAACTCCCTTACGAATAATCACATTCGAGACCCAGAAGAACCCTGCGAAAAAGGGCAAAACAACCGCAATCTTCTCTTCGGGACCCTACGATAAGGAAAAAAAACACAGACAATGCGACTATGTACAGAAAAATCAGCGCTCACACGTTTGCGAAATACCACCATCCATAAAAAAATCAAACTATAAAAGCTTCAAGTCGTAAAATTTTATTGCATCTCATTTGAAATATACGTCGACAAAAAAATATTGTATTTTCGTTTCTATTTTTCATCGGACGGGCAAAACGAGGTGGGAGGGGACAGGACGCGAACAACGAAATCATAAGGGAAACGTTTTTAAAATGTTCGTTACATTTTTTAAGCATATCTTCTATCCTTTCGGTATATTTATGAAGGAATTCGAATCCGCGCGAGAGGGGCGAGGGGAGATAGCAGATACACCTAAACCGTTGATCTTGCCTTATAGTACTACAACGTCGAAGTATTGCGGGTGTGTACATCCATATACCTCCAGCAATACCAGAAACACCACCACATCTCACAATGTTCTCATATACTTGAAGGGTTTTGCTATAAAGGTTTAGATTTCAATATTGATCGGCCACAGTTCATTTCCCGAGGATTGTCGTAAATCAATTTCACCCTAAAGTACGTCACATCCAGCAGCCTTTAGTCTCTCCGTGTATATGCTGCTACGTACGGAATAGAAACCGAGAGTGAGAGAAACAGAAACGCAGGCGGTTTCCCCAAAGGATTTTTATCGCGATACCATTCGCGTACGGATACCGAGCCCAACGAAAAACGACAGAGAGCTGCGGAGGGGCGAAGGGATTCACGTATAGTTTACTATTACTGGTAAATGTACTATACATCGTCTATTTCTCTTCCTCTCGTTTTTTTTCTCTTGTTACGTGTAAAATATTCTCAAAATGTGTACTTTTCCAAAATCCTATCTGCAGTGTATCGAGCTTTCAATACATATACAAATTTTCGAAATACATTTTTGTATCATTTTTATCCCACACACATACCACTGAGTCTTGGATTTCCAAGTTCATAGACCTCAATAAGATATTTTATCCCTTACATTGAAACTGAAACGAAGACACCGACGAGGAAATATGAACGAATATCATTTTATAATAACAATACAGCTGTTATTTGCAACAGGATAAGTATATTTTTCACTTTCGTCGATTCATGGCAACGGTTGACTCGATCTCCTATTTCTGCAGATAGACTTGTCCCTTAATTAAACCGACAGGCATACTCAAATTTCATAAAAACCATTTCATCATCACGCTGCTTGCTGCGTGCTGTTGTCCGTAAATTGTACAACATTGGGCTTCTATCGATGCAATTTCACGCGTAATTAAAATACATCCTCCGCAAGTTCAAGTATAAAAGAGAACAAGTCATCGTCCTTTTACAAAAGGATTCAACAACCCGCATAGAAAAATTCAAAAATCAATATTATCGAGATTTTTTGTTTCTTCTGTAATTTATATTAGTTAATTAATTCTTCAAAAATTGATTTTTTATTCCATAAATAGAGTGGTGTAAGCTGCCAGGAACGAAATAGATGGTAAAATGCTAATTAAAGTTCTCAAAAAAAATGCAAGGTGATTAGGTAATAATTTTTTAGAAAAAAATGGAGGCAAATTGAAAATTTTTGAACAAATTGACACCTAAAAATCGACAAAATATTTAAAAAAATAAATATATACGAGCGAAAAATCTACCCATAATTTTTAGAAAGCTTCAGGAATGGATTTTTTTTTGCGAGTAATCAAAATTTGATATAAAATTTGTATTACGGTAGAAAAAAATGGAGCATGACTAAGCAAAATTGTTATAAGAATACATAAAGTAATGAAAATTATTGACTGGAAACTGGAAATGTAAAAAAGCTACGAAACTTAACCAAAACTACCTATGAAAATAAAATTCGATTAAAGACGAGAAATCAATTATATATATAATCGTTCATAAATTTGTCAAAATATTGCAAAAATTGCTCAAACTGTGAAAAGATTATCGTAAAAGTTAAGAAAATTCCTGTTACTCTTTAAAAATAAAAAAAATGAAAAATAAAAATGAAAAAAATTCAAAAATGTCAGGCAAAAATGGCTTAAAAATCTGTCCAGATAATTGACTTAGGGGTGTCGGAGGGTCAAGTGGAACGATTTTTCTTTAAAGTGAAATTGTGAGCTCCTTATTATAGATAGAAAGTTCGTATTAGGCTCATTAGAAAGCCTCATCTTTTGGCTACAAATCCCCCCCTCCCTTTCCCATTTCGGTCCAAAAACTTCCGCGCTATGAATTTTTTTCTGACACGGGAGAAATCGTTCCACTTGCCCCGACTGTGGGGTCAAGTGGAATCGTATGTAGGGGCAAGTGGAACTTGGGATTTTCCATAAGGAAAAACAAAAAAACATCGCTTGAATCGTTTTTATTATAGCTTAGTTAGCCATACAAAAATCGCACACATAGTCTTCGGGGGTGTCCCAACCCGAGCACAAGGCATGGGACCATTTACCACACGATCTGCATCTATACCAAAGCTGTCTGCCTTTTCCAACAGGTTCCGAATCGTCTTAAATATCTCATTGTATCAGGTAAGCGTTCTATTTTAACCTAAGCTTATCGATTTCTAATAAAAATTAAATGCAACCGAGTAATTAATTTTTTTTCAAAAAAATGGTATTTGTGGGGCAAGTGGAACGCGATTTCGTGATATCAAAGTTCATTACTTCAACATTGATATCACGAAATCGCGTTCCACTTGCCCCACAAATCATCGTTCCACTTGACCCGCACCACCATTTTTTTGGAAAAAAAATTAATTACTCGGTTGCATTTAATTTTTATTAGAAATCGATAAGCTTAGGTTAAAATAGAACGCTTACCTGATACAATGAGATATTTAAGACGATCCGGAACCTTTTTTAATATATATTTTTTTGACTCGAAACATAAGACTAAAAGTTACTGGAGCATAGTGGTTTTATTTTTTGACTTCTGAGATAAAACCAAACACGTACGCAGGGTTACCAACTCACTTCACTGATTCAAATATTAGTTATACACATCCCAATCCCACAACCAAGTCCTACCAACCAATACTTTTCGAGTTATCGTCGTCGTTCCACTTGCCCCAACGTTCCACTTGACCCTCCGACACCCCTATACATAAAACATCTGAAAAATGGCAAAAAATTATTCAAAATGCAAAAAACCCCTGCTAAATTTCAGTTAAAATTTTGTAGAACATCATAAAAGTTTATAAAATTTCAAGAAAACTGCGCAAACTTACCTAACTAAAATCATTGAAAATGACGTAGGTAAATCTTAACAAAGGCAATAAAATAATTTAAAACATCCTGAATATTTCGACGCCCTAGGACTAAAATGGTCCAAGTGCCGCTTTTTTCAAAAATAAAGTTTTTATAATTTTGGATTCAGTGAATCAAGCTGCATCGATTAAAATATAAAAAAACGAAAATTTAATTAATTTAAACCTAAACAAAAGTGTTTATTTTGTTACGTTTTTGGGCTTTCCTGTAAAAAAATCAATTCGGCACTTGGACCATTTTAGTCCAAGAGCGTAAATTTTTGAAAATCTTACTAAAATTATTCGTAATACAAGAAAACTGAATTTTGGAATGGAAATAGTATAAAAATTGATTTAAAAAAATCGTTGTCTGTTTCTAAAAAAATAAAAATTGAAGAAATTCTGTAAAATGAGGTAAAAATTTGCTCAAATGTCGCACCCTTTTTTTCAATTCGAGAAAAATTATCAAAATCTAATGGAAGTACATATCTACAAGCTGTCTTTTGGATTTGATATTTTTCATGCATCAAATTTGCCAAAAAAATTCTCATTCCATACATCAATTTTGTAGGAAATTTTACGTTTTCTTTTTTGATAGTTTTACTGTAAGATGTCATGAATAATCAAATACAAATCAGCAAAATTAACAAGAAAATTAACAACAGAAAAATCAATGTAAAATCAATTCCGCATCTTTTATTTAAAAATGGATATAAAACTTTGAAAATTCAGGCGTATTGAAGAAACAGAGTGTCTAGCAAAATCTGGCGAGTAAAAAGTTTGACTCAACCTATTTGCATTACTTTTTAAACTTTTTTATGGGCCATCCCTCCAAAAAAATGATAATTTTCACAAAAAATTTCAAACAAATATAATTTTTAAAAAAATCACAATGATCGAGCTTCTAAATTTGAATTTTTTCAATTTTTGAAAAAAAAAACTTGAATTTGAGTCAAAAAGTTTTACTCTGCATGACCAGCTTGATATTTTGGTCAGAAGTTTGATTTGTCCATTATTTTCTTGTTTTTTAGCTAATAGACGCGTTATTAATTACAAAAAATAAGGTAAAAAATGTTGAAAAATCACAAAAATTACTTGTAATATTGCCAAAAAAAAATTAAATAAAACTTTGTAATAAAATAACTTCAACTGATTTGTGTAACTTTTGCAAAATCCAGACAACTTTGAAATGATTTTCACAACGTTTTAAGCAACTTTTCAAATAATTTTAACAATTCTTCGACCTTCTGAATAATTTTTATGATAATTTGAACGATTTATACGAAATTCTAAATAATTTTTGTACTATTTTGCTACCGTTTTAATGGTATTTCGTCAAACTTTACAAAATTTAAGCCTTTTTAGAAGGCTGAACGAGTCACCGATAATTTGAGAGGATGTTAAGTAATTTTATTAATTTTCCAATATTTTTTCAAGCATTTCAGAATTACTATTACTATTTTTGGAATTATTTTAAACAATTCTATCGTAATTTTAACAAAGTTTACAGAATTTCGAACAATTTTCGTAATATTTTTACTCCCATTATTTTACCCCGAAAGCACCATATTTTTTATGAAGGAGGAAGCTTTTTCCTTTCGGTTTTGTATTTTACGAGGATTAAAATTTAATAAGCAAAATTCATTGACAACAGGCTTTTCCTCCAATTCTTTCAATATTTGAACAAAAAATTGTTTCAAATTAAAAGTCATATGAATCACTTTTAAATGTGGCAATCTCCACCAAAAATCATTAAGTAAATCATGTTACATTTTTTTCCTCTTCTTAATCATCCAGATATTTTTAAATTTCGAAAAAAAAATCACGCACCATTTTCTCCCTCTTTTCTCTTCCCACCCCTCCAAAAAATTATATTTTGATCCTCGGTTGAAAATAAACCACTCGTAAGGTCTTCTTGAAGACGTCCTTGACACAGATACACTTCCAAAACTTCCACTAAAAAAAAATCACGAATTCGAATTAATTGCCCAAGGCAGAATGACTAAGTCACCGAGTCGTTCATCTTCTACGAAATCTTATTCTCACGCATCGATAATTTTTTACTTTCCTGTCTCCTCTGGTCCTGGTCGCTCAGCACACTACGCAGCATTGGACAGAGTCCCCTTCCTCGTAAAAAAATAACCACCAGAACGAAGTTAATTACGCGTATAATGCATTTTGAAACTGCCACCGTCGCGACGTTTAAACGAATAAATTAAAACCGCACCGACACGCCGAAAACTGGTTAAAAGCTGACAGATAAAAATACGTAGATACGACCGACAAAGAAAAACTTTTCGCTGTGGTATATTATGGGTACGGTATACAGCTCTATATACACAGCACCGTGCCGGAGAACGACTTAAAACGAGCCAGGCGAACTTTATTAAATTCGTTACTCTTAATTAATTTGCCAGGATCAGGCTAATTGACAGTTTGATAAAAAAGACACAATATAGCCCGAATGAGATAAGCGGCGCGGTGGCTCCGACCACGTCTAATACAGCGAAGTAAAACCAGCGTAATATTAAACTGTTCATCACAATTAAGCATTTCGTTATTTTTTTCCTTTTTTACGTACGCGATCTATGTATTCGTTTCATCTCCCAAGACCCCGTAACAAATCAACCTTTGCAAATTTCACACCATCATCGCGAGTAAATTATACATCGAAACGCCACTTCGATCCTTCCCCCCTCTCTCATAAACGCGAAGAAAAGCAGCATTATCGCTGCAGATAATGAATTTCCTGTTTTCCTTGCCACCCTGCCCCCTTCCCCCTTCCACAGGGTCATATTCGAAAAACGAATGCTTATATTTTAACAATACCGGGTAACATTTGCGCCGTTTGTGGCCCACATTCCCCCCTCCCCTTCCTCGAACACCTTCGTCGACCGCCTGCTCGTTCACCAAAAAACAATGCTAATTAATGAGCGGTTGTTGCGTCGCTGGTTGCGAAACATCCAAGTCCGCTAAATAACCTTTTCTTATCTTCGATCAAAAACCTTTGCTTATTTGGTACAGGAGTCGGGGAGCGGGCCGGATTTCGGCCGCCTTTAAGCGCTATTTATAAGCTACATTCTTCCGTTCACGGTTTCTCGGGCCCGAAGGAAGCCTCTTTACTTCACGTACGCGAGATTCTCTCGCATTCGGTCGACCGTCGTCGTCCTTTCATGTCGAATATTCGAATTTATACGTAGAAATTCGGGAGAATTCCGCAGCAATCCGCACCGCACGACCCTCGTCCGAAAACCAAATATGCCGCAATGGCTAATACACGTATATAAATCCACCAATCAAACGTCACTTTGGTAAAACTTCTATCCTCGTATTTTGGACTTTTACTACGCCGACATGTTCGTCCGACGAAAGCGAAAGTTTGACGTTTATAATTCAACTTTTATTAACAAAATAGTTCGGATTTCGATGCACGCTCGTATAGTATACTCCTACTACACAATATTACGTATACCATGGCCTCTGTATTATACTTTTCGTCATTCGAAATAGCCTCGCTGAAAATTCCACCTTTTTTGTACTGTATTCGTATATGTCAGTAGACGACATTTTGCCAAAATTCATCGTTCGTTTTTCGTTTGATTTAAAAGAGACAATATTATTGTGCGTTACGTCAAAATATCTATTTATAATACTAGATACGAAGCGATTTCTAAATGTAGCCAGCAATAAGTTATTGTTCGGGTGAAAAATGTCAAAAACTTCGAAGAAATTTTTTTCTTGCATCATTCAGATTGCTATTTGACAACGACTTGCCATTTACCCGTTTATTTTCATCGCACAGAAAAATCGAAAATGAATGATTCAAATAACAACATGTCTACTCATCACCTACTCATTTGCTCGAATAAAATTTTGTAACTTTTTTGTGACCTCCTCGCGCCACGTGTCCAGCCCATCTCCATTTACTTTTTTTTGGCCATTTCCAAAATATCCGTTACCTCTGTGGTTTCACTTATGTATGTGGTCCACCATCCATTTATCTCACAGGGTAATACCTAGCATGGAACGTTCCATTCTTCTCTGCATTTTGACCATTCTATCTTCTAGCCTGTTTGTTAGAGCCCATGGTTCACTCTCATATAAGTTACATTGATTCAAGATCTTTCTCCTAAGGCTAATCGGGATCATTGTTTCCCTAATAATTATTCCTCTAACTATAGACACTGTAGGGGAAGACTGCAAATGTAGAGGTTCTGGGGAAAGGGGATTACCTGAAAAATTTATAAGAGTTTTTAAACAGTTCATGTAATTCTCCGCAAAAGAGCTGGCCCAAGTTCTTTTTTTTAAAAATCTGCAGCCAATGAATTTTTTCAAATCATTAGAAGAATGAATTTCATTGGTTACAATTTTGTATGACGTCAAAAAAAGAATAATTTTGAATAAATATACATAGTTCACTGAAAATTTCTTCCTTTGTTGTTTATTTTTACTTATCAACGATTTAGAACTATATCAGAACTGAACTGTGTTAAGTTAAAAGCGACAAAGCGCCATCAAAAATTTCATCAAAAAACAAACTTAAAAGTACGATAACTTTTAAACAGTTGAAGAAGGGATTGAAAGTATGAAAAATGTTAACTCTGGAAACATTAATCTATCGATAATTTACTTGCTCAGGAGCTTATTCTATATTACCAGTGAGAAATACGTTAAAATCTTAGCACTTCCAAATTTGTCGCTTGGTCTCTTTTGACTTGATACGGTTCAACTGCATTCTAATTGGTGGAACCATCATGCAGCGTTCCTGCAGTGATAAAAAATTATTCCAAAAAAAAATGTAGCAATTTTTGGATACTTTGCAGTCTTCCTCTACAGTGTCAATACCTCAAACATTCGAGTATGAGGCCCATGTTAGTCGTATTCTTTTAGATATTTCGCTGCTGAAGTCGTTGTTCATATTCAAATTTTGGCCCAAGTATGTTAACTCCTCCGCCATTTCCATAATTTCTCCTTCTAGTGCAATGCATTGTCTATTTTCCACAAAACCATTACAAATCGTCATCGTCATCGTTTTCTTTTTATTTATTTTCACTTTTCAGACCAACTTTTAGGCGGGCCTCATTGGTTTTTTCTAGAATTTCCTGGAGTTTGTCCATGTCCCTTCTACGTAATACCAAGTCATCTGCATATTTCAGGTGCTTCAGTATTTGTTCTCCAAACTCTACTTCTCCCTCTTCCCAGTTTAATCAATTTTGCTGAAGATTTTTCGCATTTTCCTCATTTTTTAAGCAGATTTTTCACTTAATTACACAAAAAATATCAATTTTGCACAAAAAAAAACTCATCAATTCATCAAATACCTATTTTTACCAACAATTTCAAAATAGTCTGGGGAAAAAATACCCCCCCCCCCCAGGATTCACAATAATTTTATAAGAACTGAATATCGAAATTCGTGATAAAACAGCTGAAGGAGGGAACACAAATTTTAAATTTTGAGTCAAAATGAAATTTATCCACCTCAACATGCTTATTTCTTTGAGTTTTCTGGAAAAAAATCGATTACCTTGACAAAATTTTCTGATTCGTACCTAATTTTTCCAACTATAAAGCAGAACCGGTATGGTCATAATTTATATTGAGAGAAGAAAACGGGGTAAAAATTAATTCCCTATTGGAGTACCGTTCGGTTTAGTCCTGAGAAAAATATTTTCTCATTTTTCCCTTGAATTTTTGATCAATTTGATCAATTTTTCGATTTTCCTAGGTAAGTACTTTCGTTTTCTGCACGACAGCTTGAAGAATGTAATTTATTTTCCCCTTCTCCTCCCATTACAATTTCTATTCCCATTTCCATTCCCATTCTCATTCCCATTCCAAAAAATTAATGATGTAATTATAAAGCCACAACACCCCACACACGAACGAATTAAATCAATCATTAGTTAGAATTTTCATTGCGCAAGTTGATTGTTCTAGATCAGTTGGAGAAACAAAAAAAAAATCTGAAGGCTCCTAAATGACTGTAAAATGATTTCAATCAATTTTGAAACTTAAAATTTCATACAAAAGCCTTGATTTCAGGAGTCAGAATTCATCTTCAAAGTGCCTAACAAAACTTCTGATTCGAAATACAGGACCTGTTAAGAAGAGATATTTCTACCACCCACCCCCTTCCACCAGCAATCGTAAACATAGAAATAATTGCAAAGCTGCACAAATTTTCAAACAAATTTCGTCAATGCAAAATGACCCTAAAAAATAAACAAAATGAAAATAGTTCGAAATTTAATTGAAAATTGTAAAAAAATAACTATTTTTAATGAAAAATTGACGATTTTCGATACAAATGCCGAATTTTTCCAGCACTTTTTTCATTTTCAGTATCACTTTGTCAATTGCAGGTCAATTTCATCCTTCTCATCACTCGCAGGAAGCGTAAAATGAGTTAGACATCTTAAAGTTCAGTCGAAAATATTATATTCGAGTCGGAAAATTCACAACAACGGTCGTCATTTTTTTATGTAATTGGTAAACTGGGAACCTCGAGTAGAAAAAATTAGTAAAAATTATCTCAAAAAATTTTATACGAGTATCCCATACCTAAAATTTTAGGTGTCGTTCATTTCTCGAATTTTGGCGAATTTTTGAAATTTTAAAATTGTCTTATCAAAATCCAAAATATGAAAATTTGTTCTAATCAACGAAAAATGCTTAAATTTGGTATATACCCTAATTTTGACCTCTTGAATCGATTAGAAGCGGTTTCAAGATATTTTGGAGCCTCCAGAAAATTTTGAAATTTTCCAACAATGAAGAAAAGTTCGGTTCATGTATAAAGTTTATCATCTATAATCGCGGATTATCCATATGGGTGATCTGTTTGATCGATTAAAACACAATGCCGGGTCAAAAATTTTAATTTTTTCAAAAAAAAATTCTGTCAAAACATATGGATTTGACACAACAGTTAAGAATTTTGGAAAATTGTGCTTCACTTGATCAAATAGGTCACCAATGGGTAATTTGTTTTTAGATGCTAACGTTAATATGGACCATTTTTATGGAATTTATTCATTGTTGGAAAATTCAAAAATTTTCTGGAGGCTTTAAAACATCTTGAGACTGCTTCCAATCGATACGAGAGATCGAAAATAGGAAATATACCAAATTTCAGCGTTTTTTGTGAATTAGATCACATTTTTTTATAGGGTGAAGAGGTGATTTTGAAATTTCAAAAATTCGCCAAAGTTCGCGAAATGAACTTCAGAACTCGAAATTTTGGATATGGGGTTCTTTTATGTTGGACTTTCGATATATTATTTTGTTTCAGCCCGAAATTTTCCTGCCGGTTGGGATACCTAACTTGTAAAGCCTAAAGGTGTTATTCAAAACAGATTATTCAACCACCCAAAAATCTCAATTTGATGTTGTTCATAAATCGGAAAAAAACAAATCCTTCGAACACGATTTTTTTGAAAACTCCCACAAAAAACAACACAACCACTCCTCAAGAAGTATTTATTACCCAGGCTCAAATTTTACCATATAATACTCCCACAAAAAAAACTCCAATCGACGCAAAGGCAAAAAAAATCGTCGAATAAGACAAGACGAAGGAGAAGGGTCAACACCGGCGCAACGCTGGCGCTAGCATAGCGTTTACAAGATGCAAAGTATTTATACTGGTAGAACGTGAACCCGGAAACGACAAAATTCCACGCCGGAAGTATTCGACTAAAGGGTTAGGGAGGACAATGTACTATTTTTTTTTCAACTTCGCTCCTTCCTGGCAATCCTCGGTCATATAATTCTACATAGCGAGAAAAACACAATATTCAAGGCGCTATTATGTGGCACACAATACACACATGTATCGTATACGACCACCACCGCCGATATAAGGATACAATACCATCGTGCAACAGCTTTAGCCCTTCATCGGAGCAGCAATGGCAGCACAAGTAGCGGTACAGCTTCGTTGTTGCTGGCCTACCGCAAAGCTCGCCTTTTCTAATGACCCCCATTCATTTGACTTTATTGACGTTAGACAACGGCAATCGTATTATTTATAGTACCTCCCATAAAATTAGAATTCATCATAAGTGCTTTGTAATGCCGGCCATAAATTTTATTTATTCGCCCCGATATGACTGGCTCTGCGGCGGCGAGGCGAATTTAAATTAATGCTTTTTATAGCACACGACCAAAGTTTGAACGCTGTAAGCGGCCATATGTCCATTAATTTGCGAATTTTTCTTCGCCATCGTATAATTATTACGGCCAAGCTGCGAAAAAATCGGGGCAGAAAAAAATATCCATCGATGCCCCCCTCCCCCCTCCACCCTGGCTTCTAAAGCAGGAAATCTTAGATGTAACTTCCAGACCACGTTCATTCCCTTTTTGCCTCTCAGTCTCGCGAAAATGTAAAAATATACACGAGGAAAATGCGACGAATATGTCGCTCTCGTCGTTCGACGAATAAATTATTAAAATATTATTCCAAACATAAGGATATATTTACTTCGGCTCTGTAGTGATCTTTCGTGCATCATTAATTTCTCGTTATACTTTAGTATGTACAATCGTCTGGCGCTTTTCTCGCATTTTTCCTGCCCCCCTTCGTCGTCCCCGTCGTGTGTTTGATGTTGGAACTTATGAAACATTCATAACGCCAAGGTTTCCTTTTGTTTACCCCGGTTGGGGTGAATTTTAATTATTTTTATCGCGTTAAGTGGTGTTGGCACTTGGAGCCGACAAGAATATCGATGATTAATGAACGATGAAGCGAGCGAGCGGTGTTTTTCCTTCGTTCTCTCTCATTCTGTGTAAATTTTCCTCCTATTTAGAAAAGAACGAGAAAAAAAACGTCTCGTCGACTCGTCCTTCTCCAGGAAAAAAAGTAGAAAGAAAAACGAAAAAATAAAGAATAAAGGAAAAACAGCAAACATTCAGAGTAATGAATCGTCAAAAGTATAAATAAATAATACGAATGAATAATAAGGTAAGATAAAGCCTACGCCGAAATATTTTTCATCCAAAATATACCCAACGACGAAAAAAAAAATGCTGTACAAAAAATATATAATTATACAACATTCGTAACTCCCTTTTGACTTTTTTTTTTCATACGTCTACCTACAAGTGTTGCTTTTTCATATTTCTCGCGTAGAAAAAATAATACTGATGCGGCCGCAAACATACAAAATGTACTACAATTCCCATAAGAAAATTTAATTGCGATCGTTTCCTTCCCTAATGAAGCTTAATATTATTTTATAATGCGGATTTTTTTTTTCAAGGGTGTGGAAATTTGCACTGGAGAGAGACAGATTGAACTAGGGAAAGAAAGTTTTCATTATTTTAATGAAAGAACTTTAATTAGATACTCATACATTAATCGTATTTTCTGCGCAAGTTTACTAATTAAATGTTAACATTTTTATGTTTCTCTTTTTTCCCCGTTGGCTCGTTTTTTATCGTCATCGTCCGTTGGCACTTTTTTATTCTTTCTTGCTTTCGTCTTTTTCTTCTTTTTAATTTATCTTCTTTCTTGAAGTTTTTAATTTTTTCCCCTCAAAATTATGTTTACTTCCTTAACGTAATTTAATTCGTTCCGAGAGTTTGTTGGCGAAAAAGTTTGACTTTTTGGACGCTCGCTCGTTTTCGTTTTTAATTTAGCAAATTTAAGTTTCCCGTGGACCTATTTATTTTTATTCTCGTTTGGAAAGACGTTGTCAAGGCAGAAATTCACCACGATCTACAGGTGACCGAGCACAGCAGCATCAAGGATTCGGAAGAAGATAACGATTCGAGAGGACAAATTTTTCAGTCATTTTGTATGGGACAATATCGTCCACCAAGGACATGTCCTGGTAAGAATGGTAAATTGGCCTCCTAAAATCGAAAAAAATTCATCAAAAGAGCAAGAAATGAGCAAAATGTAATGTTTTTTTAAAATGATTTTCTTCATAAACTGAAATAAAAAATGAACAGCTATTATTTCATTAAGTCAAGATCATATGAAATAAAAAACAAAATAAAAAAATATAGTTTCATGTTTCTCCTTTTTCTATAAAACTTCAGTTCTTTTCAATGATTGAAAAAATTCAATTTTTTTTTTAAATTTCGCCTTGTACGTTGAATTACAACTGCTATGCATTTGATTTTTGACAGTTAAAATCTAGAAATTTTGAGCTTTTTGTACCTAAAATATTTCATTTTGAAAATGTATGCCCCATCATCCCACCACAGGCCTGTATAGAATCGATAATAAATTTAAATTACCTTTTTGTCAAAAAAAAACCAAAAAAATCGAAAACGAAAAAGTTTTTTTTGTGTAATGTTATCTGTAAAATTTCGTTTTCGTTTCTGTAAAATGTTGGAAAAATAACGTGTATTTTTCGTTCTCGGTTTTTGTTTTTATAAAGTTTTCCAAACTCTGGTTTCAGACCCCCAAGTTGAGTAGTTCTCGAGTAATGATTCAAAAGGTGAAAAATGAGTTTATTTTTTCTAGTGATTGAGTCAATCAATTATCTTCAAACCTGGGTATAAATGTAGGTATATGTGAGAGCTATTCTCAAAAAAATTTAAAGCTCTCCTCTCCCAGAAAAAGGTGCAAATCAACTTGAAGATGTACCCACTGGTTGATTGGACGACACTCAAAGATGAAACTTTAAAATAAACGACTTATCTGCCAAACAGTTATAAAATTAATATGGACATATGGAATATAGTTATGGGATGGGGATGAACCAAGCCCTCAAATTAAAAAATAATCTAAACTGTTCAAAACAAAGCTTTGAGAACTATTTTGGGCGCACAATGGTTCCAGACAAATGAAGCTTTACCTACATGCTAAACTGCAGATTAAGTGGATTGATGAAGTCATCTAAGAGTATGCAGACAGACATAAACAGCGTCTTCACAGTCATGTAAATACAGAGGTTCTCCAATTATTAGATAATAGTGTACAAGTTAGACGCCTTAAACATCAGAAACCACATGATTTAGTCATAAGCAGAGATAGAACGATTACAATTTTAATTGATTTTCATCCCTCAATTAAAATAATCGGACCAGCATCGATTAATTAGAAATTAATTTTCAATTTTTTGATTGATCAAATTATACGTGACGTAATTTTTTTCTAATCAAAACAATTTTAGTTTTTGACGTCACATATCTCTGGCCAATCAAGAATACCTAGATTTTGTGGACCGATTAATTGATTATTAATCGATGTTTTCGGTTTGGGGGGGGGGCACACAATCAATGTAGCATCGATTACAATCATTCCATCTCTGGTCATAGGTATTTAAATTTGGGGAATATAAAACTGCACGACAAAAGAAAGGGTTTGCACAACGAAAAATGGGAAAATCGAATCAGGACAGAGTAATGGGAATGCACAACACAGAAAGTAAGATCTGCACGACAAAGTATGAACGACAAAATAATATGAATGAACGACAATTTTTGAGATAAGAAATAAATCATTGAACGACAGTATGAAATTGAATTTTATTAAATACTGCCTTAATTTTGGCCCCAATTCTATACAACTCTGAGCATTCATTTTTTTATTTCTAGTAACGATATTTAAATTTCAAATTTTCACTCACTTCAGTACAGAAAAATTGGAGATTGCCCAAAAATGAAGTTTCCATGTTTTCTAAATCTATGAACTTATGAAAAATTTGTAAAAAATTATGAAAAGGTGTTTTTCAGACTTAAAAAGTTCAACTTTTTTTGGAAATTGAAATTTTTCTTTCAAAAGCTCTTTCTCATCAAGTTGGTTTTTCATGTTTTTGTCCCATTTTCTTCAAAACTATTCGACCAATTTTCTATCTGTTTTTTTTTTTTATTTATTGTGTTCAGGAGAGATTTCTTTATATAAAAGGAAGCGTGGATGCCTATCAAAAGCCAGGAAGGTGTTGTTGGTGCAGTAGGTTGGAGTATGTCGCGATTGTCATGCGTTTTATTATAATTTTCACTTAAAATTTTAATTTTTTATTTTTATTTGTCGCTTAAACTTTCAATTTTTTTTAATCGTACTTTGTCGTTCCTTTGATTTTAATTGTCGTTCACAAGTTGTCGTTTAATATTTTATTTTCCGCGTTTTCAATTATTTTCCCGGTGATTATTTTGTTTCGTCGTCCAAATACATTTTTTTGACGTGCATTTTATTTACTGTCGTTTATTCCTTTTTTTCCCGTGGATTAATTTGTTTCGTCGCTTGTTATATAACGTCGTCGTTATTTCCATTTTTTCTGTCGTGCAAACCATTATTTCTGTCGTGCAGTTAAATGGCACCCTTTAAATTTGAAGTAGCGAAGATTCTTCACTGGAGGAATACTTTGCACACATCATTAATGAATCAACTAAGTTGTTTATGTTAAATGTATTACTTATTTAAGATTTTTGTAAGATTGTAATAAACTAAGAATGTCAAAAAAAAGCTCTCCTCGCCACTTTTTCTCCTTCAAAAAATTTGACTCAATATTTTCAGGCCCTCCTTACCTATGAAGGACTCTGAGAAAAATTTTCAAAAAATAATCTTTAGGATAGGTATCTTATTAATCTTAGAACAGCATGTAATTTTTTCAAAATTCTACCTCGGGTGGGCCAAGGTCCAAATTGACCAAAACTTGAGTTACCTTTGGTCATACTGGAGAAAACTGAGAAAATAACACCTTTTGATCATGTGATACAACAATTTTAGTCAATTTTGACTGTTGCCCACCGGAGGTAAAATGTTGAAAAAATTACATGTTATTGTAGGATCAAACCCGATTTTATTTTGAAAATTTTACCTCGAGTCCTTCATAGGTAAGGTGAGCCTCAAAATATTGAGTCAAATTTTTGGAGGGGGAAAAGTAGAGAGAAGAGCTGTACCTAATTTTTTTTTTGTAAAAACCCCTTACATATACGTACATTTATACCCACGTTTGAAGAAAATCGGTCAAGTCAATCCTGAGAAAAAAATTAAAACTCATTTTCCACCTTTTGAGTCATTACTCAAGAACTACTCAACTAAGGGGTCTGAAACTCGAGGGAATAATGTATCTCTAGAGTACCTGTAAGTATCATTCCAAGATCGCTCGGGGCCCGATTTACCATTCTTACCCGGACATATTATATCCTTTGCGAAATTAAAACGAAGAGTTGTTTTTCAGCCAGAAAGCTTTTAACTTTCGTCTTGGTCTTCGGTGGTTTACGAAATGTGGCCTGTTTAGTCGCTACGTCATCGCACAATGTATAACATTAGTCGTCTTGGAATCTTATACAGATACAGAACAAGCTACGAAGAATGGCAGAGGAGGGTGGAATTTAAATTAGAAGGTTTTTCCTCGTCAGCTCGGCCTCTGTGACACGAATAAAATCGTAAGGAATAGCAGAGCTTAAGAAGTAGAGGGAGGGTTGAAAAAACCCGAATATTTTCGTACACGACGATACCATCGGGGATGTGAACGAAGGGTAAATAGTTTTGTTGCTTTTTCGTCTGTGCGGTATTTTTCTTCTCTGGAGCTTTTTTTATTCGTTTCACACTCTCGATGTCACATTAATCTTTATTTCGCCATTAAAAAGTGAGCATCCAATTGCAGACGAGCAATTTTCAAGCGGCTCAGGAGACGTGCGGTAGACGAACCGCCGAGGCTTATGTTGGAAGAAGAGAGAGAAAAAAAAACAAATCCTTATTTTCGTGCCACGTAATATGATACGACAAGAGGGCCGAGTAAAAAGGCTAAAATTGGCTAATACGGTCAGCTATGTTTTGGATTTATAACCCTTATACTTCTTCGGAGTCGTAGTCGCTTTACGCTGGATGGGTTTTCTTTAACGCGAGTGCTTTTTCTTCGTGTTTGATTTTTTTCCGCCGTCTTTTTTCGAGGTCGTCTGACCCCCTTTTTATGTGCGAATTGTGAAGGGTGTTCGGATAGGAGGTGACGAGGTGAGAGCGAAATTCGCACCGTTGATGGGGTATCGATGTAGGTGAACGAGAGGTGATTAATTTTTTCAGCGGTGAGATTAGTTGTGTGCTATGGAGAGAAAATGTGGAAGTTTGAAAGATAGTTCCTAGTCTGAGAAATTTATTACGAGAAGGGTAGAAAAAGTAGATCAAAATTACTAAATTAGTAACTGCGAACTTTCATCGATGGTCGAATTTCTAGATACAAGGAAATCGTGTCCTTTGACGAGTAAAATCACTGGATAGTGGATAGGAAAAAAGAACGAAATATGTCCCTGACCCTTTTAATGATATTCTAACACTCAAACAGTTCAAGGTAATTTTATCAATTTTTACATCATTTCAAATAATTTTTGTATCATCTTTCCCGACCGAAATTTTGTAAAAAAAAAAATCAAACGTGAAAATTAATAAATAGACCGTAGATACTGTTTTAAAAATTGAAAAAAATTCGCTAGAATGATTTTTGCCCGATATCAAAATATGTAATCACGAGGTAATGTCACATTCAAAGCACCGAAAATTTCAAGTTTTGTTTCGTTAAATGATAGTTTGTTCTTTCAATTTTGACTTCAGGTATATAATGACATCATTTTTTCAGTATTCAATGTAGGTATAGATACCAATCATTCATTTCTTCGATTAAATTGCAATATTTTAATTTTGAGGGTGGATAGTACATAAATCACAATGACAAAATTTTTTCAGGTTTCCAGACAAAAGTCTTCCAATTTTTCAATATTTTAACGTGCGTCTGTAACCCTTTCAAAAATTTACACAAGAAATGGGTAATTAGTTAAAAACTGGTTTATTTTTTCAAAAAAATTCTATGATTGATTAACTAATGAAAATGAGATCAGAACCAATAAAATTCCCAAACTTCATTTCAAAATTCACAAAAACTGTTGAAATAATTTTCAATTGGCGACGATTTCATAAAAATTTCTTTAAAAATCATTGAAATCGTTAATTTAAAATAAGTAATTCATAATTTGGTTAAATAAGTAGATTGAAAAATTATTGAAAGAAGGCAAAAACCACCCAAAATATTGAAACTTGAAAAAAATATTTTTGTCGAAATATTCCAAAACAAATGAAATGTAAAAATTGATTGAAATAAGGCAGGTGTCCCTAGATTTTAGAGATGATTTTCCTTGACTTTTCCAGGTTTTCCAGACCAATTTTTCCAAGTTTTCCAGACCTTTTAAATAAGATATTCGTGAACCAAGGGGTGGGGGGAGAGTAATTTTTCGCGTGTTGTACTTATATTCCGAAATTTTGCATAAGAATGATACATATGAAAAACTTGCGTTGGGTCGTAACGATTTTTTTTTCAAAATCACTATGGTACTTCTGACGAGATTTTTAGATGCTCCTCTTTGAGCCAAAAGAAAGATTTAAATTCAATTCTGAAAATTTCTGAACCCACCCAACTCCCCCTCACCACACAAATTTGAAAATTTGAACCGCGTATTTCCATTAAAATAAATTAAAAATTTCACAAAAATCGTCCCAAGGTTTCGCAAATGTAATTAAAAGGTAAAGAAAATGCCAAGAAAATGTATCAAAGTGGTGCAAAAATTATCTGAAATGTCGCGAAAATTGTGAGAAAATGTAGAAATTTATTTAAAATAATCAAAAACTAGATAAAAATATCACGAAAATAGATCAAAATATACATAATACTTAGAATTATCGAAATTAGAATGATTCAATGTTATGTAGATCATTCTTACACTACATGATTTTTCAAAAAAAATTTCAACCATTTTCACAGTTTGCTGAAACATTTTCATAATATTGCAATATCTCTTAGGCCTAAACATCACGAAATTTTGGACGATTTTTACTCCTCCCCCCCCCCCACCACACACTTAAAACATATCCATGTACTATTCGAAAATTTGGTGAAATATCATTAAAATTATTTAAAATATCGCAAAAATGCTTCAAACAACCTAAATTTTTGTATAAAAATCATTTGATTTTTCAAAATTGTCATGAAAATCGTTTAATATTGTAATCATTTTTCGGACAATCCAAAATTTTGAAAAGGGCACCTCAAACAATCAAAAATCTACTTGAAAAATTGTTTCAAATTCGAAAAAAAAGTTCAAATTATCTCAAAAATTTACTTGATATGAATAAATTTTTCATTATAAAAGTTAGAAAAACTTGCCCAATAAGTATAATTTTATTGAAAAATCAAAATAGTATGTTTCACAACAAGGGAGAAAAATGGTTTATTCTTCGAGTTTTGAACGATATTTTTCTTTATTGTGGGAGGAAAACGCGAATTTGAGCACTCGAGCGATTCGCGAGAGGGAGTAAAATAGCGTTTTACTCCCTCTATAATGAAAAAATAATTAAAGTTATTTTTAAATAATAAAAAAACATCAAAATAAGATCAGATTACCGCCTCTAGATGTTTTTTTTGAAAACGGTCATAAATGAAAGAAAAAATCACGAAGAAATTATTTTAAAAACTTAATACAATATTACTTATTGGATTCATAGATAAAATAATTTCCAAATAGTTCAAAATTCATGAAAATGCTAACGAGCATCAGAAAATTTCATCAACCCCCCACTCCCTACTTCTTGGTACAAAATATTTATACAAAAATACGCATGAAAATTTTGGGACCAGCCTGAAATAATGACCCACACATAATTTTTAAAACGAAACGCAAATTCACCCTTTCGTAATCTAAAATAGCATTTCAACAAACCTATAAAGACGTAGTTCCGAGTTCGTAGAAATAACGAAATAACGCGAAACATTCCCTAAACTTCCGTCAACCCTCCTCGCTGTTCCACGTCTTCAAAAAACACGACGACTTGGCGTTAAAAACCTGAGGGAATGTCTCCCCCTGCACCACTTCTCGGCTCAAATGAATAAATCTCAACTCGCAAGCACTCCGGTCAACCTCGGAGCTTTTGCTAAAATATTTAATCCCGCGTTAAGAATTCATCGGAGCTTTCAAAGTCAACAATACGTTCGGCTTCTTCAGCGTCGAAATGGGCGCAAAACTTTTATTATGAAAATTCGCCTGCAGAAAATTCCGCCAATTATTTGCAAAACTACCGGCCAATTTACACTGCTAATTAATTCCCCGAAAGCCCGAAACTTCCAAGGCCTCGTTTACGCGTACGAGCGAGACGAGGAGACGGAGGAAAGGCGGCGTGAATCATTGCGCTTCGGCAATATTATGCTGAATCGGTATAAAATCTACGAACCGAGTCGAGGCCGAGGTACATTCGCGCAATGAGATTGCGGTATTTACCTATACCCTTTTCTCGACGGGCTACGTAAATAATGAAATCCTAATTAAAACAAATACCTTCGACGGTACGCAGCGCAGATAATACCTAGACTGGTGTTTTCAAAATCCATATTTCAATTGAGTAGGTAGCAAGGTACATACCTGAAACACAAGAAAATAAAATGCCGGGTTAGAATTGGTATTCATAAGTACATCGGGTCATTCCCAAAAAATATATTAATTATAATGTAAATGACAAAACAGACAAATGTATGACAAATTAAAATATGTTCTGAACTAGACTCTGTTATTTTGATTACGTCTCAAAGCCATAATTTACCATCATATTCTCTTAAAATAATAAAAAAAATACTTTCATGTCAATTTTTTTCAACTCCTAAAAATCGACCACAATGCTGTTGAAAATGAAAAAATAACACATTTTTACATGAAATATGGACATTTTTGTTGTTCTGATCAATCGTGTTCAAAAACACGAAAACAAAACTGTTTGGAAAATGTTGGATCTTAAGAGGTCAGTTTTGGAGAGAGGAAGAGGTGTCATGGACTTCCGAATTTGAAAAAACGTCAATTTACCCATTCTTAAAATCTCTTTATCCATTTTAAAACATACACCAGGAGTCAATGGACAGAAAATTCAGATTACCTTCAGGAGCGGACCGAATTTAACAACAGGGAAGGTGAGAGGCGGGGACAAGAATCGAAATTTTCCAATTGAGATCAAATTTTTTCCAAGTCAACATGCAACTCTCTTCTTTTTTGGAACTTGATGCGAAGATTTTCCATAAAATTTCCCATTCGAACCAAATTCATTTAGACTAAAAATGAAATTTTGTCATAAATGTGGTGGAGGGATGGGGAGGAATATGCTCTTTGTGTTGATAGAACTCTCTCATTTTGAATCATTGAAAAGTCACCGATGATTTTTCAAAGAAATTCACTGATTTTTCAGGAATTTCAGAGACTTTACGTATTTCACAGCAATTTTTTCACTGATTTATTACTGTGCTGTAATTCTGACTGTTTTTCATTGATTTTCGATTATTTTCACTGATTTATAAATGAGAAAAAAAAATTTCTTCGGGGTATATCCCTCAATTTCAATTTGTTAAGAATTTCCCATTTTCAAGAATAAAGGAAATACTGTAATCAAACATGAATTAAATTTCCGTTTTTTTTCAAAAACTACAATTTTGTTTGTTTGCAAAAAAAAAAAAAAAAAAAAAAAAAAAAAAAAAGGAACTTGCCAAAGAAATTATTTTTAAGGGAGGTGAAAAGAGTTGATAAAAAAAATAAACTTTCATTTCTTCATTTCGAATACAAAAAACCGGCAAAAAATAAAAATATTGACAAATCAAGTAAAAATGCCTTTCAAATGAATGGGTATTAATTTAAGTAAATCGAACGGAAAGAATGTACTTCATTTCGAAAATGCGAGATCATCCCAACTTTCTCCATAGCACATGATAACATGAAGTACCTAGCATAAAAAATTAGGAGGAGGAATACTTACAACTTCAAATTTTTATTAAAACAATAATTTTTTGCTTAAAAATCGTAATTGAAAAAAAACCACATACAAGCACTTCTCAGTAAACCTCTTAATTGAAATTTGAATGTTCTTCAAGTTTGCCAAGTGGAGGGGAGTAATCAATCCCGTTCAACAATTTATCGAAGTCTTGATTAAACTGCAACTTGATTGACAAATTATATGTTACTTTCAGTAAAAATTGGCCAAAATTTCAAAATTAAAATTTTTTTATCCCATTTTTTGAAACATTTTTGATCATTTTAATGTCACTTCGACAATTTTTGTACTATTCGTCCATTTTTCACCAATTTTTGTCATTTTTGAATAATTTTCAAACACGATTTTAATTATTTGCCTTTTTTGAACAACTTTCATAATATTTTCAATAATTTCCGCTATTTTCCTCATGTGAAATAAGTAAATATTTTGGATTTGTTCAACGATTTTCAGCATGAATACAAATATATTACAGGGCGTCCGCAATATTTCAGAAATAATTTCCCCTGAATTTTCCAGGTTTTTCATAATAATTTTTTCAAGTTTTCCAGACTTTCTACACTGAAGGTATGCATTCAAATAATATGTACTTTAAATTTTTTTGTTCAATATGGTTAGCAAATGACAAATTAAAAAAAAAAACAGATTTATTAATGAATGGAAGAATTTGATCCAAACAAAGCGAGGGCAAAACATTTTTGATAAAATGAACCGAGAAACATTTCTAAAATGATTTACCTTTCTTCTTAATTTTTGCAAAATTTCAAAATTCCCTGACTTTTTCAGGTTTTTTAGAATATGGACGTCCTGTATTATAGTGCCGAGGGTCAGTCTACAAAATTCAGCATCAAATTTGAGATAGCACTGATATAGTGACATTTTTTTTACACATAAAAAAATGAAAAAATTTAACGAATTGGTATAACAGTTTTTTGGACTAGAAAAACATTAAAAAGTTTTGTAAATATGTCATTTTAATATCATTTTTTTGTCCACCTTGGAGGTGGGGAAAAGAGCGAATAAGAAAACTTTAAAACAGACATTTTTCTTTACTATTTGAATGAAATTTCCAATGTTACATGTTAATGGTGTAATGTTCAATTTTTCTCATGAATTGCATGTAAAATTGTTCAATTATTCACATAATATTACAAAACTGTTCCATTTTGTCGTAAATTTATTCAATTTTTAAATAAAATCATTTAATGTTTTCTTTAAAACTAATTCATGATTTAAAAGCTTTTGCTTAAGAACAAAACTGTTGTAATTAGAATTTTTGAAGTATTTTTAAATTTCAGAGTCTTCACTACAATAATATTTTCATGATTTTTACCAAGTTTTGAAATATTCTAAACAATTTTATGATTTTTAAACCAATTTCTATGAAATTTCAGCCAATTTTTAAAATATTTCAAATACTTCTCTAATAATCAAATAGGTATAAACAATTCAAACCCCACCTCAAGATGTTTATTTCCAACTGAAAATCACCACCTTCTCCCACCGAAACAGTTTTTCACCTAAAAAAATTCCCTATTCGTATTAAACCCTGAAAAAATTCTCTAAAACCTCCAACTCTTTCACTCTTCATCGAAGTCTCAGCATTACGATAATTTACCACTCAAAAATCATTCTTTATTTCACCGCATCTCCAGCCACGTTTCAATAAACACGACTGAAGAAAAAAAAATCGCGCACGCTGAGCCAGCAATATACGTATGATTTCTGCTCGGATGAAAATTTCAAATATGCGGATATCCGTTGTAATGTGTGTCGGATATCCGTATATAACAGCGTTTTTAATTCCCATATATCATCTCGAGCTTTGAAAAATCTTGAAATATTGACATTTTCATAACATCTAATATTTTTCTTCTCTTCGACACTGATAATTTACACGCTTCGCTTGATATTCAATTTATCGGCGGATTTAGTATATAGGTATCTGCTTCGTATATAACGAGACCTGCCGCTCGGTCTGCTCCTCCTGTATTATCTTAACGTATAGATTCTCGCCTCTTTATATTGTTTTGATCGCTATCTCACTCGTGCCAACAATATAAAATCTTTTAACTTGATACGTCGTAAAAATATCGTTTCCTCGGATACTCGGATATTAAATAATAATCGTATTCTCGAACGTATTTTTTTCATACACCACTCATTCCATAAATGCTACAAGTACACATATCCATCAAAAGATGAGAAACCGATAGAGAACCTTTTACGAGGAATAAATCTTTATCCAGACTCAATAGTCTGCAGTCCAACTGGTGAAAAGTGCTCTAGAAATCGAAATCAGCGTGCTTTCTTGGGGCGCAAAAAAATCAGTTGGTTTATTGTGAGTATGGATGGGTCCCATAGTATGAAAAAAGTGGATTTTGGATTTTGTACAATAGGGAGGTGGGGCCTAAAAACCCCCCTTTTCCCCCATTTTTTCAACTTGACTGGGCGCAAAAAATTTGTTCACGGTGTGATAGCAGACACTCCCTCGACTCCAAATATATGTCATCACCCTTGAGCCACTTTGCACTATAGGGCGCTAGGCCCCCAACGTGTGATTATTCGCCAAATTTGACCATTTTTGGAAAAAACTTAATGTCTCTGCATATGGCATGCGGTTAGGGGCAGAAAAAAAATTAAACGCAATGTATACCTAGATTCATTCTGCATCCAATGAGCCAAAGTTTAAGGAAAACGGCTTACACAATACGCCGTGGTGGAATTTCAAAGTTGAGAAGATACGTGATTTGCATCCCTTTTCATCATAAAATAAGTTATTAAAAAAATTCCGAAACTTGGATTGCGACCTATGAAAATGGGTTAAAATTTTACAAGCAGAACGAAATTATTAGTGAAAATTAAATTTAAGCAATTTTGACCCTTTTTGAGCCTCAAATTGAGCCCCATTTTTGAGTATATTTTCAAAAATTGGCATGTGACCAATGAAAGTGGGATAGAATTTTGTCAAAAATTCAAAAATGACATCCAAAACTATTTTTAACCACCTTTTGAGAATTTTGAGCCTCAAATCCGGTCAATTTCTGAGTATTTTCAAAAAATTGACATGGGACCTATGAAAAGAGGAGTAGAATTTCGCTAGAAATGCAAAATTTCCATCCAAAACCATTTTTGAGCAATTTTTGAGAATTTTGAGCCCCAAATAGAATCAATTTCCGAGAATTTTCCAAAAACTGACATGTAATTTATGAAAGAGGGGTAGAATTTCGCCAAAAATTCAATAATGTCATCCAAAAGTTTTTTTGAGCAACTTTTGATGATTTGAGCCTTTTTTTTATTTACAAACATATTTTGTGCTGAATAAGTCGCATCAGGGTGTCTAACAAAATTTCAAAACCCCAAAACAGGACAAACAGGACCTTCAACAGGACCTTTAAAAAATCGGTTCTGATCGATTTTGTACCCCCCCCCCCAAATCTTATTCTGGCAAAAAAAATTGAAACGAATTTTTTCAATAATTGTTAGAAATGAGCAAAAAATTTATTTTAAAAATTCAAGGACAAGGAAGATAGTATCTCACGCAGTTTTGCCACTAACGGCCTCTCAAAAAAAAAGTTCCAAAAAAATTAGCTATTTTTTAATTTTTTTCAATTTTTTTTCAATTACGATCATTTATTGAAATTTTTTTTCTATTTTGGCGGGTGGAATTTCAAAATTGTTACAAAACAGGACTTTTCACTGAAAAAGCCCCAAAACAGTACAAAAACAGGACAAACAGGACCACTCAGCCCAAAACAGTACAAACAGGACGAACAGGAGTTGTTAGACACTCTGCGCATGCTATTTTTTTTGAAAATACTACAAAAATTGCTCAATTTGAGGCTCAAAATTCTCAAAACTTGCTGAAAAATGATTTTGGATGGCAATTTTGAATTTTTGACAAAATTCTATCCCACTTTCATAGGGCACATGTAAATTTTTAGAAAATACTCAGAAATTGGCCCGATTTGAGGCCCAAAATTCTCAAAAGTTGCTCAAAATGTTTTGGATGACATTTCTGATTTTTTTGGTGGAATTCTATTCCACATTCATAGGTCACATGTCAATTTTTTGAAAATACTCACAAAGGAGGTATCCCAACTCAAAGTAAGATTTTGAGCACAAACAAAAAAAATCGAAAGTACATCATAACAGGACCCCGTATCTAAAACTTCAAATGCTGAAGTTCATTTCTCGATTTTTGGCGAATTTTTGAAATTTCAAAATTACCTCCACCCTGCGAAATATGAAAATTTGATCTAATCAACGAAAAAAACTGAAATTTGGGATACCTTATTTTCGATCTCTCGAATCGATTGGAAGCGGTTTCGAGACATTTCGAAGCCATCAGAAAATTTTGAAATTTTCAGCGCTGGAGAAAAGCCCATAAAAATGGCCCATATGCACTTCAGCACCTATAATCGCGGATTATCCATATTGGTGACCTATTTGATCGATTAAAACACAATTTTCCAAAATTCGTAACTTTGAGTTCAAATTTGCACTTTTGGGCAAGAAATATTCCAGGAAAAAAATTAAAAATTCGCCTATTGCGCATACATCAAAGTAAAAAGTTGAAACTTGGTAGATACCCTATTTTCGACTTCCCGAATCGAATGGAAGCGGTTTCAAGACGTTTCGGATCCACCAGAAAATTTTGGAATTTTCCAGCGCTGGAGAAAAGCCCATAAAAATGGCCCATATGCACCTTCAGCACCTATAATCGCGGATAATTCTTATTGGTGACCTATTTGATCGATTAAAACACAATTTTTCAGAATTCGTAACTTTGAGTTCAAATTCGCATTTTTGGGAAAGAAATTTTCCTCGTAAAAATTAAAAAAATTTCTGATTGCTTCGAAACGTCTTGAAACCGCATCCATTCGATTCGGGAAGTCGAAAATAGGGTATCTACCAACTTTCAACTTTTTACCTCGATGTATGCGCAATAGGCGAATTTTTAATTTTTTTCTAGAAAATTTCTTGCTCAAAAGTTCAAATTTGAACTCAAAGTTACGAATTTTGGAAAATTGTGTTTTAATCGATCAAATAGGTCACCAATATGGATAATCCGCGATTATCGGTGCTGAAGTGCATATGGGCCATTTTTATGGACTTTTCTCCAGCGCTGAAAAATTCCAAAATTTTCTGGTGGCTCCGAAACGTCTCGAAACCGCTTCCAATCGATTTGGGAGATCGAAAATAGGGTATATACCAAATTTCAGTTTTTTTCGTTGATTAGATCAAATTTTCATATTTCGCAGGGTGGAGGTAATTTTGAAATTTCAAAAATTCGCCAAAAATCGAGAAATGAACTTCAGCATTTGAAGTTTTAGATACGGGGTCCTGTTATGATGTACTTTCGATTTTTTTTGTTTGTGCTCAAAATCTTACTTTGAGTTGGGATACCTCCTTTGTGAGTATTTTCAAAAAATTGACATGTGACCTATGAATGTGGAATAGAATTCCACCAAAAAAATCAGAAATGTCATCCAAAACATTTTGAGCAACTTTTGAGAATTTTGAGCCTCAAATCGGGCCAATTTCTGAGTATTTTCTAAAAATTTACATGTGCCCTATGAAAGTGGGATAGAATTTTGTCAAAAATTCAAAATTGCCATCCAAAATCATTTTTCAGCAAGTTTTGAGAATTTTGAGCCTCAAATTGAGCAATTTTTGTAGTATTTTCAAAAAAAATAGCATGCGCAGAGTGTCTAACAACTCCTGTTCGTCCTGTTTGTACTGTTTTGGGCTGAGTGGTCCTGTTTGTCCTGTTTTTGTACTGTTTTGGGGCTTTTTCAGTGAAAAGTCCTGTTTTGTAACAATTTTGAAATTCCACCCGCCAAAATAGAAAAAAAATTTCAATAAATGATCGGGATTTTTTTTTTTTGGAATACCTTCCTTGTCAGAAATATAAGCCAACTGATTTTTTTGCATCCCTAAAAAGCACCCTCAATGAACACTTTTTGCCAGTTGGACTGTAGACTACAACGCTCGATAAAGTTTCAACTTTCAACCAGCCACCCGTCTTTGTCTCTCTCCCCTACCTCAATTATTCCGCAATCCTTAAAACGACCGAACCACCTTTCATCTTAATTTATTACCGCCTGATTTCGCGACCATCGTCGTCCATCCCTCCCCGGTTCATTTTCAATTACCGGATTCTCCAAATACTTAGTGAACTATTTCGTCAAAACCAAACGCTCAGCACACGAGCATCTATTTATCTCTCCCATACAAAGACAACAGAGATACTTACACTATATCATCATCTTTCCAATGCAGCATCAGCGAGCAAAACCAACATTCGAAGAATTTGCGGTATCTAGACTGAAGCTACGTACGGCAGCATCCATATACCTCTCTATATATACAACCATAGCCCATTATTTGAGTAAATAAAACCGAACTTGGAAACCGAATAATCAACTTTAACCATGGCACGAAGCACGAACCAACAATCGCACACAAAACGAGCAATTAAACGCGTTCGTCTTGGCAAAAGTTGGGCGACATATCTGAACCATTGTTTGGGAATTTACGTGTTTGCTTTTCCATCCTATTGGGCTTTTTGTCCTCATCCCCCATCTTGAATATGCCTTTCGCATATCCGTCTATATCAACTTGTTGAATTATTCGCGGTCGTATGCCCATTACATTTTTTACCCTATTGAAGAGCTATTTCTATGCAATCAACTTGGCTGGTTTTGCCATCAGCATAATAATTCATCATAGTTGCCACTTCTGGTAGATATTAAAGAACAATACAATGCGGCGACCATCATTCGGAGGCCAAAATGTAATAGTCGAAAACTTTATTAGCCTTTGTGTACCTCTACCTACACCTATGTTGGGCTAAATCTACCTATATCCATAGAGAAATACCATATAAAGCATTAAGGCTACAAGCCGAAAAGTAATTTCGCGTTAATTGAATGGCATTTCAACCACGAATACCGGCTCTCCTGCCCGAATACCGAGAGCTCTTCAGTACATTCTGTATTATTCTACACTCCGTGGTTCCAGCCCAAACCTCGTAAAGTATATTCGCGAATATGGTACTCGATACAGTAACGAGAGCATCTCCACCCCTACGTTCTCCTTATGCCATTTACAGGTAATTAATACGTTCCGAAGTAGGCTATTTCCAAAATAACCCGAAGCTTGGGCCGAATTCCACTACGATTTATTATCTTCAACCATCTCAGCCAAGTGCATTTCAATGATGCTATATACGTACGAATATGGTGAACTTGTGTAGCGAGCACTTAGCCCCGATAGAAGCCCTATCCCTAGACCATTACCCCGAATTAATTCTTCGCCGTTGATATATCTACCTTAATTACATGCTCGTAGTATTCGTGCCTGCCTGCGTTGGTTATATTGTATGTACGTGTCTATTTGGCAATAAACCAGCAAATGTGTATATTATGAGATCTGATGTAGCAATGAAGCATGAATAAAAAGTAATTGAAATGCAGAGTAAGAGTATTATTTTTGAAAAAGGTATCGAATTAAGGTTTGGCAGGTTCGCAAACGAGATCACTTGAGGTTGATAAAATCCCAATTAGTGATTATGTAATGACCTAAAAATTTAATTCAATGTATCTTTACACGATGTGCCCTCCCCCCCCCCCATCACACAAAAAAAACTGACGAATTTTTTCGAATACCATTAAAAAATGAACATACATGTTGAAGTACAAAGTTGAAATAATCAACGTATTCAAAATGGAAAAATTAAATTTTCTACTTAAAAATTTGTGGAAATCGTAAAAATTACAGATTAAAATTTGGCTACGATATGATGAAAGATGGTACACATTTCTTGCTTTGAAAAATTCAAAAATAAAATCAAAACATTCGAGCCAGCTACACGTTTTTTGGATGTTACAGCTGAACTCAAATAAACAAAAATTACACAAAAAATTGATAAAATGAGATTGAAATCGACAGTTTTTTTTTGAAAAAATAATACTTCAATAAATTACACGAAAATCTTTAAAATTAATCATAATTATTTCAAATATCCTGAAATTTTATTGTAACTGCTTTGAAAAATCGTAAAATCATTTTGAATAATTCAAAAATAGCTATTCCTTAGAAGGAACGAATCAGTTTCAAACTCCGATCGGGATAAAAGTCAGTCGAAATGTTGCTATTGATGTACACTCTCTCCCTCAATCCCTACCCGAATTAAAATCAGAAAGTCGGATACTTCTCCTTTTCTTGAACAAAAATTTTTATTTTTTTCATTTTTTATTCTTTTTTTAAATTTTTGGAGGAACTTTGAAAATTGATTTTAAATTTTTTCTTCATTCTGTACTATTTTCAACATTTCCATATGTTCTAAATTCGTTAAATTTTTTAGTTTTTTTATTCATTAATTTTTCGAATCTTCATTTTTTGAAGATGAGAATTCAAAAGAAAAAGTCACGGGGGTAAAACCACAATTCAATATTTTCTATCTTTGGAAAGGATAATCTGAAATTGTTTTGAAATAAAGATTATGAATACTAGTGTAGGTAAGTGAACATTTTTTCAAAAAAATTATTTTTAAGTTTTTTTGAGGGTTGAAAATTTCAAAATTAAAATTGATTTAAGAAACGCAAAAATTTATTCAAAACGTAAAAAAAATTTCAAACCGTAATTTCATAAACAATACAAAGTGTTCTGGAATTTGGAGAAATTTCGTCATGAAATTTTTTTGAAATACTTTTCAAAATTGTTTGAAAATTTCACAAAAAAGGATGATAAAATCTGGTAAAAAAAACAATAAAAATCGTTACTTAACAAAATAATTTAAAAATTGGTTAAAATTGTAAAATTGTGAAAATATAAATTGAGTACCATAAAATGCTGTAAAAAGTTCGAAAATTTCGTAAAATTGTTCAAAATTTGTTGTCATGCCACGAAAATCGACGAAAATTTAGTAACACCGTCTGAAATAAGATAAAAGTTGTTTGAAATTTGATTAAATTATTCGAAATATCGTAAAACCCAGGGAATCGGAGTCGACTCCGGAGTCAGAGTCAAACTAACTCCAAATTGACTCCGGAGTCAAGTCGGAGTCAGGAGTCAAAGTCACAGATTGACTCCCGGAGTGAAGCAAGAATTAGAAGTCAGCTTTCTCCCTTGACTTCGAAGTCAACTTCCTCCCTTGACTCTGGGAGTCAAGCCGGAGTCAAGAGTCGATTTTTTGGCTGACTCCTATTTCCTGATAAAAACCAATCAAAATACATCAAAGTTTGTTGATATTATTATGAAAATATACTTCAAATACCAAGCACAGAAATATTTGGAATGAGAGAAAAATTTTAAAAATTCCAAAAAATTGTTAAACAACTATAAAAATTGACGAAAATTAGGAAAATAATTTGTAAAAATTATCAAAAGTACCATACATTTTTTTTTTCAATATTATGAAAAAATTTAAATTTTATCAAGTAAAATATGGTCAACTAATTATAATTATACCAAACAAACTTTTGACATTTCAAACGAATTTCATAAGTAATATTTTAGGAAAATTTTAAAAAGTTTTTGGAGACTTTTTGCTGAGCAATATTTTATTCATTTTTTCAACATTTTAAATCAATTTTTGCAACTTTTTCACTAATAACATTTTGAAATATTTTCATGAAACCCAAGCCGACTACACTTTTTTGCAACATTATGAAAGCATTTTACAAACATTAGGACGATATTCACGATGAATAAGTTATTTTTTTTTAAACCACCATATTTAATGATATTATCGTGAATTTTTAACGTTCTAAAAACATTTTGAATTAATTTTAGAAAATTCTGAACAATACCTACTTATGCTAATTTAACAATTTTCACAACTTTTTGAAAATTGTTGCTAAAAATTTACCAAAAACTTCCAATTTTTTCATTTAGCAACATTTTTACAATGTTTTGATGATTTTTTTCAGTATTTTAAATAAATATTATAGAAATTTGAACGACTTTTACAACTTTTTCCAAAAATATCAAACACTTTACTGCAGTTTTGAAGTACATATGTGTCATTCCGCTAGCAAAGGGCCCATCTGGTCGAAATGGAGTTATTGCCATGGGGCAATACTAGAGACCCTAAGTAGTCGAATAAAATCGATCCCAGCCCAAAAGGTCTAAAATTCGCCAAGATATCGCATTTTGAATTTCGAAAATGCGAGTAGTCAAAATTTTAAAAAGACGAGAAAATTGAGTTTAAAGTTTTTCGAAGTGAAAATTTTTTTCCGCATATGAACCGATCGTCTTGAGGTTTGGAACTATTGTTCCTCATGCCATTTCTCATCATTTAGCTGAAAAAGCGATGCCCCCCCCCCTTTAGATCATCTACGACCATATGGGCCCTTCATAAAAAATGTTTCAATTCATGAGAGAACATCTAGAAAAACGTGCAGAATTGTTCTTCATGTCATTTCTCATCATTTGGCTGAGGTAACGATGCCCCCCTCCCCCTTCAGAGCCTGTACACCGCCTACGGCCATATGGGCCCTTTATGCAAACTGTTTCAATTCATGAGAGAACATCAATGTTTAAGTTGGAAAAACGTGCTGAAGGATGAAATTCAGTCAGATGAATGTTTATTACGAATCAGACTAGAAAAATTACGATCAATACAAAAAAAATACAAAAAAGGATACAAAAAACACGCAATCGACCAAATGGGCCCTTTTCAAAAAACTTTCGAACCTAATTTTATGTCACTTGGAGTGCGTTTTCGGCAAAATCCCTGCACCACACGATAGTAGACACTCCAAGGAACAGAAATTCGCAAAAAAAAAATATAATTTTGACCACTTTTGCTAAAAACGCGATTTACTCGAAAACTGTGATCGACCAAATGGGCCCTTTGCTAGCAGAATGACACATATTTTGATTGTGTTTTTACGTATTTAACTATATTTACAACAATTTGCAGGTCTTTTCACCAAATTTTAGATAATTTGAGAAATATTCAAAGCATCTAGAAAATATTACTTCTGATGTTCAAAATGAAAATTTTCAATAATTTTCAAAATAAAATTAATATTTGTTTAATTTTATTCAATTTTTATGGAATTATAATCAGTCTAATAATGTCATGAAGCTACACATTTAAGAGTTGGTTCAATAATCATTTACCTGGATTAAAAAACTCACAGATTTTTCACCTAAAACATCCCAAAATTTCCATTCTCGAGCAATAAAAACGACTTTGAGATGAAGTGCTTCAATTAATACATCACTTTCAAGTTATAAACCAGTATTTCGAGCTTCCTTCATTATATTCCATCGAAAACTGAATCAATTCATGAAAATTTCACTTTCGACAGTACCTCAAATTATGGCGATTCAAAAACCGAAATTCTACTACTCTCGAACTAACAAAATCACACAAATTACCTACCACCTCTCACCCCTCCACCAAAAAAAAGCTTGCAACCTATCCACACTTTTTGTAACTTTTTCGTCTAGCGAACCATTACAAATACAAATAAAAAACACACCTCAAAATTCAAACAAACCTCGTACAAATTTCAAACACCGCACGTTAATTTCGAACCTCGAACAGGAAATGCAGTACACTATACAGATTACTCATTATTATTCTAAACAAAACCTCGTCCACAGCTTCGCTATACGCTGCGTCATAAAATACGAAAAAAAAAACCCTCATCGACAAAAGCTCAATACCGAGAGCAATTTTCACAAAGAAATGGAAATAGAAAAATAAAAAACCATCAGCGAATGCAAAAACACGGAAATATAATGGCACCATAGAAAATACGCGTATTTGTACTACATGCATAAACTTAATTACTCAGCGAAATCATAATTTTTTTCAAATCGAAACGCGCGACAACTATTGTACCATTTTTATAGCGTTTGTATTGATATTGTATGACGTGAAAATGGAAATATTATCTAGTTCGCTTTATAGACGTCGTGTCGATTTAGCTCGGAAGCGAACTGTAAAATAGAGAGAAAAAAATTCCCGAGAATGGTGTACGGAATGCGAGTGTACTGGTGGTATTCTCGTATAGTTGTGTATATGGAATACGTAGTATGCGCGCGACATAATAATACGATTATCGCTTCCAACATTTCGAATCATATTAGAACAAACATAGAAAGATTTCCCTGTTTCACGGGAAATAATAAACGAACAGTGTACTCCGGAAATGAGAAAAAAAATCGTACCCGAAATACGAGCCGGCGAAAATACCGAAAGAGCCTGCCATGGGTTTCAGAATTTCCAAAAATCCATATCGATGAACCCCTTACACGTACGAAAGAGCATATAATACATACGAATGGAAAAAAAAGCAAAAATACATCGAGCCACGATTACACAAGGCGGGGGGAGTGGGAGGGGTGTAAATATGCGTACAGACCACGTTTAGTATATCTTTCGAGAGCATAGGAAACAACACAACGACGCACGAAGGGAAAAACCAAGTGAAAAGAGAAAATTTCCTCAATGGGAAAATATCGCACCCACGTTGGCGCAGTGCAGAGCACCGACCGAATGTAGAAAGCATATAGGTATTAATAGAGAAATGATTTATCGTCGCCGTGTTACTACACAGTGGATATTTTTCGGTTAAAACGCTGTCTGGGGGTTTTTTGCTTCTTTTTTAATTTACTAATGCGTTAATACACAGAAAAGCTTTCCGCTACAGTCGCGCATATTATTGTAGGATAATGGTGGACGAGCATCGTAAGCATGATTCGAGCTGCCCTTTGGATGTGGAGCATCAGCGTGTACGCAGATGAAGTTTACATGCCGGAGATGAGGCGAAATTCGTTGTTTTTTCTCTGGCTTGTTATTTTTTCTTTTTTTTTTCAACTTTGGAACAAGTGAAAAGATACTCCAAAAACTGGACGAAATAAAATGCATTGGTAGTAATCAGGGGTGCGGTTAGGGTATATTCTTGATGAGCAACTAATTGTTGAATTTTTTTATGGTGGGGGGCCTTTCTCAAAAACCCTGTAATTAGACGGACCCCTCAAATTAAACCAAAAAAGAGTAGATATTTATTTTTTAAGTAACATTTTTAAGTATACCCTTAATATGATGGCTTGGGGTCTTTACTAGTAAATGCGTTCGGTCTAAATTGACCCAAACTGTCACTTTTAGTATAAAACCCCTCAAAAAATTTGACCCTCAACTCCCCCTTCCAGAATTATCGCAACTCCAATGCCGAAAATTCAACATGTGACCTCTGGAAGGAGTGAATTAAACATTTTGAATTTTCACAGATTATACGTTTTGACAGGTAGCAAATATTAAGTAAGTAATTGTAATTTATATAATTTATTTTATACAGGGTGTTTCAAAGTTGACCGTGCTCCTTTCAACCAGTGAGTGGGCCACTCATCCTGAGCCGAAGTATGTATGTTTGCCAAACCTTCAAACTGCAGGGGCTGAGTTATGCTCTTTGAAAAAAATTTTTTTTTGAATTTCGTTTCACACTTTCTACCGAGTTACTCGACAACCAAGTTAGGTAGAAAGTCTCGCTTTGCGGCAACGGATAGCTCACTTTCTCTAGAATTTTTCTATGCGGTTGATAATTTTTGCAGGTGAACTAGGGTGGGTGTACCGCATCAAATATTCGACAAAAACGCGTAAAAAAGTTGACGATTTTTTCTATTTTTGTAAATAACTAAAAAAGTAGTTCTCTATTGAATGAATTATTATTAATGTTTCTAGAAGAAAAAACTTTGATCTTTCCAATGGAGCAAACCCCACTCCTCTATCTTGCTTGAATCAAAAGTTATGAGCTTTTAATTTTGTGAAAAATACAAGAGAAACTTCACTTTTTTGATTTTTCAAATTTCAAAAATTTCTATCTTTGCGACTAAATGAGATAGGGGGTGGGGTTTGCAGCATTGAATTAACCAAGTATAACACTACACAACATAGGAATGATATACCTCAATTTTTCAAATAAAAATTTTCAATGAAAAATTGTTTGAATTTTTTTTTGACAAAAATTTTTTTTAATGAAGAACTTGAAGATATCATTTCGATTTTATGTAGTGCAATACCTCCCTATCTCATTTAGTCGCAAAGACAGAAATTTTTGAAATTTTAAAATTCAAAAAAGTTTTTCTTGTATTTTTCACAAAATTAAACGCTCATAACTTTTGATTCAAGCAAGATAGAGGACGGTTTGCTCCATTGGAAAGATCAACGTTTTTTCTATTATAAACATTAATAATAATTCACTCAATAGAGGACAACTTTTTTAGTTATTTACAAAAATAGAAAAAATCGTCAACTTTTTTACGCGTTTTTGTCGAATATTTGATGCGGTACACCCACCCTAGTTCACCTGCAAAAATTATCAACCGCATAGAAAAATTCCAGAGAAAGTGAACTATCCGTTGCTGCAAAGCGCGACTTTCTACCTACCTTGGTTGTCGAGTAACGCTCGGTAGAAAGTGTGAAACGAAATTGAAAAAAAAAATTTTCAAAGAGCATAACTCAGCCCCTGCAGTTTGAAGGTTAGGCAAACGTACATACTTCGACTCAGGATGAGTGGCCCACTCACTAGTTGGAAGGAGCGCGGTCAACTTTGAAACACCCTGTATAATAAGTGCTTTGTAAAACCTTTTTTTGTGTTGATAAGCAATTAAGCACTATAAATAAATATACCTACCAATTTTTTGAAAATTTTCTGTTCGCATTTTTCCATCTTTTTATGTTAGCCTGGGAGGGATATGTTTTTTATTCCAACTAACTCCTATAAGAAATTTTTTTGCGGGATTCTGTAGTGAAAGAGGTCCTTATTAACATACTAAAGAGTCTACCTCCAAATCACGCTTGCGTTGCGCGTGCGGGCGTGAAACATGTACCGTCGAGGCGTTTTTTGCTATTATCTCACGAAATTTTGTGTTTTTCGACGAAGTAGTTATTACAAAAAATATTCCTCATCAAATTTGCAATCGAAATGGTCATCATGATTTTTTTCATAAAACTCGTTTTTACCCCATAAAACTATGATTTTTGTGAGGTAATATTTCACGCGCCGCCACAATCGATCATTTATAGGCTGCTGCAACTGTATCGTATAGTCGGGGAGCCAAATCTACCGAAAATGGGCCGAAATAATTGAAAAAGCTGAGACCTCTCCCAACAGTTGTTGTATGAACCCCTATTTCGAAAACTACCAGTCTGCCGATCCGCAGCTGCTGCTTTTAAGCACAGCAAAAACTCGAAAGTTCACAATTTTTATGTACTTCGGCTGAAAACATTTATGATCGAAATAGGTGTCAAATTACAGGATATTTTGCTCTGAATCCGAATATGTAGGTCTGCCGACTCCTAAGTGCTGCGGATGGAGACTGCTACCAGGGGGTCGAAAAGTTGTAGTTATGAAATCAAACTTAACTTTGAATATAACAATTCCCAATTGGCTACACTGATTGAGGAAATTTTGAAAATTTTCTTCAAAAATTTATTCCAAAAAAAAGTGAAATTATCCGGCGCAAAAATAAAGAATTCAAAGCCAGCAAAAATTTCGCAATATTGAAATTTCGCGATCTACAACTTTTCGACCCCCTGGTAGCAGTCTGAGTTTTGATCCGAGAAGGATGGCAATGGTTCAGGGAGATGTAGAAACTCAAATCGCACCTTTTCAGTGCTGTTCCATAATTTTCAAGCCACTTTAAGTAGCTAAAAAACACAAAAACCCAAGTTTTTTTCAAAAGGAGGTGCCCTTTGGGAACCACCAGCTCCCCTCCACCACCGCCTAGGGGGCTCAAATTTTTTTGGGTAGTCTCCGATGGTGATCCAACAACCCTACCGAGTTTGGTCAAAATCTGAGATATGTTTTTTTTTCGCGCTCCACCCTAATGAACATGTGATATGGATGCATCATCAAAATATACGTTTTCTGGGTTGTAGAACTCGATTCTGACAAATAAATCAGGGATAGAATAACAAATCCTCATTTAAGGAATCAAAATTTCGCGAAAAAATATTGTCATAATCGAGTTCTACGGCGCAGAAAACGTATATTTTGATGTTGTGCCCATATCACATGTTTATGTGCATGAGTTTGTTGATACTCCTCTACGCCTCGCCCCTCTAAAATGCAAAAATTTTGTGAAATTTTGAAGTTGAAAAGTCATCCTTATTTTTGAGTAATGCTTAGAACAATTTATAAACCCCTTTCAAACCAAGTATACGACTTTTATTCCAATTTTACCAAAAATCGGTGAATTTTTCCAGTTTTCTCCCCTTTTAACCCAGTCTACCAACCCTTCGGCAGCACTTAGGAGTCGGCAGACCTACATATTCGGATTCAGAGCAAAATATCCTGTAATTTGACACCTATTTCGATCATAAATGTTTTCAGCCGAAGTACATAAAAATTGTGAACTTTCGAGTTTTTGCTGTGCTTAAAAGCAGCAGCTGCGGATCGGCAGACTGGTAGTTTTCGAAATAGGGGTTCATACAACAACTGTTGGGAGAGGTCTCAGCTTTTTCAATTATTTCGGCCCATTTTCGGTAGATTTGGCTCCCCGACTATACGATACAGTTGCAGCAGCCTAAATGATCGATTATGGCGGCGCGTGAAATATTACCTCACAAAAATCATAGTTTTATGGGGTAAAAACGAGTTTTATGAAAAAAATCATAATGACCATTTCGATTGAAAATTTGATGAGGAATATTTTTTGTAATAACTACTTCGTCGAAAAACACAAAATTTCGTGAGATAATAGCAAAAAACGCCTCGACGGTACATGTTTCACGCCCGCACGCGCAACGCAAGCGTGATTTGGAGGTAGACTCTTTAGTATGTTAATAAGGACCTCTTTCACTACAGAATCCCGCAAAAAAATTTCTTATAGGAGTTTGTTGGAATAAACCACCTTTTTTTACATATCCCTCCCAGACTATGTAGAAATTTTCAAAAAAAATTGGAGATCTTCGAATGGAATTTTTTTTTGATTTTGTCAAGTCGTCAGACATCAAATATATATTTTTTTCTGATTCAAAAATTATTAAAAAAGGTATTGAGACATTTCCGAGCATCCAGAAAATTTTACAATTTTCCAGCACTCAGAAGCGATTTTCCCCATGGAAGTTAGGGAAGTCAGACTTCCAGTGATTTTTTCAAAGATTGAGATTTTTTCAAATACTAATTTTTTGGTGAAATGTGTCCAGAAAAATAGGTAAATTAAATAATATTTTCATTCAAAAACAAGGTAGCTCGGCTAGCTCCTAATTATTTTTGCCATAAACGGGATTTCAACGATCCAAGTCCAAATTTATTTAAATTTCTGAGCTCAATTTTTTCAACTGTAAATTTCTTCAATCACTTTAATTACAATTTTTTTTCAAAATCGTATCCAATTTCCAGTTTAAAATTTTTTCAACAATAAAAAATTACGTATTTTAAACCTAAATTTTCTTAACATTTTTACAATTTTGATTTTTTCCACTTTTTTTAAATTTCATGTTCCTGAAAATTCCTTCCAATTAATTAGTCAGAAGACATTTTAAAAAACATATTGTTGAAATTTAAGAAAAAAAATTGAAAAAATTTCGAAATTATTAAAAAAATTTACAGTTGAAAAATTATAAATATTTCTCCAACATTTCTTCAAATTTTTTCAAATGCATATTTTTTAAATTTCATCCAACTCGAAAATGAATACTGAATTTAAAAAAAAAGTTTTCAACTTCGTGTTTTTCAAAATTTCTTCCTAACACAATGAGTAATTAAAAGAAATTTCAAAAAGTAATAAAAATACAAAAGACGTGAATCTGTTTGAATTTTGTGTGTTTTTTTTGATAAATTCGTATAAGAAAGATTTTGAAAAATATTCAGTTTCATTGAACTTTCTGACTTCCTCAGATTTTCCCTTTCAAAATCGCCAATAGTCCATACGAACTTCGGCACCTGTAATAGCTGATTATCTGTATTGGTGACCTTGATCAATTGAAGCAAAATTTTCCGCAATCCGTGATTTTGAGTTGAAAACTTTATTTTTAACTGAAAATGTTTTTTGGAAAAAAATATGGATTTCAACTCCGCGTTACAAATTTTGGAAAATTGTGCTTTAATCGATCAAATAGGTCACCAATTGGTATGATTTTGTATTTTTTGTACCCCTTCTCCTGATTAACATACGAAAGTTTTTAAAAAAATTGAGGGCACTGGTTAAAATGGGGCTTGGGAAATTTGGGGGCACTCATCGTTGACTCAGGGGATCACCGCCCCTCTGGTAGTAATTTTTCACATCGTGACAAGTTATATGAGAATATTCGTCTCGAGATGAAAATGAGAGCAGAAAATTATGTGAAAAAGAAAGAAATGAAACGCACTTTGGTCGTGAAAATTACAAAACACATGTACAAATTGATGATTAAACAATATTTGAAAATGTTACAAATTTTCGACCCTTGTTATAGAAAATCTCAAATTATGAACTTAAAACAATTCGTTCTGATTGGAATGTAGGAGAATAGGTATCTCAAATCAAAATATCTATCACTTAGCTTCATGTATAGAATCAGAAGTGGAAGAAGTGGGGTAGAGTGTTTATTTCTAATCATGATATCTCACAGGTAGCTCAGTTGATGAAAAAGTAGTGAATTTTGTACAAATTTGGTTAGAAATTAGTGAAAAAATGAAAAATTCATCGAATTCTTTTCCCTAATTATACCTACTCAAGTAGAAAATTGTGTAAGAAGGTACCTAAATGAGATTCAATTTCCATATTTTGAAACCATCCCAGAATTTAATACTTAGTAATAATTTTTGTAGTGAATTAAGGAAGCTCTATGTACTACTAAATTATTACTTTAAAAATTTTACACCGCTTAATTTTTTATTTATGTGACTAATATTATTTTAAATATTGCCTAATGATCAATAATAATTAATAAATCTTGAAAAATCTATTACCTGTCAATTAATAATAATCATTGCTCATACTGACGAAAATAATTATTAAAAATTAATGAGCGCTAGGTGATATCAAATGTTTACAAGCGCACTATCTGATGAATTATCTGTTGCATTTTTCATGCATTATGCGGATTTTATTTCATTATTTTTATTTAAACCAAAGGAAACAAAATAACTCGACTGAAATAAATAATTTTTTAATTGAATAACAACAACCTTGAGCTCGAACAGTTCTAACGTAAGTCGCACGTTTATCGCGTATCAAGACTTGAGTCACCCGCGTTGCCCCGCACCACCTACGTAGTACATAGACTACATACCAGATACCAGTAACGTGACGTCAAACTATTCCGTTTCACTACTCACTGATGAAGTACTGCTTCGATTCGCTTATAAGCTTGAATCGACCAGGCTAACGTTAAGATCATACTTTCAGGATCATTTCTGTAGTATGCTTCTTCGCCTTCTCCATACAATTATGGAGTCGATGTAGCCATGATGATGAGTCGTGGTTCATCAACCTGAGCGTGAGGCATGCCATTGATGGAATCTTTCATCAATGGTGTACGATGATCGCAACTGCTTTCGGGCAGAGGGTTGATGAGCTGGCTGAGTGGTGATTTATAAATTGACTACACATTAATATCAGTTAAGTTATGCTGATCAAACACAGCATACTATCTGTTTCTGCTCTATTGTTGCATGATGCATTGCAATTTTCTGAGTACTTCCTTATACTCATTCCTACCCTTCAATTCTTAGTAAAAGTGATCGAGGATGAGATTGTACTGTACTGTAGTGAATAATTTGATTAATTTAGAGTTCAGATTTATTAGAATTTATTATTAAAATATTTATTTCTCATTTTTTTGTAGTTTGCTAGTTTCTAATTTTTTCTAAACTCCAGTCTTTTCATATTTTGTGAATTTCCATTCTGAAATGAAAAGTCAATTTTTTTTAGCTCAGATTTAAAAGTACTCTTTGAAAATTGATTTTATGTTATTTATGTGAGTTCAATTCAATAAAAAAAATGGATCAATTTTCTTATTTCAATTATTTTTCGAGAATTTAGTTCCGTTAGTAATCCATCAATAATTCATCAAATTCTGAGACACATGACAAAGGAAAATTTTGATAACAATTTTTGCGTTCTTAGTTTTTTCAGCCTTTAAAAAAAATATGGTAGCCTAGGGTATCCATTTTCTAGAAAACCTGGAAAGTCAGAGAATTTTGGAATTTTTAGAAAATCCCTCCGAAAAAAAAATCAATTAAGAAAGTGTTTCTTTGCTCATTTTATTATAAATTTTTCAAAAATTTTCGCCCTTGCTCCGCTGGAGCCAAATTACTACATCATTCCCCTGATTTTTTCAATCGTAATTTTTTGTTGACCGTAATGTACAATAAAAATTAATATTTAAATGCATATCTTTATTTATTACATTATTAATTATTCAAATGTCTTGGAAAACCTGAATAAGAGAAAATTAATTTTCATCTTTTGAAGATATTTTTTCGCAAAAATTTTCTCCCTCGTTTTGCTCGGGCTCAACACATTTATATGTTTCTACAAAATGATTTATATTTCACCTACTCTTTGATTTTTATATTTATCAGTACAAACTGAAAAGATTGCAGGGAATTGCGTAAATTTACTATAAATTTGAGGTATGTGTTTGTCATTTTTTAGGGGGAGGAGGAAGTGTAAAAAAATTTCAGAATTTTCAGTTCAGAAAAATCCGTATTTTTATTCGCTTGATTTGATAGACACCCTGGCATAACTTGTTTCGGGGTTCAAAACTTCATAATTTTGCTTTCAAATACTTGGGGTTTCCTTTTCATTTGAAATTTTTTCTGAAATAAATTCAAATTTTCAAATTTTTGTGGTGAGGGGGAGTTAGGTGGGTTTAAAAATTTTCAGAATTGAATTTGAATAGTTTTTTGGCCCTAGGAAGACCATCTAAAAATCTTGTACAAAGTAGTGATTTTGAAGGGAAAAAATCGTATCATTCTTCAGCAAAATTTTTGGATGCAAGTACGTCACGTAAAAATTAACTCCCCCCCTGGTTCATGAATATCATATTTAAAAGGTCTGGAAAATTTTGAAAAATTGGTCTGGAAACCCTGGAAAAATTAGGAAAGTCATCTCTGAAATATTTTGGACACCCTGTAGCCTTATGACAATTTTCATCTCCTCTTCTAAACTCTTGTAAAATTCCAAAATACGGATTTTATATTTTTTTCACCTGAAAATATTACGTATTTTTTTTTCAATCACTAGAAGTATATTTCTGATTTTTTTCTGAAAAATTTTCTACGTCAGTGTTGTTTTGCGATATTTTAATAAATTGTATGATCTTTTAAATATATTTTCCCAATTCCATTCCTTTTTTTAACCAAACCACTTAAAAAAACTTTGAAGCAATTTTAGATATTTTCAGGACATGAAAAAAAGTTGCAGGAACTATCATTGATGCCACTTAACGAATATTTTTCAGAATAATGCTCTGAAATACCGATAAATCTGGCTTAATGATTATAATACATTTATCATGCAACTCACTCATTTCCATGTTTTCTGATCCAATGGTTAAAATTTTGTACTCACCTAGAACAAAAAAATAAAATAAAATGTAAATTAGTTGAGTTATATTTAATTATTTCACATGATCAATTAGGTATTATTCGGTGCTAAATTTAATCAAATCTGTAAATCAAAGACATTTCATTTCAAGAGCTTTTCGAAAATACAATAATAATGCATTTATTTTTCATCTCTTGTATAAAACTTCAATTCCACAGCAGTACATTCAAGTAATTCGAGGATTTTTCTGATTCAAAAAATCAAAAAAAATCACAAAACTTATGATAACTTTTTTTATGAATCTGAACGCAGGGAAAATTTCTCAGAATAAGCTCTCGTCTCCTCTCTATCCTTCTATCAACTGGCGAATTCCAACAAACAACTCGACACGGCGAAAAATTCACCCCATAAACCGACATTAACCTTTATACGTTACTCGACAACTCGATAAAATTCTCCATCGTGGATGGGGTAAAAATAAACAGACAGAATGGAAAAGTACACCTCAAATCGCCCGTTTATTTCACCCACGAACAACGAATAAAACCCAAGTATCAACAAATAAAAACGCGAATACGTTCGTCGTACGGTGTGATAAAAAATGACAAGGGGAAAAGGGAAAAATGGGAGAAAAACGGAAAAGTCAAGGAAAAAGGCAAAGGCAAAAGGCGAGAAAAAGTTGAAACGGTATACAAGAGTATGGTATACGTATAAAATCAAGATACCGGGGGTTATTACTTTTGTCTGAACAACCACACATACTCCAACAATACTGCAATCCGTTGCACGCGGGTACCGTCAAAAATTAGTTTCGCGTAAGTCGACGTCGTCATCGTGATGGTGGTGGTATCGCTGCGCCGGAAGTTTTCGGGGCTAAAATGGATTTTTCAAAGGTTTGGGAAAATTGTATTCGCGGTTACCGCAACCGTAACGCAGATGTCTAATAATATCCAATTGTCACGACATAAAACCATTTTTATAGAATCTAACGAGGTTCGCGAGTGCTATACGTATACGCAGACGTACCGTATAATACGTGTATATAGAATAGTATAACCGTATACGAAACAGGAAAAAACCACTCTTAAGCGAATGCATCGAGTTTCGCGCATTTATTAACACTCCACCGATTCTTATTCGATCGTTTCTTCGAAGTAAAAAAATAGAGGCGAGAGAGAAGAGGAAAGTGAAAAAACGCCAACTGAACCCTATACTAGCTTGAAAATATACGTTACATAATTTTCTAATCCACGTAATCGTCCGCTTCGCCACCATCACACAATGCCCTATTTGGGGGACAGAAGAGGGTGAAAAATTACCACTAGGTAGTAATTTACCCGTGCTGACGATAAAAATTCCATCTTAGGTATTTTACAATAAAATAGTAAATATATACCCGTTCGACACGATAACGTATTACAACGTGCGAAAAATTGAAAAATAAAAAAAACGCCAGAACGTAGTTGCATCGGAGGTGAATTTTTAGGGTACATTTTATTGGGCAATAAAAATAGGTAAGTAATTCGTGTTTTTTAAAAATTGCCACAAAACTCGACATAATTTTATATAAATTCCAAATTTTGCAAAAATGATACCACAATACTCGAAATAATTTTTTTTTAATTCTAAATGTTGCAAAAATTGCTAATTTTATGGAATTTATTCATTATAAAAAATGGTTTTCACAAAATTTATTGATTTTCTAAAAATGATCGATTTCGTAACATCGACAACTTATAGCCAATTTTACGAAAAAAAACTACCTGTTCAATTTTTCGAAGAAAATAAATCAACATCATAAAAATAGTCAATTTTAAGAATTTGCTCAATCAACCTCATAAAATTTGACAATTTTTTCAAATTTATGAAATCGGATAATTTTGCAAAATCAATCAATTTTATTGGTTTGTTTCGTAAAAATGATCCACTCTATACAATTATTAGTTAATTTCACATAACTGGTTCATTTCATAAAACGTTCTAGAAAATTAGCTAATCTAAAAAAAAGTGAAATTAACGAAAAAATTTAACAAAATTGAACCATTCGACGAATTCGTGATTTCATGGAATTATTTTACATCACGAAAATGGCGAATTTCATAAAATCTGGCAATTTTATGACACTGATCAACTTTTAAACCCGATTCAATTCATAAAAATCATCAAACTTACAAAATAGGTAAATTTTTCAAAATATCTATCAAAAAATTAATTTTACGAAATTCGTCAATTTTACAACTTACAAGTACGCGAATAACTCGTCAGTCAATTTTATAGAATTTGTCATTTTTTTAAAATTGGTAAACCTCACAAAATTGGTTGTTGCTCCAAAAAAGCAAGTTGCAATATTGCCCCAGTTAACAGAATTGATCGATTTTACAAAATCAAACAATCAAAAAATTTGCTAGTTCGACAAAATTAATCAGGTCTACAAAATTGGAGCCAAGTATACAAATTAGTCGACTTCGGAAAAATTCAACAATTTTCAATTTCACAAAATCGGTCAGTTTTACAAAATTAGTAAATTTAAAACCTGTTTCTAAAAAAAAAATTATGTTAATTTTTTTTCTCAGCTATGGGACTGGATAGTATTTTGAAAACTGAACAAATTTTCACTTCATGACTTTTTGCCTAACTTCGAAATTGAAGGGGCTATAAAAGTTGTTCAGAAAAATTCTAAAAAAATAAATTAATCAAGAGAATGGATAATACGTTGAAACCTGAGAAAATTTTGCTCTGAAAACTTTTCACCTAATATCAAAAATGAAGGGGCTGCGGGTCATTCAAAATTGAGAAAATTTGAACATTTTTTCGAAAACCATTTACTTTGGATTACCCGTAGTTCCTCCATTTTTGATATTAGGCAAAAAGTCTTCGGAACAGAATTTTCTCAATTTTCAACGTATCATACATTCCCTTGATTAGTTTATTTTTTTAGAATTTTTTTGAACAATTTTCTTTGTAGATCTTCAATTTTGAAGTTAAGAAAAAAGTCATAAAATTATAATTTGTTCAGTTTTTAAAATACTATCTAGTCTCATAGCTGAAAAAAATTTAACGTGATTTTTTTCAGAAACAGCATCATTCCTTCAATTTTTAAGATGAACATTTTTTTTAGTGGTACCCGATTCATCCTACTTTTTGTGGTTTAGGGGTCATTGTAAGGCATGGGGGAGGCAAATCGGCTAAGTAAGTTGATAATCGAGCTCGGCACCCTCAAATTAGTAGAAATCGATATGCCGCACGATATTTTCATTTTTTTGCAAGGGGTTCTCAAAATGGGGAGGGTTAGGGGGCACTAAAGAATCGAATCCAAAAAATGAGCAAATATTCGAACTCAGTGCCCCTAAAAACCTAACAAACGACATGTCACACGTTATTTTTCATTTTTTTTGAATTCTGACCTTATCTTAAGGGAGTTAATGGGGGGGGGGGTCAGTGAAGTCGGATGAAAAAACTGAGCACATATTAGAACTCAGCGCCTTCGAATTAGTGTAAATCGATGTGCTACTTAATTTTTGCAATTTTTTTAAATTTTGACCAAAATTGAGGACCCTTGTGCCCCCTAGGGGTGTTGAGATCCCATCTTGAAAAGTAATTAGTTGAAAAATACATAAAAAGTTTTCCTTACAGTAATTTTTTCAGATTTTTAAATGGTAGCCCTTAGCTTTAGTAATTATCATGAAAGTTGAGCTTTCATCACAAAAGCTCAGTTTTGAACTTTTCAAAATGTGATTACCAATTTTTAATCTCCTTTCAATTCTCTACAAAACCGCACCAACAAATTCATTTTTGACAAAACCAATCTCGAGATATGAGCCTTCAAAGTTGAGCCGTTTTGCAAAAAATCCCAATTGTGAAAATATTACAATGGCCACCCCCCCCCCCCCCCCCAGAATTAGAATCCAAATGACGGCGATTCCTTCATTAGACCATCGAGGGGAATCCGTAAAAAAATTTGATAGCAATCGGAAGACCCAAGGTCAAAACCTGCTCGAATTGACATGGAATGAGCCCTTTAGGGGCCAAAAATTGGTTTTTGAGTTTACATTGATATTTGGGCCTTTCAGAAGGAACAGAATCAAGGGGGAATCTCAACTCAAAAACCAATTTTTGACCTCTAGGGGTGGTTTCTATATCCAGCCTCACACATTTTGAGTATTTTGACAAAATAAATTTCAAACATTTTGAAGATATTTTAAATATCTACTCTACATAAGAACAGCGATTTTTCGATAGTTTTGTTCATTTTTTACTGCATTGAAATATTTTGTGTTTTTCCAAACAATTTTGACGATATTTCAACAATTGGTATGGCATTGTAAACATTCCTTTTTCAATTTCATTTTTTTTCACATTACAATAAGTTTCATAGATTTCGATTTTAAATATTTTCATAACAGGAAAATTTCAAGCACCACATTAGATTCTCTCATTTGAACCTTCTTCAATATTAAAATACCCCATTTCTTTGAAACCCGGGATCAAACCTTTCAGGTAAATTCAACCAAAAACATCAAAAACACCTCATAAACAAGGCGAAAAATGGTCATTTTCAACACCAACGATACCCAACTCAAGTACCTAACCAGGTACACTTTTCTCGACATCGTCATCCAGATACACGTAGCACTACTTACATTACCTTTAAACGTACGATGTACTCGAGAAATTCCCGCGTCGAAATCATTTATCGTTCGTTAATTTTATTCCGCACAAAAACACCTTTTCGCCGAGCGCAGCGCAGCATCGAATGTGGAGAGGAAAACCTTGCGCTAGTTTCTTTTAATTTATATTAAGAATACTCCGGCGGTGCAGATGGTTGCCAGAGAATTACCATATTATAAGAGATTCGAGCAAATCGATGGACGAGAGCCGCGGCGCGCAGCGTTCCGCCCGTACAAATGAAAAGCTACTAAAGAAAATTGCCGAAGAAGGAGAAACTGTAATTAGCGAGTTTTAGTAACGCGACGCTTTTGTAAGTCTGAGGGATCTGAGTCTTAATTTAAAGATGTGAAACAGACGGAAGAGGTTAGGTCCCTTAATGAACTTCAGAAACATAAAATTACCGGAGTGAAAGAAGATACTACTATAGGCGAAAGTATATGCCCCCGTGCTCGGTGCGCTTTTGTACCCGATTACGTTAAATTTTTTTTTATTTCGCTTACTCATTTACACTGAGCGTTAATTAACTGATTCTGTCTTTCTTTTTCGTTTTCGTCATTTTTTTTGCTTCCTTTTTACCAACGTCGCTTCTTTTTTTTCCTTGTGCCTTTCTTACATCGTCGACTTCGGCGAGTCCGACGCAGAGGCGAGTTTTCCTTTCGGTTCGCTTTTTTCAGCGTCTATATACCTTCGTCCTATCGTAATAATTATCATTCCTTTCCAAAGTTCTTTTTACCTCCCCCCTCCCCAGTTTCAGCTGCTGAAGTGTAGATGTAAAAATGAGTATTTCAAAAACACACCCACACCTTGAAACGAAAATAAAGTAGTAAAATTATATCTGATAAAATTAAGCTCGATGAGAGAAAAAAACCCTACAAGTCGTAGCTCGAGCAATAAATTCCGAAATCCGCTCGAATGCAAAATTCATTTCAATGTACTCCAAGTGTTTTCCTTTTTTTTTTCCAAACTCCAACTCGAATTCGAAATTCGTTGTATATTCGAACGAACTTAATTCGAAATGCGCCGAGGGTAGCATTGTTATTTGAAATTCATTTTAAAAGATTAACTGCCGTACATACCATACCAGAAGGTGCTTTTATCGCCTTACAAAAAAATGTACATGAATTTTTTAAAAGGCAACGAATAAACATCGTTGCATTTTTTCATTTACTTTTAATCGTGTTTCTGCTTTTTCGCAGAAAAAAAAAGTTGCACGACCTTTTTTATTTATGTATTTTTCCATCACCAGCCAATTAATACGACGAATGGGGAAAAATGCATGAGCGAGATTTTCTTCTTACTTTTTTAACGTTTCATTCAACTCACTCATGTATCGTTTTCTGTATTTCGCTGTAAAACTCGTCACTCGATCTTTTTATCCGCACGAGCACTTTCGTATTCGTTTTCTTTTTTCGTTCCTTTGTCTGTAGCGACAAAGACAAAGACAAACCGACACCGAGAACACGATTTTGTGTAGTTTTGTTTCATAATTTTCGCGTTAATAATTTTTCATCGTCGTTTTTCGCGTTCTCGTCGTCGTCGTCGACTTATTTCCACTTGAAAATGTTTTTTCGAGTAATAAAAATTGTACTGCGGTGTTATTTTCCACGTGTTTCGCTCGCTCGTTATCGAAAATAATAGAATAAAAATTTAACTAGGTAAAAATTGAGATTATTACGAATTTGTCGTGTTTTCTTCCATTCGCCTTTAGCAGCATTAGAACGGAAAGTTTCGAAGCAGAAATTACATCAAGAGAGAATAACGAAGACTGAACCGTGAATTTTTTAATGAATGGAAGACGAAAAATTGAGATTTTTTTTCGTCTCGAGTGTAATTTTTTCCAAATGAAATGGAAATTTTTGACGTGAAAATTGTGTAATGATGAAAATTAAGGGAAAAAACAAGTTTTCAATGCTCTGTTGTTCAATTTGTCAATAATTCATCAAGTGCGATTTCTTGTTAAATCAATGAAATTCTTCGTGTAACTAGTATGTTTTTTTTTATTTTTTGCTCGTTTTATTTTAATTCACCAAATTTTATGAAATCATTCTCACTTTAATGAAAAACTGAGAAAAAAAAGAGTAGTAAAATTTCAGAATTTTTCCACTGCCATGCTTGAAGCATGACTATTTTCTCCAACATCAATCATGAGCCCCTTCCTCCACCGAATTTTGACAATGAAATGAGAAAATTGAAAACTTTATACGGCATAAATGTTCTCAATGACGTCAGATTAAAATTTTATGGTCTGTTGATTTCAAAATTTTCCATTACCCCTCCACCTTTTTTTAAATATTTTCACCAAAAAACTCAAACGATGAGCAGCTGACCATTTATTCTCAAAAAAAATAAATAATTGCCCAAATACATAGTGAAATTATGACTAAACAAAAATAAAACGTGAAAGTAATTCGATTACTTTTCTATACGAGAGATTGACTTGGCTTGACATTTATTGTTTGTTCGTAAAAAATTCAATCAGGGAAGGTGAAATTCAGTCTTTATCCTTTTACACTGGAAATTTTTTGTTAAATTATTCAAAAATATAAATTATACGTAGGTACCTAATCGAATGGGTACATTTTTTTACAATTACATATTAAAAATGAATCGTAATGAATTTGAAAAAAAAGAGGGCAAAAGACTGATGGTATTTTTAATTACTGATAACAATAAACGACAACGAAATCCCCCCCCCCCCCACCATAAAAAATCTTGTAATTATTTTTATTGCATTTAGAATAAAAGTGATTAGACTAAAATTCTGAAAATTCTTGAAAATTGAAAAAATTGAGCTGCTTATAGTCTGATCCAAAAAAGTTTGCCAAAAACAACAAGACCTCGAGCACAATAACAAACAACAGAGCAACAATATTCATTGGCTATTCAAAAAATTACGAAATTTTATTGACCGCACAGTGTGAATAATTACCTCTTCATTACCCCGCACCAGCTAGTATGAATCGGCCATTTTGGAAAACTCTTTTGGATGAAACTATAGAGGTCTTACCATTTTACTTGCTGCTTATTTTGGCAAAAATCGAAAAAATGAATTGAAGATGATAAGTTTTAAATAGAAACTCTTTTTTCCTACTAAAGCTTCTTATAAACTGCTAAATCCCCACAAATCTTTCAATTTTGGTGAAAAATTCAAAAAATATAAAAAATATGAGAACAGATTAAGTATTCGAAATGGATTTAGCCAAAAAAATATATAAACTCAACAGTCAACATTCATGACAAACTTTTTTTAATTGAATTGATATGAATCATCCAGAGATTCCAGAAATCTTTTTGAATTATTTCACTGACTAGAATAAAAAAATTGTCTTTGATAATTCCAGAATGGGGGGGAGGGGCGAAAGTCGATTTAAAAATTACTAATTAACTACAGGAATTGGACTTGAAAATTTTAATCACTTATAAAAAATTCGACACAATTTTCTCATAAAAATTTCAGACACATTTTTTCAGAAAAAAGTCGAGACAATTTATTAGAAAAAATTCATGACAATTTTTCAAAAAAATTTCAGACAATTTTTCAGAAAAATTTCAGACAATTTTTTTAGAAAAAATTTCAGACTATTTTTTCAGAAAAATTTAGACTATTTTTTCAGAAAAAATTTAGACTATTTTTTCAGAAAAAATTTAGACTATTTTTTCAGAAAAAATTTAGACAATTTTTTCAGAAAAATTTTAAACAATTTTGTCAGTAAAATTGTAGACAATTTTTCCTGGAAAAATATTACACAATTTCTTTAGAAAAAATATTAGACAATTTTTTTCACAAAAAATTTTAAAAAATATGCTAAATATAAATATTTTTATCTACCATGAAAAATCCAGTTTTGTGTTTTTCGAGAAAAATTCAATGCATTATACTCGTGTGGTCAAAAATTAGTCTTTTAGAAACACACCATGTCAATGATACAATTTCGATATCAATTTTTATTTTTTTTCAATATTCATGCCTTTAAAAAAATATTCGAATTTAAATTTTCCATAAGGTACAGATAATTATTCTTCATGACAACAAGTTCAAAATTTCAAAAAAAAATTTACAAATTCATTTCTTGAAATCCTCTCTCCACTCCCTACATTTTTACAAAAATTTTAAATCATTACAAATCATATAGGCAACTTTCATAAAAATGAAACGAAAAAAATTTGCTAGTTTTTCCCTCCTATTTTCCCATCATTTTACATCCAACACCACCACACATACAAACAATACCTACATCCACATTGGTACTATTATTTTCAAACTATCGCCATTTCTCGAATATCCTGCACCTTTTTCTCCATCTCTACGTTATTCTCACACATTCACACATGCCCATATCGCCATATTAATACACCAGAATGCCGTACGTTCTCATTCTCGTTTCGTACATTCGTCTCTGAGGTATAGGTACCATACCATCTACGCACATATACAATTCGAGTAATTCCACATCCGCAGTAAAAATCCCCAACCGAGTATAAAGTTTAGAAAACTCATCTATTTCGAGCTTAACAAACAAAATCGATGGAGGATTTATTAAGTTGAAATTTCTCTGTTACGAGTTTGCAACGAAAAAGGTATCCATATCTCTCTCCATAGATATATTTTCAATATACAAGAAGGTATCTACCTATATAAGTATAGTTTTGGATCAGCGGAAGGCAAAAGTCGGAAGTATGAGAGGAGCTATGGGAGAGATACATTACACCATCAAATATCGTTGAATCCACACAAAGAAACACGTAATGTATTTATAATCGATTACGTACGTTACCCACATGAATTACTTTGGCGAGGAAGAAAACTAGAAAAGAAAATGTATAAGAAGAATATGAAATAAATAGGCAGCTAGCTAGGTGCCCAGGTAACACCATACAACCTACGTATTACACGAATATCACGAAAAAATAAATTCGAGTATTACGATCAGGTATATTGATGGCAATAAATTGAGAGATGCGAAATTACACCAAGTCGTACTTACATTTTAACAACGTTCTATGTACTTTTCCTTCAATAAACTTTTACCTCCACGTACATTTCAGCCCCTTCTCCCTCCTTCTGCCAAAATAACCTTGCCATGCAATTATCAAGATAACCTACACATGGAAAATAAAACGATTTCCAATCCGCATTAGCTGGTCCTACTTCGATGGTAAAATTACCTAATCGAAAGAAATTTCCAAAGGCACCCTCTTCCCCGAGTTCGATTGGGAAAACGGCATGAGCCACATATAGGTTTAGGTACGCACTCGACGTACCAGTTTTCGTGTTTGAAATGCATAAAGCCAACGCCAAGTACATCGAAGGCATTATCCCTTTCAGCCCCCTGTCTCAGTCGCTATACAAACAACTTTGAGTATCACTGTTTCAATTAACTAGAATCGGTCGACGAGCCGGGGAAGTGTTACACTGTTATAACCATTAAAGTAAAGCGAATAATCTCAACCAAATTCAATATAATCGACGTAAATGCTTTCGCTTATGTGGCAGCAGCCATTGGTGTGAGAGAAATCGCGGAGAAAAACTTTTCAAAGCTTTAAAAAGTAAAAACTTTCGAAGCTATTATGTAAAACTTTTTCTCGCATGTTTCGATGATTTCTTCTCCACGCCTTCTCCTCTCTCGTTCCTCGTATTCGCGATTTTTTTTGCTTTTTTTTTTGCTTAATGGACGAATATTTTTTTGTCGCATATTTTCATTAAAACGCGCGAGCAAAACGAATAGCGAAGAAAAAAATCTATATAAAATTACTCACTTTACGAGTTGAAAAGTTGTAAAATTTAAATTAGCTATATTATATGGGACGAATTAATAAAGTTGCGAAGCAAAAAGAAGGAAAGAAAAACTCGAATCAAGGCTGGCGTGGTTTCCTGCTGCTGGCGCTTCCGTAAAATATCTTTCTTTTTTTTCTTCCTAGCACGTCGTAAAACACAGGTCGCCACGAGAAATGAGGCCTTTTACCTCGATGAATAATTCAAATAAGATTCTCTCTCTAATTTCCAATCATAGTGACACCGACGACGATGACAACGACCGCCAACAAATTATCTTCCATATAAACCGACGATAGACGAGAAGGGCGAGCTACCAAGCAACGTGCTGCGGCTACGATAAAACAGTGTTAACAATTTTCCACGTAATTTTCGATCCGATAAAAATACGGGGCAGAATGTCGCGTATTTATTTTTATTTCGCCAAGTTCTGGTCGAATTTTATTCGGGAAAAAAGTCGAGAATATGTAGGAAGATGATATTGTATGATGAAGGAAGAAGAAGATAGTTATTGATGAAACAAATGCTCTTGACTTTTTGTCTGTTATTGATGTTATTTCACCAAAAAAAAAAAAAGAATCAAGGGGGAGGGAATCAACACCAAATTTGAGAAAATTTTGAATCGAATATCAAATGGAACCCAAAATAAAAATTTATAAATCGCCGAATGAGGTACCAAATCTGTTTTTTAACCTCACGAGTTCATTTTTGATGCCATTTTTAAAAAATGAATAACTGAGAGGAATTTCAAGGGAGTAGAGCTTCATTCAATGAAACATTTTTGATTACCAAAATACTAGTTTTTCGGCTCTGAAATTCATTCATGAGTAATTTTAGCCATCATTATGAATTATTAACCTTCCTCTCAAGTCCTTTTTGTTTTACTTGCATTCGGTACTAAGGACTTTTCGAATTCTTTTCCTTTTTTTATGTCTGGGTTCTAAAAATGTTTTCTTTTCCAAAAACTTTTTTTTAATTTATTCAATTTTTAAAATTTTAAAATCAAATTCTTCAAAATGAAATTGAAAAATTCTGCACGCCAAAAATACTTATTCTCAAATTACAAATTTTAAAATTAAATTCTTCAAAATCGAATTTTTCAAAAATCTGAAGATGTCGTTGACATAATTGGAATTTATCAAATCATTAGGAATGAAAATTCAAGAAATATGGAAACTGACTCGTTTGATACCATCGAAAAATATTGTTTTTTGGTTTTCTACCATCCTCAAACGTCCATGGAATTGATTAATTTTTCAATAGTTTGTTGCTCAAAAAAAAATTATGATTTCGGAATAAAAAATTCCAATAGAAACGAAAAACTAGGTATAAGTACGATTTACTTTTACTACTCAATTTTTGATGAAATTTTGTTCTTTTCGAAGAATTTTTACGAAATTTGATGTTTTTTTCATCATTTTGTATTTTTTTGTGCCAGTACAATATATTTAAGTCGAAAACAAAAATTCTGGATTTTTTCGTAGGAACCACTGACTTCCAAAAAATCCCATTGAACCACACAATCACTTTCAGTTTCAACAAATGGTATATATTTTCATAAAAATCTTATTCATGGTTGCCACACTTTTCCAAAAATAATCTTCCCTGAGTTTTCTAGGTTTTCCAGACCAATTTTTACAACCTTTCAACCACTTTACAGGAAATTCTCTTGTACCTACCTTTATTTTGATTTTTAACCGGGATTAAACCTCTCAAAAAAATGGGTCATTTTTCTTTGCTACTTTTAAAGAATGGAAAGAAGGCTCGTAAAATTTAGAAATCGAATTTTTGGCTTCACACTTTTCGAATAAATAATAAAATTTATCGAACTCCAGCGAGACGAAGTCGAAAATTTTTGAAGAAAAAAACATTCAAGGAGCTGAGATTTGATTTTTTTTCAATATTTTAGTCTTGAAAGGAACGTGAAATTCTCAACTCTTGCCATCTAGATACTTGTATAATTTAGATTTGAAAAGTTACAGTTAGTCATTTTCAAAGATAGAATAATATATTTTTCAGTTATTTGTAAAACATTCTATGACCTTGAATTAAGAAAAATATCGAAAATTTCCTCACTTTTTTAAGAACTCTTTGGTTTTCCTTTTATTATTAAACAGGTATGCTTTCTGAAGTTTTTCGTTCTTTTTTTTCATTTTATAATTTTTCATTCCAGTACAAAGTTTAAAGAATTTCTATTTTCACCAAAATACCTCAAAATCAAGCCGGGAAATTTTCTTCTAGAATAATTTTTTATGAACTTTAAAAAAAAATTATAGCAGTGCTGCCAACTAGACGTTGATTTACGAAATATTCATAAAGCCCAATTCATTCATTCCATATGGCTTGAAAAAAGTTGAAAAAAAGATTCGCAAAAAAAATCAACTGTCCCAGAATTTCAGTAAAATTTCTGAAAAATTGCAATTTCTGAGTCTAAATTGAAATTGAAATTATAATTTTCATCATTCTGCACTCGTAAAAGTTTCTCGTAAGCAACGCAACGTATGAAAAATCATATAAAATTTCAATCCAGAATGACCACCGAAATTCGGCATGAAAAAGCTGTATTTTTTAAATTTCTGACAATTATCCTTAAAAATAAAAAATACAGAACGTAATTTACATAAAATTATTTTCGTTTATCTCGACAAGTTCAATCATTTGGCAGCAAAATCAATTCGAACTGGGACACCTTGTTCAAGAAGATCTTGCAAAAACCACTCATATTCGAAACGATTAAACGTACATTTGGAAAATTCGCCGAAGAAAGCACCATTTTCCGCTCTCTCCGCATCGTCAACCAAGCTAGGAAACCATTTACTCCCACATTTCTCATTCTGATCGTCCACTTGACGTCGAGAACACACCATCGGCCGTAAAAATTTCAACTCCACAACTCGGGCCATTTTTCGACTAAATTTATAGTATCTAGTACGTCTGTACGAATTATAAATAATCTTCGTAGTCGTCGTCGTCAAAAAGTGAAGAAAAATTCTATCGGAAGAATCGAGGAAGGAATAAAAAAAACACCAATGTTTTATGCGCATAAGTACATCGATTTAATCTCAGTCGTTCATCGGACGAGCTTTCCGGATGAAATTAATACTCGCGGTGTGACAGACGGGTTCGTCGAAGGGGGTAATTTTTTCGTTGTTTTAATAATCGAATTAACATTCTAATTACGCTTAATCGCTCGTATTCCATCGGTATTAACCGCCATTACGTTTAGCTTCGGACTCGTAAAAAAAATTCCAACCGGCTTTTTCTTTTCTGTGCGCGGGTTTCTTTTTCGTTCCCATTTTACCCTATTTTTTTAAATCTAAACTCGTTATTTTTTCTCATCACCGTTGAGTCGCGTTGAAAAGCAGAAAAATTATTTGCATAGTTAATTCAAAAATGCATAAATAATTCGACAAAAAAATTTCCTCCGAGTTGGCCGAAAGCGAGCGCCCTAGTTGGAACAGAAAATTACCCCGGTTGCGTATCCTCGTCTCGGGGTAGAAAAAAGTATTATATAAATTACAATTTTAATTGACTACGCTTTATTTTCCCTCGGGTGCGGTATTAATCGGCAGAAAATGAACCGTACCCATTTCCTCTAGATTGATGAAGAATCATTTTTTTCTCTCTGGCAAGCGTAGGTACTCCCTTCGGTTCGTCGTCGTTCTGGGTTCGTTTTTTTTTTCGAGATAGTCATTATTCTGAAATTTTTTCTCTTTCTTCGTTACCGTTCGCATACGTAATTTCATATTTTATGCAAAAATTCTACGAGATTCGAGCAGTGTCCTTGCTCTTTAGGTCTCTGGCGAGTTGAATTCACTTTGCAAAAAGGAAAGAGATCTCGAAGGAGTAGGGGAAAATGAATACTTTTAGTTCGAGTTATAAAAAGGAAATTAATATCGTGGGTAGTCGAGACATTGAGAGAGGAGAAAATGCTCAAATTTACCACTGAATTACTATTCGCAAAAATAATACACAGAGGCTTAGGTACCAGTGATGAAAATTTGTGAAATAAAAATTCTCATCTCTCTTTCTTTCCACTTTCACGTCCATTTCCAGTTCCAATTTCAAAAGCACAAAAATTGAAACAAAATCTGACGAAAAAATTTTAAACTCATTCGAATGTTCCAAGATCACTCCTTAATCCTGCTCCCCAACAACCATTCTCCTTTCTAAAAGTTCCCATCACTTACTCAAACTAGGGCGCCCTAACTCAAACCATCATTACATAACCAAAACATTAAACTGAAACGTAATTTTTATTTGCTGCGAAAAACCACGCCAAAATATCGACGTAACAATTCACATATCGCCACAAAAGAAAAGCTTCCTCTTTTGTGACGAGCACAGTACGTGTATATTTCCTTGACGTGTAACACCATCACGAAACGACGATGATACAAAAGGAAGAAAAACGATCGTCGAATTACTTGTTGCTATCGAGATAATATGGTATTTTTCGATGGAAAAAAATTCTTCACGCTGGGAACAGACGTCGACGTCGACATCGACACGCGATGACTTATTTAGAGCGTATCGATGAACGCGAATCACTTAGTAACCAGTATTTTTCTATTAATAATAAATAATGTATTCGTCGATTCGGGTTATTCGGATTCGTTTCCTATAAATACAAAGTTATACGCAAGCTGGTTATTCACCTGTTGTTAACGTATTTGGTTTTCATTTATCGTTTTCTTTTGTCGAATTTGAAATCTCGACATTAACATCGACTTAAGTATGACGTGACGAATGAATACTTAGAGAGGCGAATATAGAAAAAAATCAAGTAAATTTTAAAGAAAATTTGAGAGATACGGTACCTAATTATTTTGATTGAAGATTTTTTAACCTCCCCGAAAAAAAAATTAATGCACTTTTTCCTTTAGGGTAGAAACCTTAGATTATGGATAAGTTCAAATGTATAGTTACTTCAGAGATGAGGCAATTGAGACAAAACTTCATAACTTTTTACTAAAATGTCAATGCACCTAAATATTTTATTTTTTCCTCATTTTTCAACACTTTGAAATACTTTTTCCAGTTCTTTTCTTATTTTTAAAAATAGTTTTTTTTTCAAAACATATCCCCTTTATAATTTTTTTTTATATATCAATGCACTTTTTTCTGTTTTTTTTTTCTTTTTTTCTTTAGGTACCTATTTATTTATTTATTTATTTATTTGTTTTAATTATAGTCGTTTCAACCTTGGGTTATTTTATGACTTTTAACATTTTTACATAATAAATTTATATAAATTAGTATCAAGAAGGAAGTATGTTAGATTTCTGATGTTTTTTGGTGAAAGGTTGACAGTGTATTTTTAGGGTTCCCGGCCTTCGGAGACCGAGGAGCCCTATTCGCGATGCAAAGCATAGTGGCTGACATCTGGTGGACTTCCATGCAACTGACGAAACGGTGCTCCTGGTCGAGTTTTAACCAACCGGAGAAGAGGATTTGATGGTACCATTCGGTTACGTTTTGGCATCAGCTGATTAATACAGACTGGAGGGGTGGTGGTTTATCACTACAGCATCACCTTTTCAACACCCGATACTAGTGAACCTCGCGAACATTGCATCGTGAATTAAAATCACTCCAAATCACTCATTCATCATCATCCTCTATGCGATTTTCTTTAGATCGATTGAAGAATGTCATTGGCTTATACCTCTATGACGTCAAGCTACATCGTGTTAGTAAACCAATTAAAAGAGAGAAATAAATAACGGAAGTTTTATTTTATTTTATATGTACATGGGACGGATAATTTTGTTTTGTGTGGAGTAGTTCTTTTTTCTGAAGTCAGTGAAGTCCAATTTCACTTTAATTTCAACAATTTTTTTCCAATTTAAAATTTTCCCGAAATGTTATGCAATTTTGCGTTTTCTCCTTTTCTCAGTTTCCTCAACATTTTTTCTAATTTGAATTATTTTCATCAAAATTTCCGACCCAGAATTTTTGAAAGAAATTTTCCAAACTTGAATTTTTTTGAAAAATTTTTTCAACTTGAAGTTCAATGTCAATAACCAAAAACCGTATGTGAAGAAAAGGGACCTAATTTATTTTCATCCCAGAAGCTTCATCAATATTAATTGGTCTTTACTTCATACATTTGAAAAATTTTCAACTTCAAAATTTTTTCCGAGTTTGTTGAATTTTGACAATTTTTTAAAAGTAGTCAAGAACAGTGGAAATCAAAATTCCGGGGACCCTATTGCCAGGTCGCCTGCGACCCTGCTTATTTTTTCTTTCTTAGTTGAATCTGGACTGTTTAAAATCAGGTGGCTGATATAGAGTTCATTTTGTGAGCAGAACGGGCATATCTCTATCTGTGGTTTTGGTCGGCGTTTCCGAATTGCTAACCAAGACTTACCCCCTGTTGTTTTTTGACACATTCAACAATAGACTTGAAAATAACCGAATTCCTAACCAAACCAAAATAAACCAAGTACGATTCGTTTTAGTGAATGAAATATTCCAAGGTTTCCCGTTTCAAAGATTCGCCTCACAATATTACCACTTTAATCTCTTCCGTCGTCACTTTTCGCAATGCAATATTCCGTATATTGGCAACATTTTAACGTCACAGCCGGCTTTATGCTTATCAATTTCTATGAAATGTCGGTAATAGAAAATTGATACGTTTTCAACTGTTAGTGTAAAAATATGACTGAAATTACTAAATTATTAAGCGAGCGAGGTAGGGAGAACATTCTGGTAAACGGATACAAATTCGTTATTCGAAAAGATAGATGCACTGTTAATGAGAAGTCATGGGTCTGTGCTTTAAAAACATGTACAATGAGCATAAAAACGAATATACAGTGCACAGTTCTCACGTATCAAAAAATCGGAGATCATACTCATCCTCCCTACTCTGTAGATTCATTGGAAAAATCAAAGGTAAAAAATGACTTCAATATAAATCATTCTATTTTGAGTTACATATTCTTTTCCTAATTCCGAGAACTAATTGTATGTGTGTTTGTAATTTTCAAAGATAAGCTGTGGTTTAAAAAGGAAAGCTGTGGAAAACATCGAAATAAAACCAAATAAATTGATTCGAGAAGCTGTTAGAACATCAAATAACACGACACTGAAAGATATAACGAATTATAGAAAAATGGTTTATTACCATAGATCGAAAACGTGGGGCCGTTTGCCAAAATCACTTCATCAAGCCATCACTCGACTTGAAGAACTGCAAGTTAACCTTACAACTTTTAGAGGCGAACCATTCTTATATGTTCAGAATGACAGCAATTGTGACGTGTCGTAGTAACTTAAAAGTATTATGTAATGAAGCAGTCTCACTTTTTGGCGATGGTACCTTTAAATATCGGCCAAAATTTTTCTATCAGATTTACACACTTCATGGTTTTTGGAATGGAGTTTACATGCCTCTAGTCTACGCATTTCTTCCTCGGAAAACTGAAGAAATTTACACCATGATGTGGAAATTTCTTGTAAAAATATGTGTATCGATGAATTTAGATTTGATTGTATCCAAAATTCGTTTTGATTTCGAGATAGCAGCACACAATGCTATGAAAAGCGTATTTCCAAACGTTGAAGTATTAGGTTGCAGATTTCACTTGGGGCAAGCTTGGTATAGGAAATTGAATACAGACTTTCCGACTTTAAGGACAAGTTACCAGCAAAACAACGACGAAGGAAAATAGTTAAAACGATTTTTTGGACTACCATTTCTGCATCCAAATCTTGTATTTGATACATTCTTGGAGCTCATGACGGATAATCCACCTAGTGCCGAAGCGTTAAATTACTGTGATTACCTTTATGACAATTACATTCAGAGTACTTCCTTATTTCCGCCTCGAATTTGGGCTGACTGGCCATCTGATGACAGGAGAACTACGAATGGTGCAGAAAGTTTTCACTCTGACTACAATGCTCAATTTTATCACGTTCAGCCTCCAATATTCCATGTATTGGAAGTGTTAAAAGATATTCAGACGGAAACAAACATTAAAATTGATGAAATCAACGATGTTCCTATCAATGTAGAAATTAGAAAACCACGTCTTGAGGAACGCAAAAGGAATGATTTTATTCGCCGTCATTACGAGAAGTACTTAAATTTAGAAATTTCTACTGTGCAATTTGTAACTATAATGGGTTACCGGTTTCAAGGGAGTGGTATTTAATTGTTTTGTTGAGTTTTTGTTTCTCCACTTTTAAAAATATGTTGAACAATTTTGTATTTTATGTTATAATATCGTAAATATGTATCTATGTACTTCGACAAGGCTAGTCACAGTCAGATATTTTTATACCATTTTATCCATGTTTTATAAGATATCTATCACATAGTTTTTCTATTTTTGAATTATAATTTTACCAAAACGTATATTTGGATTTAATATCGACCAACACTATCCACATCCAGCAGAAAAATGACTGACCTTCTTAAAAGTCAATTGAAATATAGATTCAGTCGTTCTGTTCATCGTTCACTTTACCCATGGTTAGGAGTTCGGTCATTTTTTATTGAATTTGCATATTTTTATCCCTTTGGTTAGCAGTTCGGCTATTTTTGATCATTAATCATGAGAACAATAGAACAAAGGCTGGTTAGCAATTCGGCTACGCCCGTTTTGGTGTTCTCTGAAGAATGTATTTGTGTGTAATTTTTGTATGTCCAATGAAAATTCGCTGGATCGCCGCATTGATAATTTTGTTCTTTTTGGTTTCTTGTAATCAAATTGTTTTTAATGGTTTTATATCTTTTTTAAACATATATAGGTGGTTAATTGTTTGCTTTGACTACCCGGTGTGCAAAGAAAGCGATATCGCTAGCGTTTTGCGACAAAAATCGCACAAAATGGCGAATCCCGACATCATTAGTGGCTAATGATCACGGACGTTATGCGGCGTCCGTGCTAGTCAGTGCTAATGATATGTTGCAGTTTGGAGTAGGCAACTAATCGAACACGTGTGGAAAGATCCGGTGCAAAAGTTGTTGGCTGGAGGCGATTAGAAAAATAAATTTTAACATTTTAAAAATTGATTCATATCTTCCGATCGCGCATGAACCTTCAATTCTTAGGAAATTGCTAAAAATTCAATATTTCCAAAAAATTTTCAAGAATTACAAAAAACATCTCCTAATATCCATATGGAGACGAGTTATTTAGATTTTTGTAATTTTTTTGGTGTACTTATTAGATTTTTTGAAATTCACCCCCTCCCCCCTCCCTCCAACAGTCAACTTTAGGAGCTGAAATTTTGGCTGTGGAAGTTTCTTGTGATATTCTACAAGCCTGTAAGAAAAATTTGTTGATAGGTCCCTTGTCAGTATGAACCTGAAGTGATTTTCAAAATATCTAGTTAAACAATAATTTTTTCTGAAATAAGTGAATAAATTGCTCCTTCCTGAAAGAATTGCTCCTATTCAATGCAAAGTAAATGAATCTGTTTCGAAATAAAGGACGTGATAAGAACATTCTTGGCTGATGCATTTATCAGCACGTTCATTTTTTAATACTCGTGTCTAACTACTTACCTAATAAAGCCTTTTTCTCATTAACTGAAATCATGATCGTGATTTACACTGAAATTTTGAACTAACGCTAAATATGAAAACAGCAGGGAAACCTGGGGAAACTGAGTTCAATTATATGTACTTAAATACGACTACAATTCGCGAAATACAATCGAATACAGTACTCTTAATAGTGAACGAATAAGAACGAATGAAGTATCACTTGATTCTTACAATTCAATTTTCTTAACCTTATTCTTCTATAGCGTAACATTTTACCAGTGTCGTCGCAAGTGAAATAATTTAATTCGTTCTTTTAAAATTTTCGATCGCCATACTAGAAGTTTGCCGTACTTGATTTGCCGGAAAACCCGGATAATTATACTAAAATGACGCGAATACTTTTTTGCTGCTTTATCTTTACATTATCATCTCCAGTGTTGTACGCAGAGGAAGCCCCAGATTCAGGACCTTCTGATTCTGAAAAAACATGGGACAAGATTTGTAGCGTAGCTGCGGGTGCGACAATAGGAGGCACCGGGACAATGTCGGCATGCATGATTGTTGGATCTTTTATTCCTATACCTATCGTAGGAATTGCAGGATGTGCTGTAGGTACAGCTGTAAACTCGGTAATCGGAGGAGGAATAGGTTATGTTTCCTCTAACACAAAAAATACTACATCGACTGAAAACCCACCAGGAAAGACAACGCCTATCAGCTTTGACCATTCTGATTTTACGGCTAAATTGAACAAAAAATGTGGTACGGCTTTGGGAACGGTAACAGGATACGCCGCGACAATAACTGGATGCGTACTGGGTACAGCTATTCCCATACCAGTTTTGGGAACTGCTATAGGATGTAGTATAGGTACAGCCGTGGGCTCGGTAATCGGAGGAATTTTAGGTTATATTTTATTTTAAAGTTGAATCGACTAAGTAAGCTAGTAAGCGATCATTAATCGATTGTTCGAATAATTTTCATAATTTATTTAAAACTTAATAATTATTTATTCCGAATAAAAATGTGTCATCGTTCTCTTTTCTTTTTTCTTTTTTCATCATGGAGAGGTGTAGAATTATAAACACATTACATCAGAACTGGACAGTTTCTAAATGATACATGTTGGTGAAATTTCTCCATCTTTTCCGTACATTTTTGAAAAACAACCAAACAATTTCAAGTTTTCGCTTTCTCTCTACGGCAACCCTCGTAAAAATTTAGTTCTGATTTAGTGTTCAACAAATATCCGGATATCCAAATACCAAATACTATTTGGATAAATATCCAAATATCCGGATAATATCCGGATATCACACGGAAATTGCCGAATAGCTCCGAAAACATCCCGAAAACGGTTGAACTTTTCCGAGAGCTCCCGAATTCTTTTACGAACCCTCACAAATTTTGAAGGTCGATTATCGAAATTGAAAAATCGAAATTGAAGAATCGATTATCGAAATCGAAAATTCAATTTTTCCGTTGAAACTCTTCATTTCGATTATCCGGAATTCCGGATATTTGCCAAATATCCGAGTATTTGGATAGCTATCCAAATATCCGGATATTTGTTGAACACTATTCTGATTTCAGTAGCGTTTAATAATCTCAAGAGGGTATAAGCAAAGTAAAACGGTTTACAGTAAAATTCTGTCCACGGAAATTAGGTTATTGACAGTTATAGGTCGAAAAATTGAGATAAGAATAAGAATGTTTTTGAACAATTTGAACTGGCCAAACAAGAATACAATGCTAATTTTCACCTCAGACCTGGCTTTTCTTCAGGAATAAGACTCATTTCTCCATATTTTTTCAGGGACTGAGCCAAAGTGCCCAAAAAAGACCAATTTTCGAAAAAAAACTGTCATTTTTCTTTTAAACTCTCGAATACTGCACCGAACCCATCAAGAGAAAACAAATACTGCACCTTTCAAGTCTCTTTTCTACTTTTCTACATATTGCTATTGAGTTTTAGAAGTTTAATCAGAAAAACTACGATTTAAAAAAAAAATGACTATATTGAGGACTTTTAGATCCGCCCCAATGAGAGCTATACCGGCTGAAATTTTTTATGGCGAGTTCCCAACTAAAAATAGGCCACCCCTGTAATTTGGTCAAAATTCTGGATGTGTTTTTTTTTTCGCTCCATCTCACTGAATATATCTTACCATCATTGTTATTTCTATTTGATTTCTTGTAACATTCACTATTCTTCATTTGTTTGAGTGTACTTACAGGCATCATAGTGAAATTTGGTGGGAAAAAAAGTAACCAATGTATTACCAAAAAGTAACCAAAAACTCAATTTTTAATGGTAAAATTTGTAAAAAAAAAAAAAAAACATGTATGTACTTAATGCAATTATTATAACTTATAAGCGCTCCCAGAAATTATGTAAGGGAGGGGCTGAGAATTGGAGAAAAATAGGGTGAGAGGGGGGTAAAAATTCGTAACAAAATTCAAAATCTATTTTTACAGTAGTGCTCGTAAAGTCAGGTTAATTTCAGTGGACAGATGAAAAAATGTAATACAGATAAAAGCGAAAAAAAACTGAAAAATTGCAAGAATTCTCTAAATCTGAATCAGTGAGATGAATATAAATGAAAATCAGTGATTCGCATTGATCGTTTAGTTAAAAATACTGTTTTTTTTCTGGTTAATTGAAAATCGACTAAGAAATCAACGACTTTTGACTGCAGTATCAATGAAAATTATTTTATTGGTTCAAAAAGGCAGAGTTTTTATAAAACTTGATCGATGTAGATTTAGAAAGTTATATTCTAATGTAAGAAATAAGAAAAATTATTTTTGAAGAGTAATAAAATGCACTTCTCTGAACACTTTTGAGGTAAAATTTCATTTTTTTATTGAGCTTGGATTGAATCTGCTCGACTCCGGGACTTAATCAGACATTATGCAAGGGCGGGGAAGAATTTGAAAAAATGAGGGTGTGTCCAAATTCAGTAAAAAAAAGTGAGTATCTAGCCTACCTACCCTGTAAATTTATATGAAAATCAGTGATTTTTCATTAAAATATTAATCAAAATTACTGATTTTTATTTGACAAATTGAAAATTGATTGGAGTTTTGATTGAAATATGGGTGAAAATCTCTAGTTTTTGATGAAAATTATTTCACTATACTTAACCAAGAGAATGAAAATACACCAATTTTTACTGATTCAAATTTAGGGAATGATAGTGTATTCAAGAAACAGAGGTATCAATGTATTGCCCGAGCGGAGCGAGGGCGAAATTTTTTGAAACAAAAAAGTCTCCAAAACTCGACTAAACCGAAACTAACAGACACTTTACGCTTGAAAAAATCAATTTTTAGAGAAAAATTGTGAAAAAAAGGTAAATATTTTTTGAGAAATTTTGGAAAAAAGTAACTTTTAGAGGTAAAAAGTAACCAAAGTAATTTTTGAGTGGAAATAGTAACCAAAAGTAACTTGTCTCGAAAAAAGTAACCACGCTATGATGCCTGTAACTTATTATAGTTACTAATTTTTTGATAAATCTAAGATTAACCACATTCATGCATTTCGTGTTTGTGTTAATTTTTTTCAAAATTTCAATAATCGGAGATAGTAATTTGTGACTTTTGAGATAATCTCAACGAAATTGAAAAAAAAGAAAATTATGTCAAGAAATAGAGAAAATCAAGTGAAAAAATTTCGAACTCTTTTCTACATTTTTGCCAAAATTCTCACTTTTTTCAGACTTTTTCGTACTTTTGGACTAACTCAATAAAATTCGTAACTTTTTTCGGATTTTCGCTTTTTTCATGCACTGTAAACATCTCGTTTCCCGAATCGAATAATTTCTCAATGACCAGGGAAGATTATTTTTTAAAATCAAATTCAGACAAAATTTCATACTTCTAACTTTTTCTTTCGAAATTCGTACTTTTTTCGTTATTTTGTAATTTTTGTACTCGGTAAGAAGTAAGAACCCGAATTAATAAACGGGCCACCGGATTGAAACGAGGATAGAATTTAGAAAATTAGAAAAAAAAAACAATTTGTTCACAGATTCGATTATTCTCAAGAATATTTTGTTTTGTTGGCAAAATGCTGCGATATTTTTCAATTTTATTTTCAAGACTACGTTCATTTCGAGAAGTGAAATCAAGTTCTTATTGTTTTTAGGGCGAGAACAAACTTTTATTAGTTGCGAGCAAATCTTATCAATTTTTTTAAAAACTGAATAAGCACGATTGATCTATCTAGTGTACTTCAGCTCCCTCATCTTCAGGTCGTTACTCTCACGTGCAGCCAACAAGTTTTTATTCATTTTCGATCATTTTACATGTAGCAATACAAGAATTTGCCAGATTAGCAGGTAATTATCACAATCGCGTTTACGGTTTAATACTCACACCTGATAAAATAATTTTATCAGTTATCTACATTTTTGGATATCACAATATGAACATGACTTATAATGAAATTCAGAGCTTATGAATCAGCGTCTGTTCGGTGGAAGAACTTCAATTCGCGATACATATTCGAAATTGATATTCTCAGTACACAAATAAAATCTATTTCGAGATCACCTTTCGTAAACGACTTAATTTTATCGTTTTTCGTAGAAATTCAGCGCGATAATTTTTTTCTTCAAATTTTCGACTATCATACAAAACGTTTTTAAATTTCTGTTACGAGAAAGATCGGATAATCATACCTATTAAAATGACGCGAATACTTATTCGGTGTTTGATCTTCACAACTGTATTTTTAGCACTGTACGCCAAAGACAACATTAGAATGGGCAAATTATCAATTGAAAATCCACCAAAGAGCACGAATTCCATTCGATTGATACAGCTCGACGTACTTGGGCCCAAACTTACCAGCGAAGAATTTGATCGAGTAAGCTTTAGTCAACATCAAATCATACCTAACGATACTTTGAGGGATTTTTACAACGTGATTATGGACCCGATTCGTACTGATCGTTCGGCCAACGACTTGATATATTTCGCGACAGGAATGAAGTCTCTCATCGAAACATTTGTGGAAAACTGCCAATTTGAACCATACTACTACACAATGGATGATATAGTTGCCCATCCTGCGTTGCACGTTGTAGGAGAACTGATCAATGGAAAAATCACCCAATCTATTCGGACTTTGAATGAAAACCAAGCACGTGGTTTGGCCATAATCCAACGTCTTTTCATTTGGTTGCCGGGAAGCGTGTTTTTCCGACCAGTGCCAAAATCACAGGATGATGATTCAGATGGCGGATTTGGAAATTCCTCTCGTATGGTGGTAGGCAAAGACATACACGATGCTTTACGTCAAATCTACGATCATATGCGCAGCTATATCGATAATCGCGGTCGAGCTGATGCCTTATCAGCGAATGTTACCGAAATAATGCGCCTGATCAATGAAATTCCTCCTCAAATATATTTATCAACCGATGGAATGAGCCAGCAGGAGAGTGATGATTGGAGATTGATCTGCCGGACACCACATCGCTGCAGATTAAATCTGTGTGGTAATACGCGATATATATACATTACCAATCTATACGCGGAAGAAGATGCCGAGGAAGATACATCGTCAACGTCTTCACTTCATGATCGACAACGAGGCCTATTGAACCAAGAAATAACGATAATGGCCAATCTAACGTACCCGCTTTGTTTTTAGAAATCGAATTTGTCAAATTTAGTAACTGGACTTGGATAACGCTGGTATCGAACTGGTTCCTGCACCACGTAGAGGTGATAATTTTGTTCTGAGTACAGGTATGAGTGAAAATGTATGCAAATATTGTATTGGTATTCCATCTTTGTGACGAAACGAATTTGAAGTTCGGTCCCTTCATTCTTCCTTGTAATAAAAATTACGAAACGAATTTCTCAATTTTTTCTTCCTTCATTCATTCACGATATACCAAAAATTAATGCCAGATATTTCGATTTTCGTTAAGATTTTTTTTTTTCTGGATTATTAAATGCAGCCATTTGATAGTTTTTCTTTAGAAATCAAATTTTAATTTCACTTTTTTCAATTTTTTTGCAACAATTTGTACCTCCATAGCAGCGATTGATATTTTTGAATACGTGTGAATACTTATTCAAATATGCATACTCTTATCACTGGATATATAACATCCACCTATATTGTCTAGATAGTTGATTTATTAATTTGACGTTCAAATGTACATTACACATAGGTATTTACTGATAAATAATTATGTTTATGAGTTGACTTGCTCACATATTTATATACCAAGTATGAATTACCCATGTATCTTTTTATACAAAGAATAATAATCATTCAAACTCACCGAGGTACTTAATTTGATTTTTCATAGGTACCTTGAATCACAAAAAAAAATCATTAAAATCGAATTTTGACCGAATTCACACGGATTGTTCATTTTGAGTTGAAACACACCACATAAAATTTCGACCTTTTAGATTGAAGAAAAATAAAGCTGAAGGTCCTCAACGAAGGATAATTTTGAAAAAATCTCAGTTTTGCATGTTCGAGGCTTCGATTTGATGGTTTGGAAAAAATAAACTACAATTTGAGCTTTCATAAAGCGAGGTATCATAGAGTTACACGAAATACCACACAAATACACATAGATAGAGCTTTCGGGTTTGTATTCCTCAATTCCTTCAATTTTTTTGAGTACCCTTTTCGTTTAAATTCTAGGGAGAACGAGTCAAATTAAATTACAGACGCTGTCGAAAATAAAAATCTCAAAATTCATTCGAAAACACTATAAAAATATGCCTTAGGGATTTTTTAACCCCATGAATCCAAAGTGATTTTGATCCTAAACCCAAAGACGACTCTCTAAAGTGATTCTGCTTGGTGAAATCAGCGAAATGGTATCACTAATATCCAGTGGTGGCAACTATTGTATTGCCCAAAGGCTTGAGCAAGACATGAGCTGTGTTAGGCAAGACATGAAGAGCCCCCCTTAAGCTCAATCAGGTGATTTTTTTATTACAAAAATGTGAAAAAAGTGAATTTTTTGCTCTTGAAACATGATTTTTCAAGAAAAAATTCGCCCTCGCTTCGCTCGGCCAGTATTTTAATCCTTCTATTTTAAAAATTGATAATTTTTTACTGATCATGAAAAAATTCCAAGTTGCCACCTCTGCTAATATCAGATTCAGAGAGCCTAAAAAGGTCGTCTTTTGAGATTGAACTCGAAATGAGTTTAGATCAGAGGCTTCAAAAATCCCCTAGCAGCCATTTTTGAAATATTTTTTTAACTTTTTTCTCAATTCAAACGGAAAGAAGCTGTGGGTGATTTAATTTTAGCTGCAAATATTACAGAGTAATGCATATCTTATCACACATATATTTTTGGTAATCGGTTCACTGATTTCCAAACAGCTGTCAACTATTTTTTTTTTTTGAAAAGTTTCAAGTAAATTTCTTTTATCTTGAAGGAGTGGCTATTGTATACCGCAAAACAAGGGCTGAAAAAATTTTCAAAAATGATGAATTTTTAGATTCAACTCACTAAAATTCAAGTTTTTGTTTCAAACTTATTTTTGGATCCAAGAAGCAGAGACATGTAATACGTTCGCTTTTTGTTCTTGTTTTTTTCGGTTGCTGGAAAAGTAAATATTAAAAGTTGTCCAAAGTCAAGTAGAGATTCATTGTTTTGATTTTGGCGCAAATTTCAACGTTTTTCAGGATTAGTTTAAAATTGGAATAAAACTGTGTGATGCTAAAACTTGAGTTTTAAACTTTTGATTTTAGAAACCAGCAAAATTTGTTTTTGTTTGCAATATAATATTGCCTCCTCGCAGTAAGTAATATTGAAACACTCAAAGTAAACGATAATAGCGTTGAAATACTATAATTTTTTCATCCAAATGCCCTAAAAAAAATCAGGTTTTCAGTGAAACTTGATGAACTTTAGAGTGGAGTCAAAAAAGCATATCCTTAATTTTAATTTTTAACGAAAATTGACGAGGTTCTCTCCGGAAAATTCTCCTTCTTTGCCAAACGGAAGATAGAGCTAGAGGATTTCAAAGTAAAGTCATTTTTCACTCAAAATTTGAGTTATTTTAATGTAGAGGGGGGAAAAAAAATATTTTTATAGCTTTGAACTTTTATAACTTTTGTTCTATTGCCTGCACGACTATCAAACCAGTCCCACCGTGTAGAGAATTTTACGTAGATCATTTTCCTTACCTCAAACATCTATGTCCTCACTCAAAATTTCGAGTTATTTTAATGTGAAGGGGGAAAAAAATGTAAAATTTGCAATGAAAACGTATTTTTATAGCTTTGAACTTTTATAACTTTTGTTGTATCGCCTGCACGACTTTTAAACCAGTCCCATCTTGTAGAGAATTTCACGTAGATCATTTTCCTTATCTCAAAGGCTCAAACACCTATGTCCTCAGTCAAATTTTTGAGTTCTTTCAATGCAAATGAAAAAATAAGTAATATGATCATGTGTCTTGCAAAATATTGACGTCATACAGTGTGTTAATAAGATATCACTGCGTTTTTTAAGAGGGTCGCGTTTTCGCGACTTTGAGAATTTATTTCTCGGCTCACAATGATCGTATCTTCACCGGAGTGGTGTCAAAATTTTTGTCTCGGCTAGGACTATAACATATATTTTTTTGAAAAAATTGATATGATCCCTATTCAAACGGAAAGAAGCTGTGGGTGATTTAATTTTAGCTGCAAATATTACAGAGTAAGGCATATCTTATCAGACATATATTTTTGGTAATCGGTTCACTGATTTCCAAACAGCTGTCAACTATTTTTTTTTTGAAAAGTTTCAAGTAAATTTCTTTTATCTTGAAGGAGTGGCTATTGTATACCGCAAAACAAGGACTGAAAAAATTTTCAAAAATGATGAATTTTTAGATTCAACTCACTAAAATTCAAGTTTTTGTTTCAAACTTATTTTTTGGATCCAAGAAGCAGAGACATGTAATACGTTCGCTTTTTGTTCTTGTTTTTTTCGGTTGCTGGAAAAGTAAATATTAAAAGTTGTCCAAAGTCAAGTAGAGATTCATTGTTTTGATTTTGGCGCAAATTTCAACGTTTTTCAGGATTAGTTTAAGATTGGAATAAAACTGTGTGATGCTAAAACTTGAGTTTTAAACTTTTGATTTTAGAAACCAGCAAAATTTGTTTTTGTTTGCAATATAATATTGCCTCCTCGCAGTAAGTAATATTGAAACACTCAAAGTAAACGATAATAGCGTTGAAATACTATAATTTTTTCATCCAAATGCCCTAAAAAAATCAGGTTTTCAGTGAAACTTGATGAACTTTAGAGTGGAGTCAAAAAAGCATATCCTTAAATTTAATTTTTAACGAAAATTGACGAGGTTCTCTCCGGAAAATTCTCCTTCTTTGCCAAACGGAAGATAGAGCTAGAGGATTTCAAAGTAAAGTCATTTTTGAAAAAAAAAACACAGTTTATTCACCTTTTATGGATAATTTCAATTGTTGAGAACCTTGCCCCAACACAAAAGAAAGGTAAATTTTGTGTCTCATTCCTATGAACCATTCACCTTGACGATGGATAACACTTGTTGTCCTCTACTAGGAAGAGGGGGAGGTTAAAAGTTTCAGATTTCCAATCAGAAGATTTTTTCATCTTTAACAATTTCAAATCCCCCAAGTCAAACACTTCAAAATAGAAATTAAAACTTGTTTTTTTATAAAAATTACATAAGTCAAAGTGTAGTTTTCAGCGCTGCCATGAATTTTTTTTTTAATTTCATCAAAAATATCATTGTAAATGACCAAAAAATATTTCGGAGCGATTTTGAGGTGCTTAGGTCGGATCGCCTGGCTCCATCCGGCTTTCTTGAGGCTAGAGTTCAAATTTTCTTCAGGACATCCCCCATTTCAAATAAATTACCTCACGATTTCTCGTTGGAATACAACATAAGTTTCTTTTTCAGTCCAACCTGATATACAATTATATACAAGTATACATTATATATAAGTATTGGTTCAAAAAACACCCGATTTATCAATATTGTACTTATCACGTTCATTTTCAAGCATATTCATAATAAAAGTACTTATTTTCCTTTCACGGAAAAAATGAATGCAATTTCTTAGAAAATAAGTGATGAGGTGACGGTTAAATTTATCAATCTCGAATTCATCACGTTTGTTTTTTACTCACGTAGGTACTAGGTAGGTACCTGATAAGAAGTACTTTTTTTTGAAATTTAAAAAGCAAACGTGAATTTATTGAAATTTTGAGCTTATAAATAGAGAAATCGTAAACTGAATTAAATCAGTTGAAGAAAAGTGCGGTTTGAGAAATACATCGAGTGTGTTAATACACAAATATCTGTCGCAAAATACCCAGCGCTAATCTACATTTCAATTTTTTCGTTTTTCTGTACCGTGATTTTTTATTCGTGTCTTCTTTCGGGTTAAAATAATTTTGTATTTGGTTCTATTGCTGCCACGAAGTTCGCCAAACGAGCCTATCGAGAAGGACTAGATAATCAACCTACAATGATACGAATATTTATTCAGTTTTTGGCGTTTGTATCCATATCTCCAGCATTGTATGCCAAAGACAACATAGCCAAGGGTAAACTATCAATTGATGATGCGCCGGAAATCAGAAATTCCAGCCAAATGATAGAGCTGCAGGTATTCAGAGCACACAATTATAACGCAGGATTCGACCGAGTCATCCTCAGTCAACATCAAATCATATCGAGTGATATTTTGAGAGATTTTTACAATGTGATAGTGGACCCAAGTCAGACGTCTCGTCGTTCGGCCAACGAACTAATAAATTTCGCAGATGGAATAAAAACTCTCATGAAGTATTCAGTAAACAGACAATTCGGTCCTTTTATCTACAAAATGGATCCAATTGATGAGCGGTTGGCTTTGAATGTAGCAGACGAATTGATGGAGGGAAAAATTACTCAATCTACTCAGACTTTGAGTGAAGCACAAGCACGTGGTTTGGCTGCAATCCAACGCCTTTTCATCTGGTTGCCAGGAAATGTGTATTTGAGACCTGTGCTTAAAACACGTGATGATATTCCAAATAAAGAATTCGATGAGAACGCAGATAAGGTTGTACTTAAAGGAGCAAGCATAGCCTTGCGTAAAATTTACGATCATATGCGTAGTTATATCAATAACCATGGTCGTTCTGGTACCGTATCAGCGAATGTTGATGAAATAATGCGCAAAATCCGTTTCTTGAGTACATACTATATGTGTGTATCAACTTCTGAAACGAGCCAGCAGGAGGATTTTGATTGGAAATCGGTCTGCGTGAAATCAAAACGTTGTAGATTAAATTTTTGCGGTACTACACAGGATACTGAATTTTTAAGAATACGTGAAAATCCCGAAGAGTTTTCAACGTCATCACCTCACAGTCCACAGCGACCCGAAATTGCTCAAAAAATGCTAATCAAGGATTTAAACTACTTCCATTGCTAATGAAAATTAAAATAATAAGAATATAATAATTCAGAATGAAAAATAAATTAAATACCTATTTAGTTGATTAAAATTTTATATTTATATGAAAAAATAATTTTAATTTTATACGTTTGGAAAATCGCCTGTTTCCTACACTATTTTTGTTTGGGAAGCCTCTGTTTAAATGCTCCAGGTTTCTCAGTAGCTATTTTCCTCCCCGGGCGGAAACTAGCTATTATCCACCCGCATTTTTGTCTGAAGGCATTACTTTCGGTATCAGAATTTTTTTGACACCAATTTTCTCGTTACCAGAATTTTTTGAGCAGTCACCCATCTAAGTACCAACACGGCCCAACGTTGCTTAACTTTGGCGAAGAAACAAAAACCTGTGCATTCAATGTGGTACGACCTCTAACAATTATAATAGCGACTTATAATCATTATAAGCTTTCAACCCATTGTTTTCAACTCGAATTCTCACTTATGTTTGGCTTTGAAGTTCGAATCGTGTTTGTTTCAGTGTTGGGTTGACGCATCATGCATGTACTCTTTTCTAAATTCCTTATAATTTTTTTTCAAGATTTTGTGAAATTTTATGATTTCATTTTCCTATTGCATAGAATTAAAATAGCATAGGTACGTAACAAGATTGGTAAGTAACACAATCAACTTTCCGCTCCTGTTACCTCATGCACTATTATTTGTGATAGGTTTTGCAATAACTGACCAAAAAAATTGATAAAAAAAATTGAACTTGGGATTTTGTTCAACTCTGGTAGAAAACATGTTTTCTATGCGAAGTAGGCCAAATCCAAGGTTCATTTTCTTCACCTATAGGTCTCTCATATCATAACCCAACACATTTTTGTTCAATTATTCAAATTTGTCGATGCTGGTGGCAGGAGTTCTCCTAGGAAGGGAGATTTAAACCAGACTCATAATTTTTTATGCAGATTTTTTTTTGCATTTCCTCAATGAAGGGACACAATTTGTTGGTAGCAACAATGCCACAGTCAAAAAATGAAAAAAAAGTCTGCTGATTTTTTAAGGCACCCATTTATCAGCCAGACAAAAATGTGATGTAAATGACGGAAATTGGTGATTTCCACGACAGAATATGTGGTTGCACGACGAAGTAATACTACTCCCACACCTAGAAATGGTTCTGAATGACAAAAAATTGATTTCACCCGCCAATAAATATATTGAACGACAAAATATTATTTCACACGATTTCCAACTGAACGACAAAAATAAAAATTCATGACGGAAATGCATGATGAAATATCATAAAATTAAACGACAAAATAGTGTGGTTAAAATTAGTTTTCAATTGTTATTAGCAATATAAATAAGCATATACCTTGGAACTCAACATTGTCCAGTGTTAAATACCTTGGTATCCACCCAGCTGGCAAAGTGCTACCTTTTTTTAATGAATGCTACCTTTGCACTACTGGTAGCGTTAAGGTGGCTGGCGAACTGCTTTTGCTCCGATTGCTACCTTCTGTGCTACCCTACACCACCTCTGTACTACCTTGTTTGCTACTCCCAACGCTACCTTGATCGCTACTTCAACACTACCTTAATGCTACCAAGTATAGGTACCCTTACCAGGTAAAAAAAAAACAATAGCTTTTGTATACTGTCCTATAAACCTTGTTTCATTTAAAGCTTGAATGAAATGAGAATATAAGGATCATTTAGTATACTATACAAATACTTACACATACAGATGTAGCCAGCAGGTTGATGTGATTTTGAGATTGGATACAACATAATGCAAGAGTGTTCTTCTGGGTTTTAAGAGCACGCCACCAGGTCAGGTGATAGAGTTAGTGCTGGCTTTCCTATATATGTGAAATTTAGCAGGGTCTGCCAATCAAGCCCAGGTGGTGACGGAAATTTTTTTATTATTTTTTTTTTCTCAAGTTCAACTTTGAAGTAAAATATTTTAATATCTATAAATCAAAATAGTTTTTCATGTTTTATTCTCTTTTTAAAAATTATGTAAGCTGTACACCCAAATGAATTCAAATATTTATGTATTTATAAGAAATCAAGTGACATAAATTCATTTTTCTTGAAGTTTACTTAGTTTGGTAATACCTAGGTAATATCAAAATTTTCTATTGTCACTTTAAAAATCTAACAAAAAATTAATACAGCCAATGTTAAAATGTTGTACCCAGTTAAATTTCCATTTTGCAAAAATCATTCCTATTATTCTTCAAGTACTCAAGTTCATTTATCAAATTTTGGTGAATTTTTGAAATTCAAAATTACCTCATTGCCTACACTTATACAAATTTTATAAAATCAATGAAAAACACTGAAATTAGGTAAGGTATATCCCCATTTTTGACTTAAAGGTTGTGGACTTGAGGTTTTAAGAATGCCCTTTATTTTTCACAATATAAAATTTCATTGGAGGGGCTTCTGACATTGGAAAAATATTTAGAATGATGAAATTTGACAACAGAGCTCTTTAAAAAGTTCAATTGCAAATGAATTACAGGGATTTCTATAACCTCTTTGTGCTATGAATCTATTATTTTGACATGTTGAAAATCAAAATTTAACTCTAATGGTGCATTTTTGCATGCAGAAAAAAATTAAAAATCTGTAAAATGTGCCCAAATTGAGTTAAAAACTGAAATTTGGTAGGTACCTAATATTCAACCTAATGGTTTCAAGACGTTTCTGAGACTCCAGAAAATTTTGGAATTTTTTAGTGCTGCTATAAGCGGAGCTAAAGGTGGGCCCAGCCAATTTTTTCTGACCAATTTTGAATTTTTCAAAATTAATCAGAGACAATTTTCCAAAGGGAAGCTAGGGAAGTCAGACTTCCATTGATTTTTTTTTTCAAAGATTGTGATTTTTTCAAGTAAGTATACCTATCAATTTTTTGATAAAATGTGTACAGAAAAATAAACAAGACAAAATTAGATTTTATTTTAAAACAAGATTGTGCCTAATTATTTTTGCCATTATGAAATTTCAATGATTCAAGCATAAGTACTTATTCTAACTTTTGAGTTCAAATTTTTTCAAATCTATATTTCTTCCATCAGTTCAATCGTAAGTTTTTTTCAAACTTGTATTCAATGTTTAATTTTTATCAAATGTTTTTATCAATAAAATTATTTCAAAAGTAAGGAATTTTTCAACATTATTGGAAAAAAATTTAAAACTAGAAGAAATTTCAAGAAATTGATTTTGATATTTTTTTTGAATCCAAGCTGAACGATTTTTGAGAAAATTTGAATTTAAAACAATTTTATAGTTTGAAAACATTTTATGGTATCTATTAAACTTTTTTCAACTTGGATTTCTTCATTTTTTTTCAAATCTATATTTTTAAAAATTAGTCCCAACTCGGAAATGTCTTAATTTTGAAGAGAGTTTTCAACATCATAGGTATTTTTCAAAATTTCTCCCCAAAACAAAAAGTAATTAAAAGAAAAATTGATACCTAAAGCAAAGAAGTGTTTACAGGGATGCACAGAGTATAGTGATGAAAACTTTTGGTAGTGTAAGGGTAGTACAGTGGTAGCGCTACATCAGTCTGCTTGGTAGCACATGTTACTATATTGCCACCTTCTCGCTACCAGCGTTATAGTGGTAGTGTAAGAGTAGTGTGCACTTATTTAGTAGTGTATGAGTAGGGTAAAGGTAGCGCTACGACAACTTTCTTGATAGCACATACTACCACACGCTACCTCTTCACTACTAGTAGTGAGGAGGTAGCGCAAAGTGGCAACCTTTTTCAAGGTAGTGTAGGTGGTAGTGTGTTGGTAGTGTTCTGTGAAATTAGTCAGAGCGAATACTACCATAAGCCACCTTTCTGCTGCCACTAGTGCACCAACACATCATAGGTATCACTCATGTATCTACAGGGAAATTTGTCAATGTGTTGGTAAGGTAGCGTATGCTACCTCATGCTACGGTAGCGCTGCCTTTTTTTGCCAGCTGGGCACCTAGACTACAAATTATCTTTAAAGATATTCAAACCAAAATTTGTAATATATACTTAAAACTACAAAATCTCTATCCACTATTGAATCATCCCTCAAGACTATCTAGCTGCTGCTACTTACTACTTCACAAAAGTCTCATTCAAAATTCTCTCACTTATGCTGCCCTAATTTGATCAACTTCTTCAACCACAAATAAGCAAAAACTTCAGATTATTTAAAACAAGACTCTTCATATACCTAATTACCTATGCGCCCTGGTTCCTATGGAATAAACAAATTCATAACAAATTATGCATTAAAGACATTGCCATCTTCACTGGAAATATAAGGGGAATATAAAACTTCACTACAAAAGAAAGGGTTTGCACGACGAAAATGGGAAAATTGAATCACGACAGAGTAATGGGAATGCACGACACAGAAAGTAAGATTTGCACGGCGAAGTATGAACGACGAAATAATATGAATGAACGACAATTTTTGAGATAAGAAATAAATCATTGAACGACAGTATGACATTGAATTTTATTAAATACTGCCTTAATTTTGGCCCCCAATTCTATACAACTCTGAGTATTCATTTTTTTATTTTTAGTAACGATATTTAAATTTCAAATTTTCACTCACTTCAGTACAGAAAAATTGGAGATTGCCCAAAAATGAAGTTTCCATTTTTTCTAAATCTATGAACTTATGAAAAATTTGGAAAAAATTATGAAAAGGTGTTTTTCAGACTTAAAAAGTTCAACTTTTTTTTGGAAATTGAAATTTTTTCTTTCAAACGCTCTTTCTCGTTAAGTTGAGTTTTCATGTTTTTGTCCCATTTTCTTCAAAACTATTCGACCAATTTTCTATCTGTGTTTTTTTTTTCATTGTGTTCAGGAGAGATTTCTTTATATAAAAGGAAGCGTGGACGCCCATCAAAAGCCAGGAAGGCGTTGTTGGTGCAGTAGGGTCGTGTGTTTTATTGTCTGACCGTTATATCTTGGCAGTTTTTGGTGTTAAGTGAAAACAGCAGTTCCATATAAAATTTGCATAGGAGTTGCTATTTTCAATTAGCGTTTCAACTGTCGGTCAGACAATATTATAATTTTCACTTAGAATTTTAATTTTTTATTTTTATTTGTCGCTCAAACTTTTAATTTTTTTAAATCGTACTTTGTCGTTCCTTTGATTTTAATTGTCGTTCACAAGTTGTCGTTTAATATTTTATTTTCCGTGTTTTCAATTATTTTCCCGGTGATTATTTTGTTTCGTCGCCCAAATACATTTTTTTGACGTGAGTTTTATTTACTGTCGTTTATTCCTTTTTTTCCCCGTGGATTAATTTGTTTTGTCGCTTGTTATATAACGTCGTCGTTATTTCCATTTTTTCTGTCGTGCAAACCATTATTTCTGTCGTGCAGTTAAATGGCACCCGAAATATAATATAAAAATACTTTTCATCACTTAAATCCCCCAACAACCTCAATGTTTTACAAACAAAAAACCTCACAACTCGCCTCAAAAATCATAAAAACCCACAAAATCTCTTTTAAAAACATCTAAATTATAATTTATTGTATTTATGTTTATTATGTAGATTTTTTACTACTTTTTACCTACTCTCGATATTTTGTCTACCGTCTTCCGATACTTTTTGGGTGAAAAATTGTAAGTTGGCAATACTTTGTTCCATGTATTGCCAACTTACAATTTTTAGCTATTTATAACACAAAAAGTATCGTTGAGCGGGGGGGGAGCCAGAATTAATCTAGCACCTGGTATGTTAATACTTTGTGAATAGCAGTTTATACTGCTGACCCAAATATATGTTTTTCCTCCTCCTCCATTCTTCCAAAATTTCAAAGAAATGTTCTATAGTTGGTCATCCATTTCAGATATCTAAAATGTAGGTACCTAAATGTATCATTTTTCTTTCAAGTTTCCAAGATTAGAAAAAATCAGGAACTTGAAAATTCGCTGTAACCGAAGCTGAAGTACATACTTAAGAAAGTTAATTTAGAAATATAATTTTTTAAAACGTTTTTCGATGTCTAACAAAATGGCAATACGTCGGAAAGATGAAAATTTTGATTAATTAGAACAAAGTAATAACTAATAAGATTTTATAGAACATCATCTTGATATTTTTTTCAAAAATGATAATCTTTGATTATTTCTATAACCTTCTGATATTTTGTCAAAAATTAGAAAAAAAAATACATCCATGTTAACTGTTAAGGTTAACAGTAATCAATCACACATCAAAAACTCGATTATATTATGGAAGATCTGTAATATGTTTGGATTAATTTTTACTCTTAACTATCATAAAATTTTTAAACGTATTCTAATGTCTGATAAAATATCAAAAAGGTACAGAAATTGTCAAAATTTAGCCTTTAAAAATTGGTCTCCAAAATTTGGTGTTCAAAATATGATCTCATCTATTTTAAAAATTTCAACATGTTTTTAATCTTATTACATGCCCGCTCACTACGAAGGCGAACTCTTCCCAGAGCTTCATCTTGCGTACGTATCTGAATGGCTCGTTCTCCAGCTCGCTCGTCTCCTATGCGTTACTTCTCATGTGCAATCAAGTATTATAACATCGCAATTTTTTCAATCACAGCAAGTCTAAAGAAATATTACCAAAATTCAGCACCAAATCTCAGATTTTTATTCAAAAAACCAAAAAAAATCAGAAACAACCTATGGAAGCCAGGGTCCATTATCGACGCAAGTTTGAAAAGATTCGATCGGGAATAGCTTAGCAGGAGATGAAAAATAATGAAAAAACGTTTTAAGACGATGGACCAAGTACAAATAAAATGGAGAGTATTTTTCACCAAGTTTTTACTTACATCTTAAAAATTCAAAATTCGAACGAAGGATTACCTATGGGTACTCAAATATAATTTCATTTTTTACAAAAATTGACTTTTTTTTTGCCTAACGTAATATGTATGACTTTCTCACACGACTTGTTTATCTCATGCCAAACACACACGTAAAACTACATTATAGGGCAATACCATCACCATTCCACCAGGCAAGCATTGTCAAGGTCATCTAAATTATAATTTATTTGACATGAGTAATAGGTCCGCGAATTCACGTTAAATACACCGCGATTCCTTTTCGCTTTCGTCTCGTGATATTAGTGCTTGAAGAACAACTTCGGCAAAGACTCAGATAAAGGTAAGAGGAGACGAAGACGTCGCAAAATCGGATTGTAGCATAGTTACCTATAAGCACGATTTAGTCAAGGTAAACTGGACAACGGATTCTCAACACAGATTTGTTCTTATTATGATAGATATAATCTTGTTATGCAGTATGCAGCATATTACTATACGTTAGTTTCTGAAGAACAGCGTGTTCAAATGTTTTGTGATTTCACGATTATCGTGTATTCGTCGCGTCGTTTCTTTAATATTTAATTTCGAAACGTTTTCAGTTTTCAAGAAGATATCTATACATAATTGGATTAGTTTTCAGTTGATTTCGTCGACTAATCAACTATCGGTAAGTGGAAATAAAATAGTAAAATTTACAAAAATATGCATCAGGAAACAAAATAGAAGTGGAGGATGGAGGACCTCAACATAGGAATTTCAATCCTTCGAAATTATTTTTTAAGAGATGGAAATTCATTTTACATTTTTATTACCACCTATTAAATTTACTTCTTTTTACACGTTACTTCTATACAAATTTTGACATTTTCAAGAATTTTTAAAAATTTTGACATCCATAAATTTCGTGAAATTTACAACTTACTCAAGTAATTTCGTAGTCTGGAAAGTTTAATCTCCGCAACGTGAAAAAATTTACCAGATTTTTGAAATTTCGTCAATTTTATCCATCGATCTTCTAGATTGATAATTTTATCCTATTAGGTACAACAGACTTACGACATCTGCGGATTTAATAACTTTCGTAGCATGGTATCTATTGAATCTAAAAAATGAAAATTCTTGCTATTTTCTGAATTTTTTTGATATTTTCATGTAATCTTTCTTACTTAAAATTCGCCGAAAAGAACAACTTTTGCATCTTTGGATGAAAAAAATTGAGAGAAGAGGAAGATGTTGAAAGTTCTGGCCATTTTCTGATTTTCTTGCTACTAAGTGAAATTCTTAATATTTTTTTGTTTTTCTTGTTTTCATCGCCAGTAGACACCATGCGTACTTCGTTCAAACTATGAATTATATTGATTTCAAATTTGTTTAATATTTCTTCTAAAATTATGGGTGTTTGCATTAAATTTATCTTTTTTAAATTTTTTTTTTCTTAAACATTTTTTTGATAATTTCTAAAGCAATTACCTACTCGAATATTTTCTTGACTAAATTTTTTAACGAGACACACCTTGACATAAAATTTTACAATTAACGATTTTTTCTATAACATTTTTCGTTAACACATCAAAGTAGGTTTTTTGGTTTCAAAATGACCCACACTTGCCAAAAAATTTGAAAAAAAATTTGAAAATATTTCACTTCCTTATAATTACATATTTAGAACAAATACGGTAGGTACTTTTTTGGTTTTGGTGATATCGTTTTTGTCAATTCCTCTCCCGAGGAAAATTTTTGAAAAGATTCGTGCAAATAACCCATATTTTCCGATACATTTTCGATACAATAGCACTATTCTTTTCGATATGGGTAGGTGTGATAAAAAAGAATTTTTCTCACAACCTACAGAATGAGAAATGAGGCAAACAAGAATTTTGTATCCAAAAAATTTCCAGAAGAACCAGAAAAAAACTCTCAATTTGTCGCACCCATATTTGTTAACACTGAAATAGAAAAATAATTTTGAATTTTTTTTTAAATTATAAATTATTTATGGATCAATATAGGTATTATAGGTATTGAAAAGAACAGAGCTGATGATGGAACTTAATTAAGAGGAGGGGGAGGTTTTTTTGGGGTGGGAACCGATTTTTTTTTAAATCCGCAGAGTAATCCGCCATGCACGAATAATTTTTCGACAAAATTGTTTCCTAAAAAAGTTACGACTGTGGTGAAATTGAATTTTATTAAATACTTACTGCCTTTTTTTTGGGGGGGGGGGTCACAATTCCACACAACTCTAAGTATTCAATTTTTAATTTTTAGTAACGATAAAAAAAGTTTGAATTTTGACTTCATTTAGTACAGCAAAATCGGAGACTGTCCAAAAATGAAATTTCCATGTTTTCTGAATCTATATACTTATGATTTGCACAACATACAAGAAAATAAGGAAAAATTTGGAAAAAGTGATGAAAACGTGTTCTCAGCCTTGAAAAGCTAAACTTATTTTGGAAATTTAAATTTTTTCTTTCAAAAACTGTTTTCCGATAAGTTAGTTTTTCGTGTTTTCGTCCCACTTTTTTCAAAACTACCCGACCGATTTTCTTCTCCTTTCTTTTTATTATGTTCAGGAAAGTATTCTTTATAATTTAACAAAGGGGGTTACGGAAATTCTATGGAAATCAATTCAACGTAAAAACACAAAAAATTGACATATCCAAAAATTCTTTAAAATTTTTCAATAATAATTTTGGTCAATTGGAAAATTATTGACTAGGTACTCATATTTTTAGATTAGACCACACAAATACATACATAAACAATTCTTTTTGGTTTTCTGAGCTCGGTAACTTGACAAAACTTGTCATCTGAGACTGTCACAAAAATTAAAAACAAAAAAATGAAAAAAGAATTACAATTTTTGTAGTTACGTTGAAGAACGTAACTCGTTCAACTATGAGAACAGGCATGTTGCATAATATGAAAACTTTTTTAATTTGAAATTAAATTATGGACACCCTCTATATTGTGCGATTCGCAAAAATTTTGAAAAATCATCCCATCAAGTTTATAAAGGGTTTAAATTTTGCCCTAATTAGAAATTTTTTCTGTTGAACTTTGATTACAACAAACCAAAATACGAAAATTTTCTTGACTGTAGATAAAAGTTTCTACGAGATTTACAAAGAATTTGAAAATTTTTCATTTTTGAGAAAATCTCGGATGTAGCAGACGAAAAAAAGAATTGGCAACTTTACTCGATTTAGTTACGATTTTTCTACAAATTTCGTGAATGACACATTGTGTTTTTTTTGTAGGGTTTAAAAACACTTTACCATTTTCAACAACGAAAAATGTCTAAAATTACCGAAAGAATGTCTACAAACTTTAGCTAATGTCATTAATTTATCCCCCCCCCTCCTCCTCCTCCTCCCCAAAAAAATAAAATAAAAATCTATCTTCGAGAAAAATTTCACTTTTTTGGTTCGAACTGTACCGACAATTTAACAAAACACAAATCTCAGCTTCGTTTTAAAAATTTTTCACATAAATTTCAATACGAGTTCGACATTAAGCCTAAATACTTTCTCCTCTTCCCGTGAATTTCTCCTTGAACCTCGACAAAGTCAAAAAAATTTACCAATAGGTGTATTGTGAGCGGCAAGCTCATCCACATAGGCAATATAAAAATTAATTCGCACAGACGAATAACCTGGAGAAGAAGAGGAAATTAGGGACATAAAACGAGCCCGTATAGGATCGTAGCCCATTTCACGAGACACCGATAGTCACCGAAGATAAAGTTATAATTACCGAGCCAAAACGAAGAGTATAAGTTTGGGTCTTGGAGATTTAGGGAACCGAGCTTAACGTGCTGCTGTATATTCCATACTCGTACATACGATATCGGCATCGCAGCGTTTGCTTTGTCAGCTCAGCACGCGGGTTCGTCGAAGGGAACCCGTGCCCGGTTATTACACCGTCCTTCTCACTTCGGCAGCAAATAATCGTCATTTTATTGTTTAATAGTCATTAAATTTACATTTGATGGAATTATAAATGTTTTATGCGAAAATTAAATATTTACGCTCGACTGATTAGTTTTCGCAGTATACAATACATAATGCAAGACGTTCTCGCGCCTTTCGCACGATACGTATTTTACCAAACTGAAGCAGTCGAGTACCTATCCTATGACGAGAAAAACGCAATGTCCAAAACGATACCGACACCGGGTATAAATTAAAGCTGTGTGTCGTCTGCAAGTTTTCCGACGAATTATAACCGGCATATCGCGTATTCGTATTTTATTAATTTATTCATATACACAGACCGATGCGATGGTAATTTTCCATTTCGTAGTTTCGTCGACGACGAGTACCGAATCAGAACCGTGTCGTAAAGTTTTGGAAATTTTCATTAACAGCTAGTTGTCCAAGGACTATTCAACGTTGTCGAGCGAACGGTGAACCGAACTTGGTTTTTGGAAATGACGAGACGACGAGACAGGGTGACAGTCAACTTGCGTTATGTTAGGTACCTAACTATCCATCGAGGACATTTATTCGTGGTGCCACGATTCTTAATTATAAATCATTTATTTACAAAGGTACCTAGCGTGTAAGTCTGACAATAAATTTTAAATATAGCTGGAGTAGTTGGATAGAGTATCATTTGAAATGCTGACACCAAAAATCATTACAGCGAAGCACCAAACGTGGATCAGGGCCCGGTTGTGGATCAAGCCACATAACAAGGAGATGGGTAAAAAAAAATTAGGCGTGTGTATGAACCACCAGGTTACCCATTCCATATCTTTAATTAGTGTTTTTTTTCGTTACAAAACAGAAAAAATTAAAATGATTTTAAAAGCATTTTTTGACGCGAAAAATGGATGTTTTAGAAAAAATTCACCGTCAGCATTTTTTTAAAAATTAAATCCGTAATATTAATGCAGAGGGAAGTGACTTTCCGTAGAATTTTTTTTGAAAAATTATAGTCCTCTGGAAGTGATTTGATCCACAAACGGGACCCCCTGAAAAATTTGAAAAAATGGAAGTTTGGGGAAAAATCCCCACAAGCAGATCAAAAATCAAGATTTGCATACGAAATTTGCAGGGTTTCTCCCCTCCCTAAGATTCAAACATTATTATGAGGGGTAGTTGCTCAAAAGATAAATTCACAAATAAATTCATTTCAATTCCACATGTTCACCATTTTTTTTCCAGATTTTCCTCATATGCCCCCCCTCCTCCTAAAAATGAAAGCTTGCCCCGAAAAATTTTACAAAAACAAAACCGATTTAAATATGAAGAAAGTATCCTATTTGTAAACATTTTTGAATTATGAGTTTCCAGATTCCAGAACAAGGTGACTTTTTTTAGAATTATTTTCCCTGGCTTGTCTGATCCAATTTTTTCAAGTTTTCCAGACTCTACCGATAAGGCAAACAAAATCTCAAAATCAAAAATCAAGATTTATACGAAATGTTCAGGGTTTCTCCCTTCTCCAAGATTCAAACATTATTATGAGGGATGTTTGCTCAAAAGATAAATTCACAAACAAATTCATTTCAATTCCACATATTCACCATTTTTCCCCCAGATTTTCCCCATATGCCCCCCTCCCTCCTAAAAATGAAAGCTTGTCCCGAAAAATTTTACAAAAACAAAACCGATTTAAATATCAAGAAAGTATCCTATTTGTAAAAATTTTTTCAAAAAATTAAAATGAGTTTTGATTGACGTGGGTACTTTTTTAATAGTAATCAGACGAAAAATATCCACCATTTTGTAAAAAAATCAACCTTCATATTTATGTTTTCAGGTTGTCTGAACCCCTCTTTCCTTAGAACAATTGAAAACGTTTTTTTTTCAAGTCAGCAAATTTATCTCGACGAACTGATGCCTAATTTTGCAGCCATAGTTTTTAGCTTCTGACAACGTCATCCACAAGTAAGCTCTTCAGTAGAGACAAGTCCAAGTGACGTCATCTTCAGGTCCAACCTAGTGGAAATAATGCCTGCCGATCCATACACAAATATTTCGAATTTGTTAGGTAAAATTTCGTGGTTATAAAAAATAAATTCTGATTTTTAGAATAAAAAAGCTAAAATTTTCTGATTCTTGTCGATTTTCCAAAAAATGGGGCAATCTATCGAACTTTTTCAAGTTTCTAAATTATGAATTTTTCTAATTTTCGGTCCTAGCCCAGCAAATTGGTTTCGGCTGATTCCCAACTAATTCAGAAGAATTACTACGAATCCCTACCAACCCTGACCTAACATTCAATCCATTCGAGTGGATTAAAAAATTTGCATATAGATTACAAGAAAACCGATAGATTCAGATTCATCCCCGATAAATCCTTACGAATCCCTACAAGCCTGGACATTCTATGTACTTGATTTCGGTGGATTCAAAAATTTCACGATTCTAGATTACTTCTGAGGTTCAAATCCTGACGAAATCGAAAGAATTCTGACGTTTAATCCGATTCTAGAGGATTCAAATTTCAGATTCTAAAAATTTTTCGATTCTGGAAATTTTTTAATTCCGATAATTTTCGAATTCTAAATGCACACTTTTTAAAAACCTCTTTCAATTCAAAACCATGACTATGGAGCAAATTTTTTCAAAGCATTAACATTATCCATTTTTTTCTTACTAATTACCATCGAGTTTTAGAGTTTCTTTCTTAATTTGTCGAATTATGAAACGAATGGTGAAATTTTTAGCTCGTTTCTGTATAATTAATTCACCATAAGTGCTTATAAATTGATATTCGGCTTTCTAAGAGCATTATAGATAATATTCAAGAAAATAGTAAAAAAAAAAGAAAATAATTGCTTTACCTACTTCTGAAAAAAATAATTTTTTCATATCTTGTGAATTCATTTTACTGTATTTGTACTCTAGACCTTTCCTAAAAAATTTTCTTTCAATTTTTATTCTGAATTCCGTATGAATTTTCAATTTTTTTTATTTATTAATAATTTCATTGATTTAACATAAATCAAAATTAGGATCCTAGAACCTTACACATAGTCCAGTCAGATAAGAAAAAAAATGTACCATGCTTCGAAAAAATTCTAGTGTGTTTATTTTTCGTGTTTTCCATTCATAATGGTCCACAAAACAGCACACTAAAATGTCCATCCCAGGGAATATCTGAAACCCTTCAGGGGAGGGGTAAATGCTTGCTGAAAATCGACTTTTCGGGAATTATCTTCTCAAATAAACCTCAAAATTGGAAAATGGCTGAATAATCATGTTCTGCTTGTAATTTCCTATCAAAAAGGTTTATTTTTTTCAATAACTCTTACTTCTTCGACCAAAAATTAAGGATGGAAAACACCTATTTCTCAGACATTTCCAGTATTTTTTGAATAAATCGAAACAAGTTGTTTAGTAGACTATTATGAACAAAAAACACGAAAAAAAATTAATTGGATCAACAAAATCATCTCAGCTATTATTTTTACTTAAAATTTTGAAATCCGGGCAGAAAAATTCTTACGACTAAAAATCATGGCTTCTTGTTACATTCATGCAAATGAACTCAATTCGAATTCTAAACGAGCAATCCAGAACCTCACGCAAAATCTCACCTCAATTCTTACAAGTACTTATATCTATTAAAAATTTACAAATTTCGCCCAGACACATCAACACTCACATTAAGCTCTACTCGGATTCCGACACGTGGTTATTCATCTCATTAAACTCATTCGAACCAGGGAGATCAAAAATATTAACTTCGAGAATTCGCCTCGCATATTCTCGCCGGCATACACTCGTATACTCTTCACTCACACTTACAGAACTACAATACACGAGCACAAAAACAAATCCGAGCCACGAAATTCGCGAGACGCCGAAACACTCCGGGTAAAATGAAAATAACGCCTTACCCACGTGTACGTTACGTTACGTTTACACGAGTCTATTAATTACCCCCATCAATAAGCTTAAAGTTACCTTATTAGAAACTCTTGTACAACATTTCGCCTTCTGCACCTCTCTCCCCCTTTTCGAACCAAAACCTATTCCAAATATCGAGATGTACCTTCGCCATCGTACGTGTTGGTGAAAATTTCCACAAGCTAACACTATATGTAGTATAGCCGATTTTCCAGCCATTCTTCCTCCCCTCGTCTCTCCTACTCTACTTGGTATGGCAAACAATCCTACAAACACATAGATGTTCTCTGTCTCGTGTTTTTAAACTATGTATTCTTCCCACACCTCTTCCGATATTAAATTTTGCATCGTGTAAGTATGGTATATACGTAGGTGAATTTCAACACAACTAAACACCCTTTCCCGAATACCTTTGTATCTTGTCTTCTTTTACTCATTACCAGGGTTAATTACGTGTACGCTTCGACTGATTATAACGTACTCTCTCGCTATAAACAATGTTGGGTTTCTTTGTTGTTGAATTCTCATTATTACACCACGTACAAACACCCACCACTTGGCAAACTACATCATCAATGAAAAGACGTCTTTTCTCAATCACGTAAACTTTAAGGTGAGTGATTTTGGACTTTTTTGAGAAATCGGCGAGGAATAGAAAAAGTTTTGGTCAATGATCTCAAAATGATGTGGTTAAAATTTCTCCCTTGCAAAACGATATTTATCCTCTTCAATACAAAAATTAAGTCAGATTTGCAGTTGGACTCCTCCAAGTACCCCCCTCCCAATTCTGTACCAAAATTAAATTTTCCCGAAAAAATGTATTTTTTCATGAAAATTCAATTTTGAATCCCCAATTCCCGTTAAAATGGGATACTTGAAAAGGTCTAATTTTGAATCAGACTTTATATTCATGTTCAGGGTGGTTCTACTTCTAATTAAACTTCAACGACACCAATATCGTCGACTTACCTTTACTCCGGAAATAAGGGATGGGGTACCTTTGAGGCCGAAATGGGGGCTCGGGAACTTCGATGCTCCATAACTATCGTTTTGTGCCGATTTTAAAGGCTACCATGATAAATTTCAGAACTCTGTAACTATCCTGGCCACTTTTTCTGAAAACAAAACTTGATGCCCCTACCTACTATTTTGAAAACCCTTTGAACTGAAAAAAAATATCCTACAACGCTTTTAATAGTCTTCAGAAGCTTAAATATGACTCTAAAATGTATCAAAGCTTCAAATAAAAATAACAATTTTTTTTTTAAAAACTTAAAATTCTAAAACTTTGAGCTCGTGTTGGAAAGGGTACCTTCAATATCATTTTTGGGGGCTAAGATTTTAACCACACCATTTTAAGGTCATTCGGCCGAAACTTTTGAACTTTCTGCAGCCATCACCAATTTCTCAAAAAAGTCCGAAATCACTCCATCCAAGTAAGTATACAGTTATGCGCATGGGTACAAATATGTATGTACTTGTAGATACCACACACATTAGAATGAATTGAAAAAAATGAACGTATCCTGAATTTTGACGAAAATTGACGAGGTAGTAAACTTCGAGTCATGGCCGGCGTTACTAGAAGTGCTGGCGTGCTCGAGCACCTACGGGGATTTTTCGACAAGTGCTGTTGAAAAATTCCAAAATTCACAAAAATTTTGAAACTCAATCTCAACCGTACCAAATTTTCTAAAAAAAATGAAAAATTTCACACCAAACTGAAATCCAGGAATGAAAATCGGTAAAATAAAACAAAATTTCAAAAATGAAACTTTTGGATTTAGCTTTTTGCTTTTTGATTCCCACAGCTAGGTTTTGGCTAGCTTTCAGCTTTTAGCGATATGTGAACAAACTTTCGGTTTAAAACTTTTGACTTTCACCTTAGAACTTCTGATTTATAGCACCTCGACAGCACAATGATAAAAATCACCGTTCATGTCTGTACTATTTTCTCAAAATTTTAATTTTTTCCGGTTTAAAAATTTTTTCTCAAAATTTCAATTTATTTAACTCCAAAAAAATTTTCCACTCTTGAAATTTCTTCCTCAAAATTTTTTTTAGCTCTAAGATTTTGTTCTCCTTTTACTGATATTTATATCTACTATCAAGTGTATAAAATTCCATTCTTTGATTTGAAAATTCTTAAAAACCTGAGATTCTCTCGAATTTTTTCACCTTGATTTTCTTAAAAATTTGTCCAACCCAAATTTTTATTCTAAATATTTTAGAAGAGGAAAAAAATTGAAAAAACATTGGAATTTAAAAAAAAAATTCAAGAACTGTAGAAATTTAAATTTTGAGAAAAAAATTCGAGAGCTGAACAAGTTTGAGAAAATATTCAACATTGAAAAAAAAATTCTGAAATTGAAAAATAGTATTTTTGAAAAAAATACCAGAGTTGAAAGAGAAAAAAAATGGAGGGAAAAAATTTCAAAGTTGATAAAAATTTTTATTTAAGATGAACAATTTTTAGAGTTGAAAAATATTTTTGGTAAACATTTTTAGGATTGAAAAATATTTTGGGGAAAAATTTTTAAGATTGAAAAATATCCCCCCCCCCGAGTGTGAGCACCTACGGAGAAAAATAATCTCCGCCGTCCCCCCCCCCCCCCCTCAAAATGAGTTTCCCAAATCAATAAGATGACGAAGCTAGATGATCTTGAAGAGGAGTAATTTTAAAAAAAAAACGATTTTCCATTTTTGAGTCACCTTCGACATACATACAAAGAGCGAGTATAGTTTCTACACTTTTCTGATCCATTTACCTCGAAAATATGTAGATCTAGATACCACGTTAAAAATTACTGATTCGCGAATTCGAACATTATTTGATTTTTACCAAATTTAAATTGCACACACATTTCAAAATTGAGCCAAAAAAAATTTTTGTCACCTAGAATAATTTTTGATGATATTTTTCAAAAAAAAAATCATGACAGTGCTGCCAACTGCATTTTGATTTATGCAATTAGTGCCCTGAAAAATCAATCAAATTTTTTGGCCATTAAAATATATCCAAATTAATTTTTTGTAGCAGTGTTGTCAACTGAAATTAAAAAAAAAATTTATTTGGAACCTGAAACTTTTAGCAAAAAATTGTTTCTAATTCTGAGGTCATAGTTCACGGAGGGTAAACTTAGAAACTCAAATTCTCCCTCAAAAGAGAATAATCGAGATTTCCAGCAGATGGCATTACTCAAACCGTATTTTTTAGGAAATGACTTCTCTTCAAAGTCCCCTAATTCTATCTCCTTTTGAGCTGAGAGGAGAGGGTCATCAGACCGAACTCCACCAGGGTGTCTAACAAAATTTCAAAACCTCAAAACAGGACAAACGGGACCTTCAACAGGACCTTTAAAAAATCGGTTCTGATCGATTTTGTACACCCCCCCCCCCCCCAAACAAAATCCTATTCTGGCAAAAAAAAATTGAAACGAATTTTTTCAATAATTGTTAGAAATGAGCAAAACATTTATTTTAAAAATTCAAGGACAAGGAAGATAGTATCTCACACAGTTTTGCCACTAACGGCCTCTCAAAAAAAAAGTTCCAAAACAATTAGATATTTTTCAATTTTTTAAATTTTTTTTTCAATTGCGATCATTTATTGAAATTTTTTTCCATTTTGGCGGGTGGAATTTCAAAATTGTTACAAAACAGGACTTCACTAAAAAAGCCCCAAAACAGTACAAAAACAGGACAAACAGGACCACTCAGCCCAAAACAGTACAAACAGGACGAACAGGAGTTGTTAGACACTCTGTCCACAGAGAAAACAACTTTTTCCACACTTTTTTTTTGGTAAATTTACAAACAGAGTCGAAAAATCGGAGAAAAAATCTCAATCGGAAATTTTTATTTTTTACCCCTCAATAATGCCAATTTTGGATTTTTCTTGAATTTTCCTAATTTCCACCAGGATGCTTAAAATTTTTTTTGGAAGGATCCTCCACTCAAAATAAACTATCTCACTAATTTTCGTAAAAATCCTACACATGTTTTTTTTCGATCCACCCTATTATACACAAAAATATCAAGTAATAAGCGGGTACACCCATCAAATGGTCGAACTTACATCTATGAAATATTCACGCTGTACAGCTGTCACATTTACGACCCCAGGTGAACACCCTTCTTCAACGAAGACCGATCACAAGAAAAGCCCTCAATTTACACTTCGACATTTCCTTAAATACTCGATCGGTTCGGCTGCCACCCACATCAGCCAGAATCGACATCTAAATTAAACCGTTCGTCGCTTCACGTCTTCGACGGTGTTTTCGGGCAATGAAGATACAAATTCCGCTACACTACGTATATATTCGGCTATATATTTGCGAAAGCACACATGTGCCATATACCACACCATACCATACATATAAATGTACTTTAAACTCGGCTAGTGCGTTTCCATCGCATAAACCACCACACATCTCGTCGTTCATCCGCCACCCTTCGGCGACTTATGCAAATCCGCACCAACCATATATACACAATAGGAATTTAATTCCATTCTATTCGTATAAATGAATCTCTCGCTCGTGAATTCGGTTTTTGCTGCGGCTCCCAACTATATCTATATAGATGAAGGCAATTTCGCCTGCGGCGGCGATGTATAGAGGCATCGATTTCAAAAATCTAATTCCAATGTCTTCCCCTGGCCCCCTGCCATCCATATGTGTACCGAACACGACACACGCGAGCTAAAACAAACGAACATTATTACCAAATCATCGCCAACTTCAAAAGTCAATTAGTTCGAAGCGTTAATTACATTGTATTGACGTTTCGACTACCTAAATACACAGTATACGGAGTCTTACATATACCGAGGGCTAAATACAGCATGAAGGGGAGCCAGAGTGAAAAAAAAAAAGTCGACATAATCCCTCTCCTTACAGGTGCTTGGTAGGTATATCCTATGAAAACCTATACAAATACATTGTACTTGTTCGGTATACGACTATACCTACGTGAGCACTATTTTAGAACGAGAAATTTTCTTTCTAATTGTTTTTCTTAATTCGTATCGCGCGTGTATACTACGCTTTTATCGTAACACCGTGTGAAAGTTTTTTAATTAAACAAGCAAAATTAATTCTCGAACAATTGATTAAACAATTTTATTATTTTGGGCGCAACGAACGAACCGAACCCTTCTCCATCTCGAATACATATATTTTCCAAGCCAAACGTACCAGCGTAATACTGGTATATGGCCAGTTACCCTCTACACCCCTCTTCGGCCTCCAAATAGTAGATTTTTCCTCACACAATTTCTCGTAAATAAATTCAAAATCCCAAGTCATCGGGTGTAATTTCGCGATACATAATTTAAAGAAAGCAATTACGACCCTGCTGCTCTCACCAACACATATTTCTCCAGCACAAGTTGAATATTTATCGCTGATTGCATAATAAGTATATTTTTTTTCGCCCGAATAATATTTCAGGACACGTGATACTTCAACTCTCGAGTACGTATATTTTATAAATTTTTCGTTTTGATGTTTTTCGTCTCGCCCACACTCCATCAACCGCATCCCTCGCGACACTTCATTATCGACGTAGTTTATGTTTTTCGAAAAATTTTAACGATGTCGTGAAAGCGCACGTTATTAAAAATGGAATTGGATTTCTCGCATCATCGGGGAATATATTTGCGAGTGTTTTTGGAAAAACCAGCGAAAAAAATTACGATATTTACGCGTAATAAGCTCTCGGGACGAGCAAGGGCAGAATAATTTCAAATAAATTGAAAAATTCCTTTGAATTATTCGAAAAATTGTCGAGATGGTGATGAAAATAGTTTTAAAATCTCGAATGATTTTCATTTATACGTTCTAATTCTTTTATAAGAGTATCAATATCTCATAGAAAGGGAGGGAGTATTCGAGTGTAAAATTCAAATTTTTCGCTCGAAATTTTCAAGTAATCCAAATAATTCTTTCAACAGGTAGCTATCTCAAATAAAATTCGAAGAATTTTATTTTTAATTTTTTTTACAGTCTGGTTTTTCGTTATTTCGTTCCAGACGATTGCTTCGAATTAAAGTTTTTTTTTACAAAATTCGAATATTAAAATAAGTAATCTAATTTTATCGGAGGCCAAAAATTTACTAATTTTATGAACTTATTGCGAGAGTAAGAAATCGAAAATATTCGAGTGAAATAGAATATTTTTCCTGATTTTTGCAACCTCAAGTAACTATGGCCCGAATTTTAAATCATAACTTAAAAGTTAAGGTAGCCTTAAAAATTCCCAGAAAGCACGAAACGGTTCCTTAAAACCATTAAGGTTGCCTTAATTTTTAAGGTATGATTTAAAATTCGAGCCTATGACTTTTCTCATTTCTTCAAACCCAAAATTTAAAAAATTTCTCATAGAAAAATCATTTACTACGATTTTCCGACTTAAACTTAGACTGAAAATGCAATTTTGCCACTATATATGGGACAATCCCTCCCGTCTTACATTTAATCCGACTCCGTGAAGGAAGTAAAATTTGAAAATATCACTCAAACAAGATCAATAAATTTATAAATTGCTGGAAAAAATGATTGGGATGAAATTCTGTGGAGTAATTTCGAATAAGTAGACATGAGAAAAAAAGATACACACAGTACAAAAAACTCAAAAAATTAAGGAAAACAATAAAAAATGATCCATAATATTGAAAAACTATTTTCTAAATTAAATATAGAGATCAATGACACGAATAAGAGATTACTATTTCATCATTTGAAACAAAAAATAAGAAGGTAATAGGGGGGAAAATGTGAAAATATTCTCCTCATATGTATATGGATGATTTAAATCGACATGTGAAGGAGGGGAGCTGGAGAGCTAGACAATTTTTCCATTCGAAATAATATAAAAGTTTCCAATCTTTCAAAAAAAAACATTCATTTGCCTTATTTCACCTCGAATTTGATTTTCTTGACTAAAAGTTACTCGATCATACGAAAGGAGGAAAAGAGAGGAAACTTTTTTTCCCTCACCCTTTCTCTATTGACCATTTTTTAAAAAAAGTAAAAAAATTGTAAAAAATCGTTCAATGTTGTTTTAGATTGGAAGAATTTATTTAATTGTTGTTTCAGGATAGAATGGACCAGGAGACGTATTCTTGAAATTAGTCTACGAGAATTATCAAAGTTACGGAGTTATTTAGCACCCATAACCTTTGTCCCTCGCGCTATTTAACTCTCATAGAGCTTATGAAATAATAGACATAATTTAAATGCAATTGGTTGCATAAGATCATTGAACAAAATTATGCGTACTTGAAAAATATTGCGATTTCGCGAGGTATATATTCAAAATTCATGATTCAACTTACCTTCCTTTTCATTTTTTTGGCGACATTTCGGTAATTAATGTTATCAAAAAAAAACAATCTCGTAAGTAAAAACAATTCGAACTCAAAAATATAAATAACCATTTGTATTTCAAAAAAATACGATAACTTTCCTTGGCTACTTAATTTTCATAACCATTGTTTACATGGCTATTTAACGTCAATAACTCCGTAACTTTGATAATTCTCGTAGACAAATTTCAGGAATACGTCTCCTGAATTCATTTATTTAAAAAAAATTTATTCACTGAAAAAATGTACCTAATAGGTAGTAAGTAAATTTGAAAAAAATCAAGAATTACCACAAAATGTTTCGTTCTAACAGGGGCACATATCTATCGCGAAAAAATAATTGAACAATTTTCCCAAGAACTAACTTTTACGACATTAAACGAATCCAAGCCATTCCATTATCATGTTTCTAAATTCTCAACATTGCTCTAATATTTGTGGCGAGAAAAAACAATAAATTCATATCTCTCAATTTTTCTCATAATTTAAGCAATTTTTATCAAATTTAATGAAACACAGACATTTTTATTACATTTTATTACATTTTTTTCAACTTCAGCAATGCAAATACCGAGGTGTGTCTTGAATCGGATTTTCGAATTTTGGAGGTCTCATACTTTGGGGTGGTTCATTTTCCTCTAATAATGACATTCTCAAAATTTCAGCCCTTCACCACATCAATTATGAGCCATTTCCTAAAATCTCTTTTTTCTAATGGGATTAGCATAGATAACATACTAAAAACAAAAAAAAAATTAATGATAAGGAAAAAGACAAAATTTTCATATATTTCTGAAAATCTGAAAATATGTCTCAATTTTGATTTTTGGGATGAACTTTTGACCCGAAAAATCATCTGAAAGGGATTTCTGGGGCCTCAAAATGGCACATTTTAGTCTTCTTCTCCAGTCTGAGCTTTCCCATGTATCATAGCGAAATTTTTGAAGAAAAAAGTAACTTTCAGTAACTTTTTTTGACCAAAAAGTGACCAAAAAGTAACCAAAAGTAACCAACAATAACCAAAAATTAAAAATTTTTCGGGGGACAAATTTTTTTATTGTTTTCTGGGGGGGAGCAATTTTTTTGTAGTTTTCTGCAAACATTTCAAAGATAAATCAACTGAAAAGACGTGAATAATTTCATATATTAAATTCTTTCATCAAAACAACAAACAAACTAGAAAAAATAGAATTTTGAAAAACAGCAATTTCTACGTGAAAATTTGAATTTTTATCTGGAAGTGCGAAGAAAAAGTGACTTTTGAGGGGAAAAAAGTAACCAAAGTGACCTTTTAGACGTGAAAAGTAACCAAAAGTGACTGAAGTTGAAAAAAGTGACAAACACCTTAAAAAAGTGACCCGCTATGATGCCTGCCTTCTCCTCCCTCCCCCCATGATCTCTCCTCACAAAACAACAAAATTCGACCGTATTTCCAAATTTAAAAAAAATATCTAGAAATTTTTTATTTTTTTATTTTTTTGTCATCCTACGTAAGATCCGATCAGAAAAGGGAGGACCAAGCGCAGACCACCAACTGATATAGAGGGTAAAATTTCAGAAAATTCTAATTTTTAGGAAAAATGAACCACACCGGAAGCGAAACCTCCAAAATTCGGAAAAATTTTCATTTTGTTACATGAAACCCTTAACAAGTGTATACCTTTAGGAACTCCTGCCAAATTTCACCAATTTTCCATATCTGATTGCAACCTCATCAAAATGATCTTCCCAAGAACCATCCAAAGTTGGCATTTCACCTCAGATGGATTTCCCTTAAATTTTTCGACTTGACCAACAATTTTTTCAACTCTTTCCAACTCAAAACAGTAAATTTTCATCAAAAAATAATTCCTCACTTCCAAACTTTCCTCTTGGAATCCCATTTCTCAAATTTAATCAATCCCGAGGTTTTTCGTACACCTCATTCGATTTAATAATTTCACCAAACCGAAACAAAAATCGCCCTTCAAAAACTCATCTCTCTTCGACCAAGCTCATCAAAACCCCTCCCCACGTTCCCGACCGCTTCTGAATAATCAACCTACCAAAACTGCAAAATCTATCCATTCCCTGCTCCATTTTTGACCCAGCTGGTACATTAATTCCTTCGTAAATTCCACATTCGCCTCGAGCGTATTTGAAAAACTGCGAAACTTTTCCAATAAACACGCGTGCCTATGTCGGCTCGCGTAAATGTAATTTAAAATCCAACATAAAAGTAACACTTGCACTCCTCAGTCGACACTACAACTATACGTTGCTAGACCCCAGACCTATGCCATAAACCGAACCATACGTAACCCTCTAAAACCTAATCTTGTATCCTTATATACGTATATGAAAATCATAACTGGTCTGATTTCTGCCATAAATATCCCACTTTTCCCCAATTTTACGAATAAAGTCTAAGCAAAACTTCACGTAAACCAGACGTTCTTTTATGGGCAAACGCCCTCTCTCGTCAAGAGAAAAACTTACCACGTTTACGTCCAATCTGAGCATAAATAATCAGAGAAATATTCGAAAATAATACGTACAGAAAACAAGTACGTAGAATCAGCGATAAGGATGAGAGAAAATCCTCGACGTAATTATTAACGTACAAATAACACGTAGTTAATTAACTGCGATGAAACGAAAATTATATAGTCTGCGATGTTAATAGCATACGTACAATTCTACGGTACCTCTAAGTAGGTACACATTTAATTTCGTACACTATCGATCATTTTCTTCATCCCTTTTTTTTTGTACGTACGAACGTGCCCTACTGACTCTATCGTATATATACCTCGTTCTGTAATCGCAGCCTCTCCTCGCCTCACTTCTACCACCTTCTAAAACCCATATACGCGATGAGGTACATAGACATATACGTATTACGAGTATTTGTATTCCGTCGAACTAACTGAAATAAAAAGTGCAGCAAAAATTAACGACCTGGAAGTAAATCGTGTTTATTTAGTATTTAGCCGAGAGCCCTGCCAGTAAATATTAGCGGCATTTTCGTGTACGGAATATTTTCCCGAACGAGAGACGCTACAAAGGCATCGGGAGGGAAAAAAACATACACAACCGTAGCATCCTCATCCAGTCGGTTAGCAGGCCAAACTTACACGATGGATGAAAAAAAAAAAAATGGAAAAAAGAACGAGAAACTGTGCACTACCCTTCGCATCGCACAGCAATATTCTCGCATCGTTCATTTTTATCCTACTAAATACATATCTAACAAATTATGAAACGAATCTGTTGCTGTAATATTTTCGATTGGTAAAATCCTATTCTACAAACGTAAGAGGATAAACATTTACATCACAGTAGAAAACGATAAACAAAGGTACACCTAAAAACCTACCCAATTCGAAATAAATTTCCAAAAAAAAAATACGAATCGAAAAATCCGATACAAAATTCGCTTTTATTTCACAATACCTGACATCACGTTGACCTCGTCCTGCATAATCAGCGACAATTTCGAAGAACGAACGAAAAAAATGATAATTTCGCTGGATCCTCGAAAAGACAAAACTCCCAGGTACAGTTTTCCTCTCGCAAGAACCGTAGACCGCGCAAACAATAAAACTTTTCATAACGGATGAGTAAAGCTATTCTTCTCGAAATTATACCAACCTTTTTGCCACCCCCTCTGAGGTATTTTTCTTTCGCGTATACCCCTATAGCTCTACCGGGGTACGAAATTAAACAGCGAAATGAAAAATTAACGAGCGCTTAAATATCGCCGAATTATAATTTACCTTTTTCGATTATATTTTTCGACTGCGAAAAGTACCATCGTCTCTGCACGAGCCGCAGCCCGCGTACTTCGCGAGGAATTATCATCTTCCAGCTACTTATCTCCTATTATTCTCTCAGTTCATTGTTTCGCCGGTAGGAATTCACGAATGGTGCAGACGCCGGTGGATGCTTTGAATTTTCAGAGATGGAATGAATTTTTATCAATAGACACTTGAAATATAAGGTGAATTCTTGATGAAAATTTTCCACTTTGCAGAAAATTCTACGAAATGGAATGTAAAATTTTCAAAATTTGTTATTTCTAATTTTTTGTGTCTTTTATTCAAAGCAACGGAAAATTAATTAATTTCGGAAAATATTCGTCGTAAATTTTGAATTCTGTAAGGTAACTTTTTTATCTCGAAACATGGAATTTCTTTTTAGTAGGTAATCAACCAATGTTACCTTTGAAAACTTTTTCCTGCCTAGAATGAAAGTGTATTTGTATACTTGATAGAAGATTGAGAAATTCTTCCTTCAATTATTTACTTGATTTTTCAATTTAGTCAAAGAACTCTTTTGTATATATATTTTACCTGCCATTTTTGAAAAAATATAATTAACACGATTCAAACGGTGTAATTTGTGGATTGCGACACTTCAATTTTCAAAAGGATTTTTTGGAGATAAACGCAGTTGCTTGCAGAAGCGAAATTCAAAATTTCAAAAAGGTTGTGACTTCTTGATCAAAAATACGGAAAATATGTACGTTTTTCATTCTAAAATGAAACCGAGAAAAAATGGCTGAAATAAAGAGAGTCACAACTGAGGTTGATTTTAAAGAGTTGGAGGGGAAAAGGGGAACTGAAAACGTTCTTCCAAGTCTAAAATTCGAAATTATTGGAAAAATTGAACCTAATTTTTCCACTAAGCTCGATTTTAGAAATAGGAGAAATATTTTACAGGGTGTCTAAAAAAATTTGTTGAACAAAAAGCTTAACTTAGTTGAACCTTTTCGTACGATTTTTTTGTTTTCTGACTTTTTTACGTGCCACGCTCCCCCCCCCCTCCTAAAATAACATAATTTTTACAAAAAACGTTAAACAAATTCAATTCAAAAAAATCACATGAGCTCTTAAATTTAAATTCGTACGAAAAACTATTCAAAAAAAAAATTATAATGAACTCTTAAATTTGAATTTTTACGAACAAATTCAAACAAATACCTATTAGATATGATTCAAAAAAAAAATCACAATAAGCTTTTTTTTTATTTAAAATTATTTTTCAAGGGCGAATGGCATTTTTTTTCAATTCTTGAAAAAAAGCTTGACATCTTGGTCAAAACCTTGATTTATCTTGATCAACTTGAATTAGCTTGATCGTTATTGAAAAAAGAAGGCAGAAATTATAGCCCTTCTTGGTCAAAATATTGCATTTAAATTAGAAAATGATTTTCTAAACTAGTAAAAGGGCCAAACATTGAAAACCTAATATGCTTTAAAAACTGTAAAACTATAAAAAAATATGGATCAAATCAAAAACCTAAACACCGAAATGGATTAAACACAGGGGAGTTAAAATCAGAACAATATAGAAATAATTAGAAAATGTGGCAATGCTTAAGCAAAATAATGACTAAAAAATATGTACATATTTTTTGAATTTACAATTCAATGAAGGAAGAGAGAGAAATTGAAAATTGAGAAATCATAAAAACTTGTTATAATATTGTCAAAATAATTATTAAGCCATGACTGAAAATTCTAAAATCAAATGTCGATTATACGTAGAAGAGAAATGGATTAAAACGGCAAATAAAAATTAAAATTGTAATTATGGGGCATTTTACTTCAGAAAAAATGAATCCATGTTAACTGGTAAGATACGAAGTAAAGGCAAATGAAAATTTGAAATTGGAGTAAAAAAAATTGTTAAATAATTATAAGAAATTATCAAACTATAAATTCATAAATACAAAAATTCTAAAAAACACAACGTTAATTTCAGGCGACGGAAGAAGGAAACGAGGTTTAGAATTAGACAAGTTGAAATTATTGGAAAACATTTTCAATAATTAAGCAAAATATATAACTACTGCATCAAAAAACATTTTTCGAATTTGTAATTGGAAATGTGAGGAAGTGTAGGAAGTTAAAACGCTGCTTTTTTTTTTTAAATCGTCAAAATAATCGATAGCCTACTGATTTCTGAAGAGGGATTGATTGAAAATCAAAGAAATTAAAATGTTGGAAAAAATTCGTAATTCGTGAGTAAAATATCGCAATTGAAAATATAGCTTGCACACGAATCTGTAGATTGATAAGGAGGGAGGATGAGTCTGAATAATTAAAACTGAAAAAAATATCTTTAAAAAGAGTAAAAGATTAAATTTTGGAGAAATTTGAGAGAAAAGTTGAAGCTGAAATTCACTTTGATTGAAAAAAAAGTGATTTAAAAACATTAAAATGAAAAATTAGCGATTGATTTATGAAAAAAAAATATTCACCAATCTATCTTAAAATACATAACAATTGCGTTTTAAACGCTAAAAAAATGAAAAAAACTACTGCAAAAACTTTAAGCTCGTTTTTCTCGAAACTAACTTTTTTCACATTTCAATTCCAAAAATTCATAACTCCGACAAATATGAATGAAATTTCTTCGTTCTGGTCTTATTTTGTTCAGAATTTTATGGACTATAACGTAGTGTGAATAACTCGACTTTCAAAAATCTAACTAAGTTGTCCCTTGTTATACGGAACGTCTCATAAAGTCGAACAGATAGGAGGGTTGGAAAGCAGGGAAAAATGGATTTACACGAACCACAAAAATTCAAAATAATAACTATAAAAATAAATATTGGATACAAAACGATCATTGAAGAGAAGAGCTCAACTTTGAATGAACTTTCCAAAAGTCGAAGAATAAAATAAAAATCGAATACTTAATTAAAATAAACTACTCACGAAATGGATCAAAAAACCATCAAAATAATTCATTTTTCCACATACCTGAAACACAAAAACAACATCCATTAATTTGTGAAAATATTCACGTAAAATTACAGAAAAAACATTAAAGTAACATCACGTCATTGAAAAAAAAATCTCGAAAATTTCAGCCTACATTCGAAAACACTGTCACGAGAAAACGAGAAAATTTCAAAATTCCTTCATAAAAGTTCTCATTATAAATTTGAAAATAGAGTGATAATTTGTCGAAAAAAATTTTCATTAATTTCAAGTAGTATCTCATTATTTACGAGATTATTTCGCCTACCTTTGATGTAAACACGTCCCACTGCACATTGAACTTTCTCTTTCATCAATGACGACGTAAGGTAAAATTTTTCCCATAAAAAATCCTACACCTAATTTAAAGTGTCGAATAAAATTTTGAAAATCTACCCTCATTTAAAATGTAGGCACATCAAGAAAACGAAACACACCATTATCATCATTATGCCTTCCGATGAAAAAATCTTCCAAGCAGAAGATATTGAATATACTCGGACATCATCAAAGAAAAAAAAATACACGATGCTCTTGACCATCATAAAATACCATTTGATCGCCCTCGAACCTCGCACGAATTTTTTCAACTCGCAATTTACACGTTATCAATTCGTAATAATTTATACAACTCATTAGAAAATCATCAACTGCCAAATAAATGTATCAATGATGCCCACGCAGATATTCAAATTCGCATATGTAAACGATGTTATCTATAAACGTACACATTAAATTTCCATCAACAACGTTATTGAGGGAAATTAAATTAACATGGCCATCGCTGCCAATAGCCAGTTGCCACTAATGGTAATAATTTTTTCATACGATGATTAAATTCGCCGCAAAATTACGCAGTCGAGTATCTAAAGCTAACCCCACCGTGAAAAAAAAGCGAAAAATACATCATACACTTCCTGAAAATCCTCAAAGTATGTTCCAAGCCTCCTCGAACTTTCGTTTTCCGCATACATTGGGAAAAAAGGTGGTAAACTTAGCCACAAAAGCGACGAACACTTGCCTCGAGTATAAAAAATACGCCCAGCTAAGAAGATTATATAAAAAAGAATAAAGAGGGAAGAAAAATCTCCGGCTGAATGTCAAAAATATATCTCGAGAGTTTGCCGGATTCTAACACAAAAATATGTGGATTTTTCCAACTCGTCGGCAACGAGAGGAAAAAAAGAGAAGCGCAAGAACGAAAAGAGGGGCAAATATAACGCTCGGAAAAACAAGTAAAATTACTTCGAGTAAAGTAAGATTGACTATAGATGATAAGTCTCAATTCGTATTCCGAATGCATGCTTCAATAAGCAGTCAGCATTCCACAACTTTTTTCCTACCTCCGCTTCCTCCCGGCTCCGTACTCGTTTCCACTTCGCGCTAATGTTTTCATTCATAAGAAAATTGCAACACCGCTAGCACCAACCAACAACGTATAAAATATTCGACGGCGAAAAAAAAAGAAAGAACCGCGGAAAAGTGCGATCTGCGTACCCCTCCTTATCCTTTTTGAGACTCCTTTCACCGATGAAACGATGACGGGAAAAACGCGTACGTATTTATGCATATAAATACCATCAATTTTTTCGCATCGACGAAATCCCAAACTATTTAAAAAGCTTTTTATCCTCTTCCTCGTCATCGTCGACGTCGCGAGCATTATTATTTTTTCTGAAAACTTTCACGGAACAATTGCTCTAAAATTAGATCCCAGTGTTCCTCCAGCCTCGTCGCTCGGTCCTTCGCCCACGTAACCAACGAATTCCATGTACGAGAAATATATACTTCTCGAATACTCGCGCCGTATTGTTTTTCTCTTTAAATTTTTTTTCGTCCTAGAGAGTTTTCGTTTTATTTTTCATCTTTTATTTGTATTTTCATTATTTACGGTTGCGAAAAATCACGTATAGCGGTTAGAAATGTTGGAAATGTACGACACAAATTTCAATTCGCGATTCTTCGAGTTTTCATATTGAAGAAAAAACAAAAAGAGAAATGTTCATATTTGAGCAAGGATCAGACGAATTGATCAAAACCATTACGTAGAATTTTTTTACTGAAAAATAGCATCGTTTCAGGAATATTTTCCATTACCAAGTTGCAATAAGGAAATTCATATCTCCATCTCCCATAATCTTTTTTTGTTCAATTTTGAAAATCAGGTCAAAAAATCCCAATTTTTCAGTTTTGAAAATTCCTATTTTTTCAATTCTCTTGAATTTTTTTAAATCCTGGAAATATTCAAATTGGCATCAATGTCATAATTCAAATTTTAGAAGCAATTTTGACTTTTGTCTTGTTTTCATAGCATTATACAAGACATTTTTTTTATAATATTACCGCAATTTTTGAATCGTGCTACGACGTACAAGTCACTTCACAGCTTTCAAATTTATAACATCGAATCACTTCGAATTTTTTAAGCCGAGGATCTTTCTCATCCATATTCCCTCACGACGAGGGAGAGTATTTAAATTACGAGAAAAAAAGTAGAGAAAGGCTCTAGTGTAATAAGGGGGTTATTTGGCCTCAGGTGGAACTTTGTAAAAATTCTTACGCCATTCGATTTGCATTGGTAGAAGATGATTTTAGAGCGCATGAGCAAATTTTTATCTCACTCCTGAGAGGCTGGGAGCCCAAAATAAGCGATTTTCAAGCTAAAAATTTTTTTAAATTATCTCTCCGCGAGTTTTCAACCGATTTTTTTCAAACTTGACACATAGAGAGAAGTACTAGAGGGGAGTGCCCTGAAATTTTTTCAGATTTTTTCGACCGCTTTAATGACCTTGAAAATTTTAAATCGCCCTGGTTGTCTCAAATTTTTTTTCAAATTTAAATTTCCTAATGTATTTCACATTCCTGAGAATTTTTTCAGATTTTTTCAAGTGGTGGAAAGTGGTCAAATATTCAAAAAACTGATGCAATTCTTCATTTTTGTTGCTTAAAATTATTGTTTTTCATCAATTTTTCATGCAATTTTTTTCATTATGGTTTGAAACCAGTTAGTAATAGAAGAAGGCGAATCTAAGCCACTGACGGAATTGAAATTTTTCGTGGACCCCTCTCCCTGCCCTCAAAACAAATGACAAAAATTTAGATGGATCACTGTTTCGTGACCTTGCGACGTTGCAACGAATCTGTTTTGGAATAAAAGATCCTGGAAAAATATGGAAAATATGGCAACGCTCAAACTGATACTTAAAATGGTGGAAATAATTTTTCACTTTTATTCCACTTCTTGTCGTTATCAAGTCAACTCTTGATTTTCGGGCAAAATAGCATCAAAAACAAGCATTTTAATCAAAAATCCAAAATTTTGGCCAATACTTCATTATTTTAATACCTATTACTTAATTTAAAAATAACAGGGTGTCCACTATATCTCCGGAATCATTTTCCTTGACTTGGCCAGGTTTTCCAGACTAATTTTTCGAATTTTTCCAGACCTTTTAAATATGATATTCGTAAACCAGAGGGAGGGGAGGGGGGGTAATTTTTCACGTGATGTACTTACATTCCGAATTTTGCTTAAGAATGATACAAAATATATTGATTTTTTTTCAAAATCACTACGAACTTTTTACGAAATTTTTAGATGCTCCTCTTTGGACCAAAAAAACGATTCAAATTCAATTCTGAAAATTTTTGAACCCATCCAACTTCCCCTCACCACAAAAATTTGAAAATTCGAATTCATTACCTACAGAAAAAATTTAAACTAAAAAGGAAAAACTAAGTATTACAACGCAAAATTAAATTTTGAAAATGAAATAAATTATGCCAGGGTTTCTACCAAATCAAGTGAATAAAAATTCGGATTTTTCCGGGCTGGAAATTCAAAAATTTCTTCACCACCCCCCCCCCCCCCCGGGGAAAAACACATGCCGAAAATTTATAAATTTACACTATCGCCGAAAATTTAAGTTTGTACCAATAAATAAAAAAGTCAATAAGTAGATGAAATATAAATCATTTTATGGAAATATAAAAATCGAACATTTTTGCAAAAAAATATCATCAAAAGATAAAAATTCACCACTTTTTCCTCATTCATGTTTTCCAAAACATGATCAATAAATTCGAATTCTATTCCATTCCCTTCCCTTTTTTTTTCAACGTTTTCTTATCACAGTTCATCAAAAAGTTTCCTAAAAATTAAGATTTTAATTTTTGAACAAATTCTGTAGAAAGAAAGACTGATGGACAAAGAAATGCATTTTGAATATCAAATTTATTGTACATTATGATCAACAAAAAATTATGAAAAAAAAAAACAGATATAAGATGCAATAATTTGGCCCGTGCGGAGCGAGGGCGACATTTTTTGAAAAATTTGGAATAAAATAAGTAAAGAAACACTTTTTAAAATTATTTATCCTTTTTTTGGATTTTCGAAGAATTCCAGAGAAAATTCCAAAATTCCCTGACTTTTTCCTGACTTTTCCAGACAACCAAAATTCCCCGACTTTTCCCGGTTTACCCAGTTTTCCAGAGAATGGACACCCTGAATAATTATTTAAATGATTTATTATACAAACCATTTTTTTTTATAATTATGTAAGCTCAGGTGAGAGGGGGAACGGCCAAGAAATATTTTTCATCTAAAAATTATCACTCCGAAAAAAATATCCCAAAAATTAGAAACATTTTTTGAAGATTCGGATTGGTAACCAAATTTTGAATTTATAGCCTTCATAAATCGCATTCTCTCAAAAAAAACTGCAGTTATAGGTACTTCAATCTGCATTAATTTTTTCCTTTTTCATAATCTTACAAAAAAAATAGAAGGAAATCAACTCAATTTTAAATTCTAGGCCTATTACGAAACCATTCATATCACTGAAACCGGCTGATATAATTATCTCCGCAGATCATCTCATTGCACATGACCTACATTGGTATAAGAGTATAGACGTACGAATGCAACTCAATACCACAACGTGGTTTTCGGAAATCATATTTAATAAAAAATTCAAACCGTCACTCAGTCAGTATTATGAATATTATCCAAGATAAATTCAATCATCAACGTTGATGAGTGAATTTAAAAATTAAAAAAATTTACATACCTATCTAACCAGTTTAACGATTCCTAAACATTTAAATCATAATATCAATATGCTTGATTTATATCCATCATTTTAATCCACTTTTTATGCTTCTAATTACCTACCTATACGTACATATTTTTATAGTAAAAACAAGGCTATAAATTTCTCATAATACTCGATAATTTTTCCAAAACAGCTTCTGCTTATTATTGCCAGAAATGGGATTTCTACTACACTAAGTCCAAATTTATTCTAAATTCAAAGTTTTTCAACTTAAAATTTTTTTCAATTTATTTAATTAAAAAATTTTTCCATGAGTTGATTCCCAGAATTCAGAAAATAACGTAAGTCCATGTGACCCTGTATATAAAAACCACCCTTATGGGATCAAAGATTGAATCCCCTAAGGGTGGTTTTTATATCCAGGGTCACATAGACTTACAGTTAAATCGATTTCCATTTCTTTTCGGGGAATGTACGAGTTGATTCCGAACCTCTTTTAGCCTACTAGCGTTACCCTGGAGATATTACGAGGGGGTTGGGTAAATGGTTTTTTTCAAAAATAGTTTTAGTATGGATGTTTTTTCTTTAGTTACCCAGAAAAACCATTGGTACCCGTTTTTAATCATAATCCTATTTTTCAGGGGTACTTTATAAATGTAATTTTTTTCAAGTTTTTTCAATATTCAGCAAAAAAATTAAAAAAAAAAGTGGAAAATACGCCCCGAAATGATGAGAGTATGAATATAATAATTTAATCTATCAAGGAAAAAGCAAGGAAAATTAACGCTATTATTGAAATATTCACTTAATGTCATTTTAGGGAAAATTATTTCCATTTTTTACTAAAATGTTGAAAAAAATGAAAAAATTGATATTTTTCAAGGACCCCCGATGAAAAATTGTTGCTAATGGTATTTACGGGTGAAGACATCCATGCTAAATCATTTTTGAATAGAATCAGATTTTGGGGTCCGGTAGGGAGGGGTAATGTGGAGTCATGGGGTAGAATTTTTACTTTGTCGTTTTGAGATACGAAGTCTCCAGACATAATTTTCTGGCTGTCCATTCCCTTCAACTTTCGAAAATAAAGTGTAAAACTATCGCCCCGAGTACCAAACTGTTTGATTTTTGATATCTGATATCAGATATTTCAATTTCAATTTTTCATGTTTGATTTTCGAGTTCAAATTACTTACCATTTTCGTTTCCTGATTTTTGGTATTCAATACCCAATACCTACATAGGTATTCAATTTGTATGTACATATGTATCTACTTGGAAAAAAAAAAATGGGAATCAATTCGCCTATCTTTTTACATAAATATTTATTGGGAATCAACTCAGTTACAGCCATTTTTCCAACAGTAACAGTTTTTAAATTCAAATCTCAAAACGTTTCCAATTTTAATTTTTTTTTCAATTCCATGTTTTTATTATTTTTTAAAATTTCATCAAATTACTTTAAGTTGGAAACAACTTTGAAAAACATTAAGTTGAAATTTTTTGAAAAATTCAAAGTGGTAAAAAATTTTTGAGCTAAAAGAAATGTTAAAAAATATGAAGTTGAAAAAAATTTGAATAAATCTATTGGAAAAACTTTTAATGGATACTAAAAAAATTTTCAATTGTTAATTTCTTTTCAAATTTAAATTTTTTCAAAAATTTTTCACTTTAGATTACATAAAATTTTTTTCAATTTTATGTTAAAAAAAATTTTCTGGTTAGAAAATTTCTTTCCAGTATGTTAAAATCTTTCCACAATTTTTTTTCAATCCCGTGTTTGTATTATTTTAAAAATTTCATCAAATTACTTTAAGTTGGAAACAACTTTGAAAAACATCAAGTTGAAATTTTTTTGAAAAATTCAAAGTGGTAAAAAATTTTTGAGCTAGAAGAAATGTTAAAAAATATGAAGTTGAAAAAAATTTGAAGAAATCGGTTGGAAAAACTTTTAATAGGTACAAAAATTATTTTCAATTGTAATTTTTTTTTAATTTAAATTTTCTCAGAAATTTTTTACTTTACATTTCATGAAATTTTTTTCAATTTCATCTTTTTAAAAAAATTTCTGGTTAGATAATATCTTTCAACTTTTAAGTATGTTAAAATCTTTCCTCAATTTTTTTTCAACCGTGTTTTTCAAAATTCCTTCCCACTCAATAATTGGAAGAAATTGAAAAAAATTGAAAAATTTTGAGAAAATTATACAGTTGGAAAAATTTGAACTTAGATCGTCGAAATTTCATTTTTGGCAAAAATTGTATGAGCTAGTATTTTTGAAGCCGAAAAATTTTCAATCCATGTTGCTTATCAAGATCGATAATACGACCTCCTCCCCTCCCCCCCAAAAAAAATCAAGAACCATAACATTGATTTGAAACATTGGCATGTCGCATACTTAATTACCATGTCAAGTTACCTCAGGCAGCAAATAGGAAAACAAACAACGCTACTCGTATAAGAAAATATTTTTCTGCGATAGCAAATCCAGTTTATCGCAGGTAAAAAGTAAAATTTATTCTAAAATTCAAAAAAAAATCTCTCATTGATTTCAAAATACTGAAACCTCACTACTGCATCGTATTTAGATGAAATTGTTCGAATAAACGCCAATTAAGTGAAGTATCAACGACTTGATCGTAGATGCAAATTAGAATTAGAAATTAGATGAATTTTTTTTAAACGCCATATACAGCAACTAAGGCTAGAGACGTTTGGGAATGGAGGTCACATCAGAGAAATGATTGTAGACTTGTGTGGCAAAAAATACGTAGGTATCAATTTTTTTGGTATTCATGATCCAAAATCTTCATTTCATACGACAAACTGGTGCAATTTTTTTCTCTTAGTAAAAAAAAATTGGCATGGTTTTTCTTCGACCTTCGATGCAGATGCACTGTACCCAACGAATCCAGTCTTCCTTGATACGACAAAATGCGACTATTTATACGTACTCTCTCATTCCGAATCAGTGAAAATCACTGATAAACAGTCAGAATTGCAGCACAGTGATTTTTCACTGATTTTTAGTGATTTTTCACTGATTATTCAAAAAATTTCACAGATTTTTCAGTGAATTTCATAAATATCACTGAGTTTTCAGTGAATTTTCACTGATTTCCAGTGAATTTTCACTGATTTCAAGTGATTTTCTTTCACTGATTTGTTTTCAGTGAAAAAATATTCACTGATTTTCTCCTGTGCAGCAATTCTGACTGTTTCTCAGTGATTTTCGGTAATTTTCACTGATTTATAATTGAGAGAGTAGATTTTTGTCATTCTCGAAAGCACAAATTGACCCGAACAAAGGAAGGAGGGGCACACGCGACGATTTTTTTCGCACCCAGCAATTCGTAGATACAGAAGCATGTTTAAATTACGAACACCCGGTGAAAGGAGTAGATTGCGGTAGTATTTGCTAATAAACGAGCTCCGACGTTATACTACCTTTAAATTACCCTCTCCGCCGAAAAACGGATCGCCTCGTCGGCAAGGTAAATAGGTATACACGCTAATTAAATATCGTTTAACTTGTTATCTCCCAACAACAGATGTACTTCGTTCCCATCTTTTAAAACTTTCATCGAGTATATTTCGTTAACGTTGCTCGTACAGATACAGAACCTCTCATCGGCAACTCCAGCAACCCTGCCACTTTCTTAGTCTATTTTACAGTACAGGTACATCGAATTGTACATCATTTCCGAAATAATTTCGCGTCAGCAATGTTCCAATAAATAATCTAAAAAATTTTCCCTATTTTTCGCGTCAGGAAAAAAGAATCCATTCACCTCTGGCTTCTATTTAACTTCAGATACCGGATAGGTATCTATCGTACCCACGTTGGAAAAAATTTTCGAAACATTAACACGCTAATATACTCGTATAGAAGCGATAAGAATGGTAATTTTGATCGTCGTCGCGCGCTACGCCGAACGTTGCTTTTTTTTCTTATTCTTCCACACGCTTCGGATACATAATAATGCGAAATTCATGGAATGAAATTCAATCGAAGCGCGCCGTTGTTGGCACACGATGAAAAGATATGTACGTAGAATACCTTGGCGAAATTTAAAATCGTTAAATAGCGATGATTTTACTATAGTAATATTGTGTGCTGTAGGTTGCTTTTTCGCTGCTTCGTCGTTCGATCTTTCTATATCTCGAGTTTGTTCGAGCCCGGTATATAAATTTGTTAACACGGTATAAATTTCGATATTTTTTCGCTCCAACAAATGTTTTTATCGGGCGAGAAATCGAAGCGGAATTGGAAATATATTAAAAGATGCTCCTACCCGGATCGATTTTTTTCAGTTAAATAGAAATTTCTACCTTATTTCGGTCTATTCGAAGCAATCTGGTATCTTTCGAGTAAATCTTGTACACTGAGAATAATTAAATGTATTGAAAATTGAATTTAAAAAAATATTTGCCAGAACGATGCAGCGATAAAATATTCCATGATCGGTCATTATCAGAATCCTCAACTGAAAAACCATTGAACGATCGTTTGAATTGTACTCAATTTCAATTTTTTACGAAGGGTTTGTAATCATGATCAATTTTGGAAAAAGAAAATTTCTTCGAACGATGGAACGTTTTTTTTGACAGGGTGTCAAATGGGTCGATTATTTTACCCCTTTTTCCAAAGTTGAACGGGGGGAGGGGGGTCTCAACGTCAATACGACGAAGTAAAAACTTCATTCTCCTTGCCCCGCGTTCCTCTTCTGTAAAGTCTGACCATGTTCAAAGAATTTTTAAAAAATAATCAAAAATACCACTGACGTTTATTTTTTATCTTTACCTCATTTTTCAGAGTCATTCAAAAATAATTTTTTTCGTGTTTTTTTTTTGAATAGATAAGTGTACGTTTTGGTGTTTCTGTTAAGTTATTAGTTCATAAAAATCGTTAGTGAGAAACATATTCAGTTAATTGTTTAGATTGCAGGAGTCACCCTGCCATTACGTATATAATTGTTGAATTTGTGAATTTATAGTTTGAACTTGGTTAATTTTGAATCGAGAATACATTTCGTTTGTTTTTCAGAGCTACCTATGTCTTATTATTCCAAGGTAATTATTATACATATCATAGATGTTCAATAAAAAATCAAAAAAATAATTTTTTTCTGAATGACGAATATTTTCAACCCATAAAAGTCCAACTTTTTGGAAAAAAATTTCAAAAATTCATTTCGATGTTTTACTGAATAAGTAAGTACCTATCTAGAAAACATGAAAAAATAATGCGTTTTCAAGGACCTCTGAAAAATGGAGTGAAAATGAAAAACAACCATCAAGCTCAAAACGTGCCTTTTACCTTAATTCACTAAGAAGTTATTCACAAAAAAGGATCTGAAGCAAGGGTCACAATTTCACAATTTTGAAAACCCCTGGAACGAGTTTGCAATTCCATTTCAAAAATGTAATGGCAGTTTTGGAATCGAGTAGAAGTTCCCTTTCGATCGCACATCGCAAAAGTTTTATATGTTTTCAGGACTTTTGTTTTGCCATTTTTGGTAAGTGAAATCGTACTATAATTGTAAAACCATTTTTTTAAAAATCCAATAAGTATTGTAACATTTTAAGGTCGAATTGGGAGAGAATAAGGGCGGAATCAGGAATAAAATTTTCACCCGATAGTTTTCAGGACGAGACAAATTTTTTAGCTTCTCTCTTCGAATTTTGAAAAAAAAAGTTCAAAATAATCAGGTTGGTCACCTATAACTGCCTAATAAAATTTTCTGAGGTGAATAATTCAGGAAAAATATCTAATGTTTTTTTTATGACTATATTTTTTCACCACTTTTTTTTATTAAATTTTCAGAAACCTCTCACTCGCCCCCCTCCCCCTCGCTCAAAAAATTAACGAGATCAAATGTAATTTAATTTATTATATTACAGAAGAAATTCAAATTGGAAGAAAATCTGTATTTTAAATCAAAATTATAAAAAAAATGAACGCATATTATGCTTATCGTATGAAAAAATATTGTTTTTTCATTTTTTCACCACTTTTTCTTGAAATTTTGACTGAATTTAATACTTTTTCACTACTTCCACTATCCATTTTTAAAATAACTACCTTTTAATTACTTTCACTACTTGTTAAATACCTTTTAATTCACGATCTTTTAATCGGTGACCTCGTGTAATGAAGTCTTCTACGTCGCTGGCACATGAATAATCCCTCCTCCTCCCTCTCTCAAAAAAAAGAAACCAAATCCGAAAAATTTTAAAAACTATGGTGCATTTCAATTTCAGTTTCAGTTTTCTTTCGTTGAATTTTCAATTTTTTATTCGTGATAGACGAGGATTGCAGCATCGAATCGAACCCTGGAACAAACGAGAGCTTGCCCGCCTTAATAATCAAGAAATTTTCTTCTTTTGCCTCGGAAACCGGTCGAGTCAGAAATAGATACTGCAGAAATGGTGATCTTTCATCAGAAAATTTTCATCATCGAAATAATTTGTGAAAAAAAAATATATATATTTTGAAATTATGAGTTATGAGTTGAAAAATTGAAGTTCAGACAAATGAAATGAATCAATTTTAGTGGTTCACCAACTTTTCATCCAACAAAAGATACAATCGTTCGCAAATGCTCACCCAGAAAATTAATTAATCGATCGTTTGTTAACGAAAAAATGCCACTTTCCGGTCGTTCATGAACGATTCGCTTGAAAAATAATTCAATTTTTATTGTTCGTCTATAAGAAATTCAGAATTGATAAACACCCTTTTCGCGATCATTTTACTTTAATGTCAAAATTCACTTTTTTCACTGATTTTTCGCGACAATACCTGAAACTAGATTTCGAGATTTAAAGTAAAATGATCGCAAAAAGGGTGTTTATCGGGGTGTTTTGACCTGCTGAACACGAATACGGAATTGGTTTTTCCATTTGGTCATTTCTTTCCCTGTAAAATGCTCAAAATTTGAAAATTTTTTCAAAATAACAACATTTTTTACGGGTTTTTGCAATTTTTGGCCCTTGCGCGAACTCAATCGCCGAAACTGAACACGTGACGTGAATCTACGTCAAAAAACACGTTTTTAGGATATTTTCAAAAATTAGTCGAACTTCGCTGTTGAGGTTTTTTTTACAGTTGGAAATTTCAAATGACCAAAACCTCATGAAGGAGTGCACCAAAATTGATGATAAAATTACCGTGAATAGACTTTTATGACATGTAACTTTGTGCCAAATAACAGAAAATTTCATTCACTTCCGTTGGAATTAAAAATTCTTGAAAATAATGCAATAAAATGGCCATAGCTCCGAAAGGGAAGGAGTTGGGGGGCCAAAATTTTTTCCAGCATTTTTTTTCATCAAGGTACACAATCTGGGGGAATTAGATCGAAAATCGGGGCTGGGACCAAAAACACCCTTTATCCGGCTATACCCTTTATGATATTTTCTGAAAAATCAGTGAAAATCTTTGATAAATCGGCGAAAATTAGCTGATTTTTTTAGTGCTGCAATTCTGACTACACTGAAAGAAATCCCAGTTTTTGTTTATGAATAGTTTTCAATAATTTGGAATGATTGCTAAACGTTGAGGTTAAAATTAATTTTACTGCGATGTATCTGAAATTGTTTCTTAAAAATTGATGATGTTCATTAATTATCATGCAAATAAACACTCAATACCTGTATATGAATGTTTCACCAAGTTTTCTAAAACTGTTATGATCCTAATATGGGGAATAGTTCCACAACGTCTCGTAATGTTATTTAAATAAAAGTGCAATATTTCTATACCAAACAGCTAGGAACTATTACTCAACAGAAATTAATGTTTCCCATATGCCTAGGAACCATTACACAAAGTTACTTTTGTTGAGGTGTATATTTATGTGAATAACACAGAAAATTGAAAATTATTTTAGCAAATTCTTCAAATTTTGAGCGTTTAATATGAAAAAAAACAAAAAAAAAAAAAAAAAGTGGTGACGCAAGTAAATAAAATAACTTCGGATTCAGTTTTAGGGGAGGTCAAAGTATCCGGCCACACTAAAACATTTTTCTTTTTCGCTTCGTTTTATTTTCTAAGCTTAAACTTCCCTAGCTCTTTTCACTGATTTTTCATTGACAAAAAAAAAAAATGACTTTCTATAGACTTCAAGTAAAATGATTGTGAAAAAGGAGTGTAATGTTTAATAGGATATTTTTAAACCTCCTGAATCCAAATCTGAAGTTAGTTTTTTCATTTGGTCATTTTTTTTTTTTTATAAAAACATATTTTTATGGTTGAAATTTCAAACAACCTGAACCTCAAGAAGGATTGCACCAAAATTTATGAAAAGAAACCATATATTTCTTGATAAATATACCTCTGGATACAAGAAGTAACTTTATGCCACCCTTTCCTAAGATTTTCCCCTGCTTTGTACTTCTTATGAAAAAATTTATATTGTAATTGAAATTAATAATAAGTAAGATAGGTATATTGAGGTAATGTGTGAGAAAATAAAATCCTGTGAAAATCACTGTTATAATGCAAAAATATTGGCCCAAAACATCACAAGTATATTTTACTGTCTTTAATAGCCTTCCACTCAATTATGCATCATAGCCGTGTGGCTTAGGTTAGGACATTAGGATTGTAGGGTCGTAGGTTCAAACCCCACTGTAGGCATAGGGATTTTTAGTTGCAGGATTTCGTTCAAGTGGATAGTGATAGTTTAAGGACATGCTAAAATCGTAGAGAAAAATACAAAAATAAGGTGGCAACCCTTTTTAAAAATTAATTAATGCAATTAATTTTGGCTTTTTGTAGTGCGATAATATGCTTACCCTACGCTTAAGTAACTACTCCTCAAAGTACAGTAATACTTGTCAACTTGTCATCAACAGTTCAACAATGAGTTGAGTAACCATTCTCCAACGGATAGTAATCATTATTCAAAGGACAGAAATGATACTTTTTTATGAACAATCATCAAATATTTTATGCAACAAACTCCATTTTTTTAAGGATCAATTTCTATTTTTGAGAAATAATTTCTCAATTCAGAGTTGTCCCAACTTTCCCTCAATATTGGAGTAATAATTCTCACAAAATTTAAGGAACCATTTTTCCACTTTTTCTTTCAGTGTATTTATCAGTGACTTTTGACTGATTCAGAATGAGAGAGATATCAATCGCAATATTTAAACTCATAGAACAAATATCCTCAAACGTATTCGAAAAATTAAAAAAACCAGCGACGAATAAGAAAAATAAATAAATGGAATGGAAATTAACTAAAATCTACGTACAAACAACCTGACGAACTATTCCTTGTTAGAAAATACATTTTTACGTTTTTTCAACACGACAGCTAAACATATAAATTTTTCCCATTAACTTACGAGTACAACACTCGTATTTGCTAGTCATTGAAAAAAATCGTTGAAAATAAATAAATAATCTAAATAAAGGACGACCTAGTTGACACCAAGCGGAAAAATATCAACAAAACCTTATCGCTAGGCTGAGTATGTTCGAAATTCAAAATATTGCTTATCGGACTCGTCAATGACCCACAAAACGGCCCTCAAAACATCGTATCTTTATCACCAAGCACTAAAATACATATCTAAAAGTAAAGTCGACATATTACAACGGCGACGACCGACGATCGCGTGCCATTTCCACGAATAATTAAAACGTCGAAGAAAAAAAAAGCAAAGCTTTAATGGCAACATATTGATAACCTGTTGCTTCAATGGCAGGAAAGAGTTGATTCCATTTTACCTTCATTTTGGGAAAAGTTTATTTAAACGCGTGAAAATAACATGCACGTTGCACGCTTTCGAGTGATTTCTACCTGTGTCGATTCTCTCACATGTTTCCCTTTAGCTACCATTACTTGTATTATACGTCCCCCGCGAACAGGGACACCAACTTATGGAAAGGTGGAAGGAAGCTTTTCCGGTAAATTCCTTTCGTATATAAATACACAACTGAGAGAAGCTTACATGGTATGCAGGTGTACACCGTACACGCATAGTACCAACACCGAGCTATACGTATACCCTTTCGAGTTTTAAAGTGTTTTTCTCGAGCGCTCTCGACGACTTTTGTTGTTCGCTTTTTAATGCGTGCGTTGTGTTTTAATTCTGACGCGTTACGTGTCTCGGGAGCTTTTAACTTATGAACCGAGTCAAATGAAAGGGACACGTGTTGAAGGATATTTTGCCTATTTTTTTATTTTTTATTTTTTAGTCGTTGCTTCTTTTTATAGACCCGAATATACGAGGTAGGTATTTTTTTTCTTCCGTTTTGCGTTCATAACGTTAAAAAACACATCGAGTGTGGCTCGAATAGATATGTACGACGCATTTGGAAATGTTTGCGAATAACTTCGAAGTAGTCTGAATGAGGGAGAGAGGGCTGGTTCGCCACGTGCGTGCGTGTGCTTAAACTATCCAAATTAATTTTTTTCAAAGTTCCAGGTTTTCTAGAAATCTATTCGCAGAAATAACGATTAAAAACGAAAAAAATTACTGCGATTTACAATTTTACTTAAATTGGGCCAAGCATTATAATGATTACCTATCAGTTGAAAATCAATTTTTGAAAATAATTCAACGAGAGAAAAGGAGAAAAAAACATTCACGTGCTTCTTACATAATTTCAAAATTTTTATATCCTTGACATCTTTCGATTTCACCCAAAAAAATTAGTGAGCCATGAGACCCCTCAAAACGGGCATAATGCATTGCACTTTAAGAATCATGAACATTTTTTAAAAACTTGTCATCATCCGGGAAAAAGGCGATTTTGAAATTTTTTCATTTTTCCATGGGCAAGGGATTGGACGAGAGGGGAAAAAATTCAAATCTGAGCAGAACTATGATTTCTACAATGTGACACTCGCCCTCTTCCATTGTGAATAGCACTTTAAAAGGTACAGAATACGAATTTTAAATCAAATTTTGCATCCATCTGCCCCCTAAGAGAGATGGAGAGAGTGACGAGGGTAAGGTGGGGGGAGGATGAATGAAAATTTGACTCTAATGGTGTGTAATGTGCCTAAATGTATGATTTTGAGGTCGTAAAATACGAATTTGACGATATTTTTTTGTAGGAACAGTGAAGTGGGGTGGGGTAAAAAATTGGAGAAAATTGAAATTTTGCCATTTTTTAAAAATAAAATGTCAAAACCTATGATTTTGAGGTTGTAGAACACGAAATTAAAAATATTTGTTTTGTAAGCTTGAACGATGCTTTTCCAGCACCCTTACTCCCAAAATGCATCCTCGGTTTTATATCAGAAAAATAATGTCAGATTTGTGTATTACGACCTCAAAAACATAGATTTTGACATAGCACACAAAAAATGACGAAATTTCAATTTCCGCAATTTTTTCACCCCACCCAATTCCCACACTTTCATTCCTACCATTTAGACATATTACATACTATTAGAGTCAAATTTTCATTCCTCCCCTACTCCTCGTCTCGCCCTCCATCCCTTTCAGGGGGCAGGTGGATGCAAAATTTGATTTCAAATTCGTACATACTTAAATACCATCCTCGACATAAATTGTTTAAAATGAAGTTCAAGAGTATTGAATCCGGAATTTTGATTTATTTTTTGCTCCTCTTAAGGCCTAAGCCTTCAATTTCGGTCAAAATTGAGGAAAAAGACTAAAATAGTGTAACATATTGTTCGTAATGTTTTTGAGGATGTCTTGAGAATGTCAAGTCCAAATTTCGACTCGTATTTTCTGATTCCACCTTCTAAGTTTAAGTTCAAAACAGAGTTGAAATTCGAGCAATTCATCGAGACTTGAGATTAAAAATTCAAGGATATTATTTAAAATTTAGACTCTGGTACACGATTTTTTTGAATGGTGCATAGCATCAGTATTGAGAAAATAATTTTTTTCATGATTTCTTTTTCATTTTTCACGCTTTATTATGTTTACTCCTCCCTCACCAGCATACTCGGGTAACATTGTTACCATGTTATTTGAGTCAAGAAATCTATTTTAAGGAGACATTGATTTTCACCTTTAAAAAAAAAAAAATTAAGCTCGAAAAGTAAATATTTTTTGCATACTTTGGGCATCAAATATGCAATATCAATAATCACATTTGAAAACTTTTTGGTCGAATTTTTCCCCACTTGAAAAATTACACTCCGAGATCAAAAATAAGTGAATCTCCGCTTTGCAATTTCCACAATTCATGAAGTTTATGGTCAAATTATTACTTTTTTTTTTTGAAAAAAATCACTTCTTTTCTCTGTCTTCTTTTACCCTCATTTTTTTCAATAAAATTCAGAATCTCGTCTTCTCCTCAGACTCGTATAAAAAATTTAAGATGAGGAAAAATAGAGATACAAACAAAAAAGATAAGAGAAACTCTTTATTACTCATAAATCAATTTTAGTCTCATTTTTTAATGAAAGAACGAGAGTCTAATTTTTCTCCCAAGTAGGTCTAGGTACCTGAAGAACTTTTATCACTGAATTGAAATTCATGATGTTCACTGAATGTAAAAAATTGAAATTCTTGCCATTTCAGGATTTTTTCATGCCATTTTTCTCCTTCAAATTTTCCAAAAAAATACCTTCCCTTTTCATTTTTTGATTTGAAAATTCAAGAAAAGCAAAATGTTTAAAATTCTTGCTTTTTACAGTAAAATTATCAACATTTCGCTATTTTTTGATTTTGTTGCCAGTAAGGTGAAATTCTATATAACTTATAGTTTCTGATATCTCAAAATCATTTTGAGAAAAAAAGAGAGTAGGTATTCCAATTTTTTTTTAAAAGTCTCAAAAAAACTGAAAAATGGTCAATTTTTATACTTTTTTACTACTTTTTGACGAAATTGGAACAAGATTTGTAACTTTTTCGCAATTTATATTACCTATTGGACATCGAGGAATTAAAACAGCTCGAATTTTCATGGTTAAATTTTAGAATTGTTCCAAAATGAAAAAAATAAAACAGCAGAAAAAATACAAATTTTATGGTTTATTTCTACAAAACTCAGAACACTTACGCCAGACTTTCAATTGAAAAATAATTCCCAAAAACTTGAAATGAATCTACCTTAAATTACTTTTATTCTCTTTTATCAACATTTCCAGCAAAATTCCAACCAACACTCAAAATTTCAACACTTCATCCTAACACTACCCAAAATCCAAAGAAATTTTCACACTCCCCTATTGAATTCTATCGATCCTTATTTCTTTGTAACCCGAAATGCAACCCACATAGGAGACCGTATCTACGCTACAATCCCTCTGTTTGGCTTTCTCCTCGGGGATATTTTTCCAGTCTCTAGGAGCCGAGCCGGCTTGGCATCGAGAGCGACGACATATCGATACACCATAGCAACTAATTTCGTATTCTTACCCATAATTTCGCATTATCTCGACTTCGGCAACAACCGAAAAGAGCCTTTATCGTAACTCGATCAATTTACCAAACCCTCATTCATCACATCCTCGTATACATACGATTTAAATATCAAACGAATAAATACAGCTTCTATACGTAGTATCCTTCGTCCTACGAATATACCGGGAAGAAAAAAAATCCTCTGGAAAAAACGAAGAATATTATCTAATAATTTATTACTCATCGGCTCTCTCAACGATGCCTACGAATAAAAACTATCATCGCGTTTAAAACCTATACACTTTCCTTTTTGGAAAAAAAGTATTGTTACGTTGTTCTCGTCCCTTCGTCGCAATCTCCCAAAAAAGAATGAAGATAAAAACAAATCAAAAAATACAACTTTTATATTATATAAAAGGAATCCTTCGGTGTGGCCCCGCGGCAATGTCATCCGAAAGGCTCAGCGAGAGAAATTTCCCTAATAAATCATCCCAACTTGAGTAGCGAACGCTTATACACAATGAAGACAGGAGGAGTGGGTTGTATGGTAAAATGAAGGACCTTTATTATAGTTACTACACCGCTTGTATCTCATTAATCCGGCCCAACCAATACACAATAACAATCGCCGCGGATGGAATATTTACGACCAAGATCAAGAGAAGTACCCTGCTCGTCTACAATCAAAGGCTCAGGAAAAGAGATAGACCGAGTGAGGTGGACGGAGAAAGAACGACTTTTCAAACAATAAAATAAACGCGACCGTGGCGCAGAGGCTGGGCAACGACGCGACGATGCAATGTACACCAATTTTCGTATAATTCTGATGCGAAAATAACCTCTTTTCGTATCGCTATGTTTACGAATAGAGAATACACTGTATATATAGAAGCAGCGCTTCCTTTTCTTTCAGTATGGCTCTCCTAGCCCCGAGCTACCTTTGGACCTTCGATAAGATAATAAAATTACGCCTGAGCTCCGCGACCACCGCCGCGATTTCGGGCGTCGTATAATTAACAAACGAATTCTATCGCTGGCTTTTTCGAATCCGCATTATGAAAAATTTCCTTTTTATGGCGACCCACAATGGATCAGTTGTTTCTGTATGATCGCGAGAAGTAGATGTAATTTTTTCCCTTAAATCAATTTAATGGAGTACAAAAAATACATGCACCATTGCACCTATGATAACTAATTGTAAGCTGAATTGTATTTCAAGGTGTACTGGTTCACGGGGGATAAATTTTTTTGACAGCGAGTCACAACTGTTTTTGTAATTAGGCGATTTAATCCAAAAAACGTGTACGGAATCAAGCGTAAGAATTTTATTTCCCTTCAACGTGGCTGAAAATTGTCTTTATACTTGAGTTACCGAGGTAAGCCCTTAAAATTTCAGTGTTAGGAATTCGAGGTCGCTAATTCCTATTTTGGCATTTATTTTTTGCTCTGACCAAATCTGGCCGCCAAAAGGGAGGGATCAAAACTCAAAATTTTGGGAAATTTCGATATAGGCGTTGAAATGTGGGCATTCCAGGTCGCTTATTCCGATTTTGACCATTTTTCGCTTTGATCAAATCCAAGCCTCCATAAAAGTGGCCTGTAAGAAGAAAACCAGGTTAGCGTTTGAAAGGCAATTTTTATTTTCGCAGGCATCATAGCGAAATTTCGAAGAAAAAAAGTGACCAAAAAGTAATCAAAAGTAACCAAAAATTCGATTTTTTCGAGGGGAATTTTTTTACAGTTTAAAGAGGGCTGAGAATTCAAGAAAAAATGAGGGAGGGGGTCAAAATACAATGAAAAAATTAGGTAATCTAAAAATCTAATTTTTTAGTGGCACTTTTAGGGGGCAGATATACATAATTAATTTAACTATGCAGATTTGAGCAATGAAAAATTGAAAAGTGACGAGATTTTTGGATTTTGGAACAAACAATTGATATAATAACCTATATCTACTCTCTAAACCGAAATCAGTCAATTTTCGTAAAACTGTGCCTTTTTGAATCAGTGAAATGAATTTATTTGAAAATCTGTGATATTTCAATTGTTTGATTGATTTATTTTAGTCAAAATTATCGATTTATTCTGTCAAATGGGGAATTGATTAAAAAGTCGATTACTTTACTGATTTAAAAAAACAGAATTTTTTCAAATTTAGAAATAGAATTATTGAAATACTGCTCGAGCGAAGCGAGGGCAAAATTTGTTTGAAAAATCATTATCAACTTTTGATTTTTTTTCTTAAAGAATTTTGAAAAATAGAAATTTTTACGTAATAATTTGAATTTTTGCTTGAAAATGCGAAAAAAGTGACTTTGGGAGGAAAAAAGTGACTTCTAGTGACCTTTGGACGAAAAAAGTGACTTTTAGTGACCAAAATCGAAAAACGTGACAAACACCCTAAAAAAGTGACCTGCTATGATGCCTGTTTTCGGGACATGTTCAATAAGTAAGTACAGGAAGGCGAATTGAATCATCGTAATATTTTTCTTTTTTTTTCTCAAATTAAAGTTGCCAACCAAAAAATAAAAATTTACCTAAAAATACATTTCTTTCAATTTTTTTTGAGAGGGGGGCGCTGTAAAATGGCTTTTATGAATTGATTTTTCCATCAGCAAAATGATAAAAACTGCAATAACCCGTCCAAAGATGACTAAATTGAGCTGAAAATTGGTGCATAGACACTGTATGAGAGATCCTCCAACATACCAAAAAATCAAATTTTTTGAAGAATTTTCCTAGTCCATCTAAAAAAATTGACTCTTTATTAACAACAAAATGAATTGTTCGCGAACGTTTCCAACATCTCCATTGAATTCAGCACGTCAAGAACTATCAATTAGGCGCCATATAAATCGTATTTTTCAATTTTTGGATCTTAACCTGGTTTTTTATGACAGGTCACGATTAAAATAAATTTTTCGCATCGAAAAAACATACTTACGGAATTTTTGTTGCTATTTTTCCAGGCAGAAAAAAATAATGCTCAAAATTGGATACCTACAGCGACCTCGAACACCCACATTTCAAGACCAATATCGAGATTTTCTAAAATTTTGAGTTTTGAGCCTCCCCCTGGAGTACAAATTTGATCGGGGCAAAAAATAAATGTCAAAATTGGAATCAGCGACCTCGAATACCAAAATTTCGGCACCCATATCGATTTTTTAAAATTCTGAGTTAATAACCCCCTCCCCCCTCTTTAGGGTTCAGATTTGATCAGACCCGAAAATAAATATCAAAATTGAAATCAGTGACCTCGAATACCAAAATTTCGACACCCGTATCGATTTTTTTAAATTCTGAGTTATAACCCCTCCCTCCTTTAGGGTTCAGATTTGATCAGACCCGAAAATAAATATCAAAATTGAAATCAGCGACCTCGAATACCAAAATTTTGACACCCGTATCGATTTTTTTAAATTTTGAGTTTTAACCCCCTCCCCCTCTCTTCTTTAGGGTTCAGATTTGATCAGACCCGAAAATAAATATCAAAATCGGAATCAGCGACCTCGCATTCCCTTACATCATAAGTTGAAAGTTACAAGGTTTCATCTCCCAAACTCAAGTCAGGATGATTTTTAACCACTTATTTTTTCAAGCTGGCCCACAGTACGACCTCAGGCATCACCGCCAATCCTGCGACCGTCGTCGTCGATTTTATACCATTTTCATCCCTTTTTCCCCACGCAAACCCACCACCGAGTTTTTCTCTCCGTTTGTACTTCTCGCACCTTTCGTCGTCGTGGTTGGAAAAAAACGCAGACTGGAAACACCACCGGTAAACGTCTCGTCCTCGAGCTCTGAAAGCTTTTTTTTGTGTATCGTACATACGCCTGGTACTAATGCAGCTTCAAGCAACGACGGAAACATTCCGTTGAAAATATTTCATGTTCGAGTACACGCCGGAAATAATATTCTGTCGTCGGAGTCGTACAACGTGAAAGTTTTGATTTTCTGTCAAATATATACATTTTTTCTCCTCCCGAACCGCTCCCTGTTTCCATTTTTCTTTTTATTTCGCCGTTCTTGGATCCCTCCTCGTCTCAAGCTAGATTTCGTACTTTCGTTCGTATAACTTCGCTTTTCTGCTCATTTTTTCCGTTGTGGAAATTTTCATTTTCGCGTACCTTACCTACTGCTGCTGAGCTTTTGCGCCAAGATTATGATGCATTTTTACCCCTCTCCTTTCCCTCCCCTACCTCTCCAACCCTTTAGAGTGCCGTTGAACTCGATTTGTTGTTTTGTCGTGGCTGGTGAAAAGCATTCACTCGGTGCACGATGAAATTAGACTCTGAGACAGACTCATATCATTGGCGTATTCGAGTACGTCAACGTTGTTCGTTGTTCCTTCCTCTCCCCTCTCCCCTCTCCAGGCCATTATTTCTCATATACGACCGCCATTTTCGACAAATTATAGTACGAAATACAAATATAGGCGTCATATGAATTTGCCAACCTCTCGTTCCCTCGTCTTTAGCAATAAGTACACTTTTATAAAAGAGTTTTCCTTTATTCCTATTTCGAGAATCGAACGTTGGAAAAATTTTCCACCCTGAGGAACTGCGCGCACTACCGACATCGTGAGCTTCAAATTTCAAAGCGTAGTAGCTTTTATCAGCCAACTTTTCTCCCTTCTCCCCTCCTTTCTTTCTTTTCATTTCCACTCAATCGTATACACCTTTGACGTCTACGTACGAGCGTATGAAATACACGAGACATTTTGACTCCAATTTTTCAAATCACTCGAACACTCGCGCGATACTTCGAGCACACGTTCGAAAAACTTTTTTTTACTGCGTGCTTTCTCGAGACGAATTATTTTCTTTCTTTTCTTATTGAAGTGAAAACTTCTATGGTGGGGGTCTATTTTTTTCGACGCGTTACGCTTATACACGGTTGCCAACCACCAATTATTCAGGAATATCATTTATCTAGGGAAATTTCCCACATTATATTACAAAAATATCATTTATCCAGGGAAATTTCTCACATTATATTACAAAAATATCATTTATCCAGAAGTGAAAAAGGAAAATGTTGGCAGCACTGCTTTACCTTTTAAAAGTCATTAAAAAAATGTCACTCATTAAATGTGACAAAAAGTCGAAATGTAATCTAAAAGAAAATTATTAAAAGTCAAAAAGAAAATTGTTGACAGCACTGCTTTACCTTTTAAAAGTCATTAAAAAAATGTCACTCGTTAAGTGTGACAAAAAGTCAAAATGTAATCTAAAAGAAAATTATTAAAAGTCAAAAAGAAAATTGTTGACAGCACTGCTTTACCTTTTAAAAGTCATTAAAGAAATGTCACTCGTTAAGTGTGACAAAAAGTCACAGCACTGCTTTACCTTTTAAAAGTCATTAAAAAAATGTCACTCGTTAAGTGTGACAAAAAGTCAAAATGTAATCTAAAAGAAAATTATTAAAAGTCAAAAAGAAAATTGTTGACAGCACTGCTTTACCTTTTAAAAGTCATTAAAAAATGTCACTCGTTAAGTGTGACAAAAAGTCACAGCACTGCTTTACCTTTTAAAAGTCATTAAAAAAATGTCACTCATCAAGTGTGACAAAAAGTCAAAATGTAATCTAAAAGAAAATTATTAAAAGTAAAAAAGAAAAGTGTTGACAGCACTGCTTTACTTTTTAAAAGTCATTCAAAAAATGTCACTCGTTAAGTGTGACAAAAAGTCAAAATGTAATCTAAAAGAAAATTATTAAAAGTCAAAAAGAAAATTGTTGACAGCACTGCTTTACCTTTTAAAAGTCATTAAAAAAATGTCACTCGTTAAGTGTGACAAAAAGTCAAAATGTAATCTAAAAGAAAATTATTAAAAGTCAAAAAGAAAATTGTTGACAGCACTGCTTTACCTTTTAAAAGTCATTAAAAAATGTCACTCGTTAAGTGTGACAAAAAGTCACAGCACTGCTTTACCTTTTAAAAGTCATTAAAAAAATGTCACTCGTTAAGTGTGACAAAAAGTCAAAATGTAATCTAAAAGAAAATTATTAAAAGTAAAAAAGAAAATTGTTGACAGCACTGCTTTACCTTTTAAAAGTCATTAAAAAAATGTCACTCGTTAAGTGTGACAAAAAGTCAAAATGTAATCTAAAAGAAAATATTAAAAGTCAAAAAGAAAAATTGTTGACAGCACTGCTTTACCTTTTAAAAGTCATTAAAAAATGTCACTCGTTAAGTGTGACAAAAAGTTACAGCACTGCTTTACCTTTTAAAAGTCATTAAAAAAATGTCACTCGTTAAGTGTGACAAAAAGTCAAAATGTAATCTAAAAGAAAATTATTAAAAGTCAAAAAGAAAATTGTTGACAGCACTGCTTTACCTTTTAAAAGTCATTAAAAAAATGTCACTCGTTAAGTGTGACAAAAAGACACAGCACTGCTTTACCTTTTAAAAGTCATTTAAAAAATGTCACTCGTTAAGTGTGACAAAAAGTCAAAATGTAATCTAAAAGAAAATTATTAAAAGTCAAAAAGAAAATTGTTGACAGCACTGCTTTACCTTTTAAAAGTCATTAAAAAAATGTCACTCGTTAAGTGTGACAAAAAGTCACAGCACTGCTTTACCTTTTAAAAGTCATTTAAAAAATGTCACTCGTTAAGTGTGACAAAAAGTCAAAATGTAATCTAAAAGAAAATTATTAAAAGTAGAAAAGAAAATTGATGACAGCACTGCTTTACCTTTTAAAAGTCATTTAAAAAATGTCACTCGTTAAGTGTGACAAAAAGTCAAAATGTAATCTAAAAGAAAATTTTTAAAAGTCAAAAAGAAATTTGTTGACAGCACTGCTTTACCTTTTGTGTGTCATTTGGAATTTTTAATTGACGTGCGAATTTTAATTTTCGTTCAATATATTGTTTTTGAGTGGAAGATATATTTCAGTCGTTTATAGCACATTTTTTTCGCGTTTTTCTCACTTATATGTCCTAGATTACTAATCCTGAAATTTTCATTTGTTATAAATGACATTTATATGTTCTAGATTACTATTCCTGAAATTTTGTTAAGACCATATCCTGTTACTTATTTATTGTACAAACAACTAGACACGTCTTTCTGTTCTCACTTTTTCAATTATTCATTCTCCATTCCTTTGTTTTCAAAACCTTAATACATTGTTCTCTTATTCTAAAATTCTTCATTCGTTTGCACCATATTGCATATGTTTTGTTACCTATCTATTACATAAAAACTTTCACTAAGTTTCTCATAATCTATACAGGTAATGCGATTTGTTTAACTTGTATCATTTGTTCCAAATGACATTTCCTTTTTTACAAAAAAATATTATCTATTCACCCACCTCTTATTATAGATTTCAAAATAAAAGAGCGAAACCTCTAATATACAAATCAAAAATTCAGAAACAAGTTTTCACTTCTGAGGTACGTCCCATGACGCACCCATTTTTTTTTTTTATTATATACGTACGTATGTAATATTGTATCGCGTCATTTTTTAGCTCGCGTGCCTGGGTATTGAATGGGCCACGTGCTCGGGTGAAAACGATTCGCTGATACAGGAACTAACAAATTAAGACGTACCGTTATGTAGGATACGGTTGTTGGAATTCACACATTTCTATATTTGTATTCGATGAGACATCATTTTGTAAATTCAGCGGAAAATTTTACGATATATTGGGATTGGGAAATACGTTTCATAAGTACGATCTCAATTTGATTGAGAATAGAATTGAATATTTTCATCGCGTAGAATGCACAATATGACATCGAAAAGAAAAATAAGAAAGTATAATATAGTAAACGGTTCTAAAAATGTTACTTTTCCGAGTCAAGTTCTCAGTTCGATAAAAATTAGGATTAGGTAATAAAACTGATTACACTCCTCAGAAATTTAGTTTTTTAAAATTCAAAGAACATTCAATGAGAAATTGGAATTAAAATACTGTTCAAGTGAAGAAATTACCCCTAAAAGAAAATTGAGTTTGATTAATTCCTTTTAAATTTACTTTTGAGCAACTCAGTATAAATTCATATACAATATTTCACAAAGTAGCATATAAAACTCAATAAATTGCATCTGCAAAAAAATGTGAAGAAAGAAATACAGTTAAATCAAATTTTTGTCTCATTTCTTTTGAAATTTCTCGAAATTTTCAAATCATCAACTAAATAATTTCAAGATTCATTAAAAAATATTGGCTCATATTAATTGACTGACGAAAAATTGTCAGAAATAGCGAAGTAAAGACATTTTGTCATGCTTTTAGAGTCTGAATTTTCCATTGAAGACAAGATTAAAATATTATTGATTTTGCCTTCGAAAGCGCATTTTTTGAAAATAAGAAAAATGTCTTGCTTTCGCGAAATACATTTATACCTTTTAGTGCATTTAACAAAGTTGAGAAAATCGATTGCCTTGCTGACCTTTTGGAATGATTTTTTGCATCACTTTTCCGAGCACTCCCCCCCCCCCCCAAAGAAGTCATGAGTCAGTACGTCAGTACCTCCCCCACCCCCATTTAGGAAAAAAATTTATACATTTGTGTCCTTAGCTCTATTTATAGAAAATTAAAATTTTAACAAACACATTAAATTCAAAAAAACGCAATTTTTAATAGCTATATTTTTGAAAAAACCTGACCTTTTGAGTAAATCGGGGTAAATTGGTCAAAAAGTTTGACTTTTTAGGGCCGGCATGACCTTTTTGAAAAAAGCTTGACTTAATAGGACAGTTTGACCTGTTACGACACCCTGCCTTTATTGACATAAAATACCTTTGCATTTTGGAAAATTCCTCAGAATATCACCCAATTTTTCAATTTTTTTTATTCCACAATATTTAAAAAAAAAATTATTTCAACAAATTATTTTGGCATCTCCTTGAGAATATTCAAAAAAATTGTATAAAAAGGCATACTTCTCCTCCCTTTTAGCATAGTGGAGTAGGGGATGAAATTTTTCATTGTTTTTAATCAAACGAAACTACACTAAAAATGTCGTTACAAACAATATCCAAATTATTTTAAAAAATTCAATTTTTTGAAAATTTTAGCTAATTGAAGTCTTTTTTTTCATATTTTATTTACTACTAGATTTAATCAGGACTTTACATAAACATTTTTTTAAATTGATTTTTTGAAACTTTGGTGTCTATTGGATCTGAAAAATGAAAATTCTTGCTATTTTATAGATTTTTCTTTCCATTTTCATGCCATTTTTCGCATTAAATTTTCCCGAAGAAGAACCCCCTTTTAATCTTCAATTTAAAAATTCAAGAAAAGAGGAAAATATTGAAAATTCTTGCTTTTTGCGGTAAAATTATTACAATTTTTTCTTATTTCCTGATTTTATTGCTTTTAAAGTAAAATTTTTGCTGTTTTCTTGTTCTTCTTGAGTTTCTTGCCAATAGACACCATAAAAAAATACCTAAATGAAACTTGAAAATGAAATTTTATGACTTTCATAATTATAATTAACACTCAACGACACCCCCCCCCAAAAAAAAAATCGTGACTTGAGTTAAATCTCATAATAGGCTCAATATGAGAAATTCGGATACATAAATCTAGCCTAATTATGATTTATGATGCATATTCATCATACAACTCACTCATTCTCATGTTTTCTGATTCTGTGGTAGAAATTTGGTACTCACCTGGAACAAAGAAACATAAAAAAATGTCAATTAGTCGAATACGATATAATAATGAAATCACACAGTGAATTTTTGCTAAAAATAGATGTACATAAATACTGAATTTAGTGGAATTTGCCTGTCCTAGACTTCAACAAGGTTTTTTTTTTGGAAAAATTCGAAATTTCAAAATTACTCGACTAACAAGAAAGATGAATGTAATTCGTTATTACAATATTCGACATTCTTTATTTCTCGCATCAATTTCGAAATTTCCATCTCCAAAATCACAACTTCTCGAACAAAAGAAATCAAATCTAAACCCCGCCAACACACTCACTTCGCACATTACAATCCCTCAATTCGAACCACTCGACCTCTCGCACTCGAAAACCCATAAAATAATAATTTCAAACCCATCGCACCCACTCTCATCGTCACATTTTTCATTTCGAGAAAAAAACACATCTCGATTCGGTTTTTTTTATCGCATCAGCACCTATACCAAAGACTCGACCAAACCTCGTAAATTCGGCGCTGCGAAAAAACTAATAAATTTCCACCATCCGAAAACTACACGCAATCATATTGACTCCGTAATAAATTTTAAAACAATCGAGCAAAAAAATTCTGCGAATAAAATTTCGAAACAATAAAAACTTTACGACTCGAATTTCGAATTAAAAAATTTCCAACCAAACTTCAAGGTTATTAGAAAAATCGACGTCTTCTATCGAATGAAATTTATTATTAAACCCCCCAAAAGACGCGCGAAATTTGCATAATCTAAGAAACGTCGAGCCAAAGAGGGAGGAAAAAATTGCACAAAAAGCAGCATTTCGAACGCGTTAACGACATCTACGTATAAATCGAATTGTCGTCTGCTGCAATAAGTCTCCGGCGAGCTTTTAAATCATCTCTTCGATTAAATGTGTGCGCGCGATCGGCTATAAAGACATAAAGTATAAAAATTTACGCCAGCCGCGTTTTGTTCCACACGTGTAAGTTTCTCGCCCATATCTCAGCGCAAATCCTAATATATGGCTCGGCTAATTGATACCATATACGAATCCCGAAACACGGCCCAGGCGGGGGAGGGGGGCATAAACGCGAAATTTCCCCTTCGAGAGCGAACCCGCGTATAATAGTTTTCTTATCTGAGGCCATTTGTCGACGCACGAATTTCATTTTGCCAGCAGTGGAAAAAACTATAGACCCAGTGATAAATTTTTAGCATATCGTAAAACCTCCAATGCGATGGCACACAATACGATAAAAATTAAAACTCGTTACATAAACGAAAAATATACATACTTAGTATCTTATCTTTAATTAACAAGCTCGTCGTTCATGTTTCTTATATTCCTATACACATAGCGGTCATATAATAAAACTCTATGGTAGGAAAAACGTTGCCTCGGATGGAAAAAAAATACCGCGAGTAATCCATTCTAACGGGCTGAAAATTAACACACACAAACGAAATTTTCATCCTGTAGCTGTTTCTCTTTCCACTTTCCAGAATCCCTTCTTCGTATAAACTTATCATTACTGATAACGAGTACGCGCGCTTAGCGAGTTTTCGCACGTAAAATTATTATCCACTTTGGAGCTTTACTTTTTTTTTTCTCCTTTGCAGCGTACTCGCTACACGGTGTTTCTTTAGTGGAAATTCGCCGAGCCGGCGAGAACGAGAGAGAAAAACACAGCAAAAAATAGTATCAACAGTACAATTTATTTAAAAATAAACCGCGCGTTGGGTTCGAGTTCTCCGGTAATTATATAATCTTTTTCTACAATACCTTTCGAGCATACTTCGTTATTTCGAGGTTATTTACGTTGAAGAAAAAAGCCTTATTAGTCCGATTAAGGGCGTCAATTAACGCGAGGTTTTTTTTATCATCTTCTCATGTGTACTTAGTACCTACTTACGTTTTAAGTATGATTACGAAGTGAGTTTTACGTTTTTTGTGGCCGTATTAGGATAGGAAAGGATCGGGATTTTCTTCTGTTTTAAATAATATGGGAATAAAATTCGGGTTATAGGAATTTAGTAGCTGTTTCTTAACGCATTAAGGACTATAAACAAGATTTTACGACTTGAAATAGTTCTAAAATCATTGAAAATCTCTCTATATTAAAAAATCAAAACCGTCTACCTCGCGAACTGTGTTTCTGGAAACGGAGAAGTGTTAGTATTGTATTTACACGAATTCTGGCTTTGTGTTAGTGCAGAAACGAGTTCTCGAGCTGGAAGAGCGTTTCGTTTGTAGTGGTGAATTGGTGAGGGTGGTTTGACAACACATATGTACAGTGCCAACTGCAATACTACCTACATCTTGGTGGGGGTAGTTAAGGCAATCTCTCTACACACGTCGCACATCCACTGTACAGGTGTGCACATTTTTCACACACGGTACAGATTATATACAAACCACTTTTCAGGAGTTTCTTCCATGCTGGGAAATTCCAACATTTTCTGGAAACTCCAAAACGTCTTGAAACCGCTTTTAATCGATTTGAGAGATCGAAAATGAAAAGGGCAATGGATTTTTCCTCTTTAAAATAAGTGCCATTTACGTACCTTTAGGTATTGAAAATTATGATTATTGGTCATGCAAAAAAACGATCTGAATGGATCAATAAAGTATAAGTGCTCAACAAAGGAAAAGTTTGTGGTATATTTTTTACTCAAGAAATTGGTATTTGATTTGTATTCTTCTCAAAGTATTTTGCAGGGGGGGGGGGCGTCAATCTATATAAATAAGTCAAATATATGATTTGTACTCTCAAAATCAAACTCGAGAGCAGTTAGCGTGGCGAAGTATTTTTCTGGGGGAGGGAGGAGGGAGGTAACGTTCATAATTTTTCCAGCATTTAAACAGAAATTTGCCAACCATAAAGATGAAATGAATTTGAAGTAAAATTTGGTTTTGTGCAGTGACATACCGAAGTACGAATATTGAGGAGCCAAACATTTCAAAAATTCTGATTTGATTGAGACCGAACTAAATTTTTTAACCGTTTTTCCCTGAGTAATTTCATTGTAGTTGAGAAAACCTATAAAATTTGAAGTAGGTATGGAAACCTTCCAGAAAAATTATACTTAGTAATTTAATTTTAAAATTTTGTGGTTTCAATGTGATAGAAAATTTCAAGTTTGAAGTCCTATAAAATAATGTTTTAGATTGAAAAGACCCATTTTTGTGGATTTGAATGAAATATCTACAATAAGGCCAAACGTAGTGGAGCCAACGTTATGAAAAATTTATTTTGATTACTAAAAGAAAAAATTTCCCCAAAAATTTATTTTTTTGGTCAAATTTTCCAACTTTTTTTACCTGAGACGAATTTTCCAACTTTTTCTACTAGCAATGTGTCTGAAAAAGGGTGGGGGCTTTTAGTGGCGATCTTTTCTTTTGTTACTACTGAAATACATTTATCATAAGAAAAATATTACACATTTCTTACAACTCACGGCGTCATATAATCTCTATGTATCATATTCCACCTTTTTAAAATTTTCAAAACGTTTGTGGTATATTTATAGATAAATAGCACTTATTTTAGAAAAAAAAACTCCATTGCTACTTCTTCATTACAAAACAAGACGGGGTTCAAAATTTTCAAAAACGCAAAAATCAGCGAAAAATATGTAAAAAAAACACAGTTGGCCTCTCTTTCTCTCTCTATGAAAATACTTGAGTCAAGGCGGCCCTTTGAGCGTAGGAGTGGTCGAAATCGGTTTCCAAAGCCAAACCACTTCGTTTAACCTGCTATACCCTTCCAACTCCCCAAATTTTTGTATTGTGTTCATCGTTTTAGGAAGCTGTTGAGCGCGTGGTCATTTTATTTAGATGTTTCAAAGGCATTTTGTTAGGGAGGAAGGTTAAAAATTGGTGAAAATCCAAAATTCAATTTTCAATTTTCTCAACTAGGTATATAGCCCAGGAAAAATAGCATCGAAAAATTGGCTAAAAAAGAAAAAAATGTTAATCGCGATTTTATTGCTGAAAAAGCTTCTATATGATGTTCAGAGTCTGTGATAAATTCGCACCGCCCCCACCCCTATTGCTTTTTGAGGGGGTGAATCCCTTATGGGGGAGAAAATTGTTTGGCACCGATTCCGCTCAAATTCGCGTGGAGGGTTGTGTAGGTGTAGAAGTACTCCCCAAAAAAATTTCAGCTCCCCCTAACCTCAGGGGACAGAGTCAGCGCTTCCCAAAGTTGGACATTTTTGACTAAAATGCCAAAAAAACAAGTTTTTCAAGTATAAAATCACCCCAAAATTTCAGTTTCGAAAAATTTCATGTATTCTGTATACATTTTGAGATGAAGAATCCGACTAGCCTATCAACTTTTTCATTTGGGGTGTTTAACCCTCCGTAGGCCCATTCGAAAGTACATAAATCGTGTTTTTTCAGCATAAAATGACCTCCAAAACCACGATCTGTATAATTTCGAATGAACTGTACGGGGGGTTAAACACCCCAAATGAAAAAGTTGACAGGCTAATCGGATTCGTCATCTCAAAATATATACAGAAAACATGAAATTTTTCGAAATTGAAATTTGGGGTGATTTTATACTCGAAAAACTTGTTTTTTTGGCACTTTAGTCAAAAATGTCCAACTTTGGGAAGCGCTGGCTCAGCCCCCTGAGGTCAGGGGGAGCTGAAATTTTTTTGGGGAGTACTTCTACACCTACATAACCCTCCACGCGAATTTGGGCGGAATCGGTGCAAAACAATTTTCTCCCCCATAAGGGGTTCACCCCTTCAAAAAGCAATAGGGGTGGGGGCGGTGCGAATTTATCACCGACTCTGGACATCTTATAGAAGCTTTTTCAGCAATGAAATCGCGATTAACATTTTTTTCTTTTTTCAAAGTACATTTCTCCTGGGCTAATAGATTCATAATACCTACATACATCAATAAAACTGTTTTTACCCTCCCGTCCCACTATCCTCCTTTTTTTATTACGTACCTATCCTGGACTTCAACCCAAATAAATTTGATGTATTTGAAGGTAGCTCTAGAAAACATGACTGAAAATTCTGAAAATCAATTAAATCAGTTCATTCGGGCACAAAAATGACCGAATTTTTTAGTGGGGGAGGAGGGTTGATGGAATAAATTTGCGATTGAACTAAATTTTAGAGGGCTAGCCTTTTCCATTTCATTGTCATAAATTTTAAGAAAAATGTGAATATTAGAGAGATGAATTTGGCCCGAGCGAAGCGAGGGCGAATTTTTTAGAAAATTTCTAAGCGAGCAGCCCGAGCGAAGCGAGGGCGCGAGCCAGGGGTTGAGGCCGCGGAGCGGCCTAGGGGGCGGAGCCCCCTAGTTTTACAAAATAAGAAGGAATGCGAATTGAGAAAGTTTAAAGTTATCAAGAAAAATGTTAAAAAGGCATAGAAATCGACGTTGCTTTAAAATTGTTATGATGAAAAAAAGCATCAAAATGTTCATAAAATTAAAAAAAAAAAGTATTTCAAAACAGCATTAAAAATTGAAAAAATGTTATTAAAATCGTTTCAAACGTTGAAAAAATGAACAAAACTGTTGAGAAAATTCGTTAAAAATTTTTTCAACACTTGAAAATTTAAAGCATCGCAGAAGTTGTTGAAAATTCGTCAGAATTGTTGTAAAAACTGTTGAAATATGTTTCATGGTCTTAATAAAATTTCAATAGATCGAATTATTTGCAAAAATTTTTAAAAATGAAAAAAAACATGTTTTTGCTGCATTGCAAGCAATTTTTCATATTTTTAGATCAGATTTTACTCTAACATAGTTCAATTTTTAAACTTCACAATTTTTAATTTTTTTCGCAGTTTTACTGACATTTTGTAAATTTTTACTTAATTTTCACAGTTCGGTAACTTTTCAACATTCTTAAAATAATCTTTAACCAATTTGAAAGTACCTAATTTTGAAAAAAATTAATAAGATGGGATAATTCTTATCATTTTGAAATTTTTTAAAAGAATTTCTGCTTTTAAACAATTTTTACGAATATTTCATCATTTTTGCCCAAATCTTCAACAATTTTTCCAAATTTTAAATTTTGAAAAATATCCAATCGCATTATTTTTCAATTACCTTACTTCTTTCGTATGGTAAATATTTCCAAAATTTCTGTAGGTATCATTTCATATTTACCACTAAATGGTTTCAAGACGATTTGAAAAATTAAAATTAAAATTCTTGTTAATTTCTGGTTGTCTTGTTAGGTACTATTAAGGTGAAATATTATCGCTATTTTTTGCCCCCCCCCCCCGTCCATGCATGGGTATACAGTCTATACATCAATCACTTTATCGGTGTCTAACAAAATTTGTTGAACAAAAAACTTGACTTAGAAGTCTTCTAAGAAATTAGAACGAGAATTTTTTTTCCGTTTCAGAATATTCAAATGTCTCAGATGGAAGAGAAGAATTTATATCATAATTTTGAAGAAGAATTATATAAAATCACCGAGCCCGAGTGAAAAGGGGCGAAAATTTTTGAAAAAAGAGCATCCAGAATCTGAAATTCTTTTATTAAAATTCGTGGTTTTTTCGTGTTATTTTTTGACTTCCAGAAAAAACTATATCTATGGACTCATCTCCAGATCTCCTTCCAAAAAATCGAAACATTTTTGAAATATTCCAATCGAGATCGTTACTGAGTCTTTTTATAAATGAGAAACACAATTTTTTCACACGAAAATATCAGTTGTCTGGGCTGGAAAGGAGGAAGGTTCATACCATCATTTTGAAAAAAAATTACGTAAATTTACTGAGCCCGAGCGAAGCGAGGCCGAAAATTTTTGAAGAAAAAGGCATTCAAAAGCTAAAATTTCTTCATTGTTTTAATCAATCTTTTAGTATTAAAAGGGAGGCGAAATCTTCAACCCCTATCTCTTGGATAAATTTTAGACCTTATATGCCCGAGCAAAGCGAGGACTAGAGGGCCGTATTCATAAACGATACTTAACCAAGTGATACTTAAGTAATGAATTTTCAATTTTTTGAGTCATTTTGAATAACAATTTTTTGATTTTTCAACAATAAATCGAATAATTAGATCCTCAAGTATAGATTTATTATTGAAAAATCAAAAAATTGTTATTCCAAATGACTCAAAAAATTGATTTAAAATTCGTTACTTAAGTATCACTTGGTTAAGTATCGTTTATAAATACGGACCTAAAATTAGAAAAATTTGTGATTTTCAAAAAAAAAAAAAAAATAGAATACTAACTAAAAATTGTCTATTTTAAAACTTTTTTTAAAAACTATTTATCAAGGGTAGGTAAATGGAAGTTTTTTTTTGATTTTTGAGAAAGAGCTTGACCTTTGAGTTAATTTGAGTAAATTAGTCAAAAAGTTTGGCTTTTCAGTACCCGCATGACTTTTTTGAAAAAATCTTGACTTATCAGGATCGTTAGACACCCTGATTTTTCATAAAAATTTTCGTTATTTCCGCTGATTTTTCTTCATTTTAAACAATTTTTATCTTATGTTAACATTTTGACAAGATTTTGAACCAATCATGTATTCCAAATATATTTTCCATGGAAAATTACCCATTTCTATAATTGACTCTCACAGCATCAAAACATAAGAACGATGAAACATACTAATCTAGATTTGAATCATTCGTGCATGGTGTATCTAATTCCCTATTCTCATCGATTATTGGCTTATTGCTATTTAAAATCACTACAATACAACGTGAACTTTGAATAGGTACTGCTTTATCTGATACGGGTAATTTAGAATTATCTAGAAATCACCTTTAGTTCCTCATCATCGACGAAACCTTTGATCGGGTAATTTTTTCGAGGCGTCAGTCTCGATCCCAGCATTCGTTACGATTTCGTTATCTAATTACCTATTCGATTTATTTTAATTTTACTTCGTAAATGTAGCAACAAGTTTCGGGGAAAAGCCACCTTGTTCGATTTCTTCAACGTGTATCAAATTTCGCTTCGTCGTATCAAATATCTGTACTTTGTTTTCGATAAATTCAACGCCAAGTTGTTTTTTCCAACAACGAGTATCGTTCGTATTGACTCATTTCATCGCAGTTCTTCACTCACGTAAGTACTCTCTTTTAATATACGATACTCTCGTGGCATCTCGTCGTATAATACGTTCGTAAACTTACAAATCCCTGTTTTTAATTCGCCTCGTCGAAACCGAGACGGCCTGTTAAAATCTAAATCCTCGTAACTCTGGCTTATAGCTACATAATGCGAACAAAGTACACTCTAGGCATACAGTCTAGGTAATGTACGTGAGTAATAATTTACCCATCTTGAAATATCCTCGGCCATTAACACGTAGGCTAATTTCCCGTCTTAAATCATAAATCGGACAGCGAATAGCAAATCTCGACTTTTCTACTCGTACACTCCCCTTGAAAAGAAGACAACGTTATGTACAATCTTAAAACGCGAAAAGGTTGTTATAACAGTGTAACTTTAACAATAAAATGTTTTATTAACACGAAATGAAAATATATATAAAGCCACGTACGTAAGTCTGAGAGTATACCTACGCACAATATACCTATGTACGTGAACGAACCACTAAAGTCTGAACATGGTGTATAAACCTTAACATCCCTTCGGAGAATTAAACGCAACGGTATACGAGTTGTCTGGCTCGTTTGCGTACTAATCTCGCGACGAAGTAGATATATACTAAATTTTCCACCATAATTTGGATTCTCTGGTATACTTATAGCCTCCATTTTTGCGGAGCCTTTCGGGCTTTATGGTGTTCATCATAAAAGCCCGGTCCACTGCGGCTCTCTAGCCACCAGAGCGACGAATCTCGTCGTAAAAATTCTCATTACCGAATTCTCCGAGAGGCTTGGCGTATACGTACTGACAACGGCTTTTATGTAAAAGACCTTTAACTGTGAGCCTCGCAATATTTGATATCTCGAGTAAAAATTAATTAGAAAATTCGCGTCGGTATACGTCTTCGTAATAATATTATATTGTGAGAAAGGATCTTCTAATCGGTCACCCTGTCACGTATTTTAAGCACGAAAGCTCGTATAATTATTGAGTATAAGTGAACTAAAAAAATCGAGTGTCGGAATTTGAGAATTTTTTATGCCTATGGAGTAATATTTGAGTGAAAATTCGCTCGTATAAAATTTAAGCTTCTTTTGACTTCAGAAAACGGGAAAATGAATCCGCAAACAGGTGAATTTTTCGAAAAAGCTGAAATTTTCAAATGTTAACCTCTTCCCCCTTCAACACTATCAGAAATTGGAATTCCACGTATTCTTACACGATTGCATGGTTTTTTGAATTGAGATATTTTTAGCTCTCTAAAGCTTGGAAATTTACAGATCAGTCGTTTTCATCGTTTTGAAATGATTTTGGCAGTTTATTGAAAAATGAAGCCTTCTTGAAGAGATTTCTATCAACTAATGACACTATAACGTTGTGAAGGAGAAAGTTTGATATCGAAATCAGTCATCATATTTTTTTAGACATTGAAAAATTCGCGGTTTTTACCTATAATTTTTGCAATTTTTTTCTCAAATTGAACAAAAATAGAAAAATTATTCAACATTGTACGGTATTGGAGGGGAGGGAATATTGAAGTCGAAAAATACGAAACCTTTTCATTAAAAAACAATCCTATTTTGTATGAATGAGTTTCAATTTACATAGTTTGGGTTTTTTCACTTCACCCTCACTGGGGGTAATTGTTTTGAGCTTTTTTCAAAATCTGAAAAATGCCTTAAAATCTGACTAGCACCTAAGTTGAAAAAATTTTGAGAATGAAAAAAAAAATTGGCTTAGTATGGATCTTTTCATCTAAAAACACCCATTATAATTTTAGAAGTCCTCAAAAATCATCAATTTTTTCATGTTTTATTAGATACGCGCAGTAATAAATTGTATTTTTTTTAATCCTCTCCCCCCCCCCCCATCTTGGCTATTTTTTAAAAAAAATTAGGGAAATGCATGGTACTCGTCTTCCGCAAAAATTGGTAAAAAAAATGGAAAATCACCGCCGAAACTTATTGGATTAAAGTACTCATACCAACATTATTTCAGGAATTCTATTTTTCACGAAGAATGTTTAAAAAACACAAAAAATTTCTTTTTCGAGGACTTCTAAAAAATAGAGCAAAAAAATGGGTGCGTCATGGGACGTACCTCAGAAGTGAAAACTTGTTTCTGAATTTTTGATTTGTATATTAGAGGTTTCGCTCTTTTATTTTGAAATCTATAATAAGAGATGGGTGAATAGATAATATTTTTTTGTAAAAAAGGAAATGTCATTTGGAACAAATGATAAAAGTTAAACAAATCACATTACCTGTATAGATTATGAGAAACTTAGTGAAAGTTTTTATGTAATAGATAGGTAACAAAACATATGCAATATGGTGCAAACAAATGAAGAATTTTAGAATAAGAAACAATATATTAAGTCACTTCATGTTTTGAAAACAAAGGAATGGAGAATGAATAATTGAAAAAAGTGGGAACGGAAAGACGTGTCTAGTTGTTTGTACAATAAATAAGTAACAGGATATGGTCTTAACAAAAATTTCAGGAATAGTAATCTAGAACAAAATAAATGTACATTATAACAAAATGAAAATTTCAGATTAGTAATCTAGGACATATAATGAGAAAAAACGCGAAAAAAATGTGCTATAAACGACAGAAATATATTTTCCACTCAAAAACAATATATTGAACGAAAATTAAAATTCGCATGTCAATTAAAAATTCCAAATGGCACACAAAAGGTAAAGCAGTGCTGTCAACAAATTTCTTTTTGACTTTTAATAATTTTCTTTTAGATTACATTTTGACTTTTTGTCACACCTTAACGAGTGACATTTTTTTTAAATGACTTTTAAAAGGTAAAGCAGTGCTGTCATCAATTTTCTTTTCTACTTTTAATAATTTTCTTTTAGATTACATTTTGACTTTTTGTCACACTTAACGAGTGGACATTTTTTTTTAATGACTTTTAAAAGGTAAAGCAGTGCTGTCAACATTTTCTTTTTCGACTTTTAATAATTTTCTTTTAGATTACATTTTGACTTTTTGTCACACTTAACGAGTGAAATTTTTTTAATGACTTTTAAAAGGTAAAGCAGTGCTGTGACTTTTTGTCACACTTAAAGAGTGACATTTTTTTAAATGACTTTTAAAAGGTAAAGCAGTGCTGTCAACAATTTTCTTTTTGTAACTTTTTAATTAATTTCTTTTAGATTAACATTTTGACTTTTTGTCACACTTAACGAGTGACATTTGTTTAATGACTTTTAAAAGGTTAAAGCAGTGCTGTAACTTTTTGTCACACTTAGTGAGTGACATTTTTAATGACTTTTAAAAGGTTAAAGCAGTGCTGTCACAATTTTTCTTTTTGCTTTTAATAAATTTCTTTTAGATTACATTTTGACTTTTTGTCACATTTAAACGAGTGACTTTTTTTAAATGAACTTTTAAAAGGTAAAGCAGTGCTGTCAACAATTTTCTTTTGACTTTTAATAATTTTCTTTTAGATTACATTTCGACTTTTTGTCACACTTAATGAGTGGACATTTTTTTAATGGACTTTTTAAAAGGTAAAGGCAGTGCTGTCAACAATTTCTTTTTGACTTTAATAATTTTCTTTAGATTACATTTTGACTTTTTTGTCACACTTAACGAGTGACATTTTATTTAATGACTTTTGAAAAGGTTAAAGCAGTGCTGTGACTTTTTGGTCACACTTAACGAGTGACATTTTTTTAATGACGTTTAAAAGTAAAAGCAGTGCGGTCACAATTTTCTTTTTGACTTTTAATATTTTCTTTTAGATTTCATTTTGACTTTTTGTCACACTTAACGGTGACATTTTTTTTTAATGACTTTTTAAATGGAAAGCAGTGCTGTCACAATTTTCTTTTTGACTTTAATAATTTTCTTTTAGATTACATTTTGACTTTTTGTCACACCCTTAACGAGTGACATTTTTTTTAATGACTTTTAAAAGGTAAAGCAGTGCTGTGACTTTTTGTCACACTTAACGAGTGACTTTTTTTAATGACTTTTAAAAGGTAAAGCAGTGCTGTCAACAATTTTCTTTTTGACCTTTTAATAATTTTCTTTTAGATTACATTTTGACTTTTTTGTCACCACTTAATGAGTGACATTTTTAATGACTTTTAAAAAGGTAAAGCAGTGCTGTCATCAATTTTCTTTTCTGGACTTTTAATAATTTTCTTTTAGATTACATTTTGACTTTTTGTCAACACTTAAACGAGTGAACATTTTTTAAATGACTTTTAAAGGTAAAGCAGTGCTGTTACTCTTTTGTCACACTTAACGAGGTGACTTTTTTAATGACTTTTACAAAAGGTAAAGCAGTGACTGTCAACAATTTTCTTTTTGACTTTTAATAATTTTCTTTTAGATTACATTTTGACTTTTTGTCACACTTAACGAGTGACTTTTTTTTAATGACTTTTAAAAGGTAAAGCAGTGCTGTCAACAATTTTCTTTTTGACTTTTAATAATTTTCTTTTAGATTACATTTCGACTTTTTGTCACACTTAATGAGTGACATTTTTTTAATGACTTTTAAAAGGTAAAGCAGTGCTGCCAACATTTTCCTTTTTCACTTCTGCATAAATGATATTTTTGTAATATAATGTGAGAAATTTCCCTGGATAAATGATATTTTTGTAATATTATGTGGGAAATTTCCCTAGATAAATGATATTCCTGAATAATTGGTGGTTGGCAACCGTGTATAAGCGTAACGCGTCGAAAAAAATAGACCCCCACCATAGAAGTTTTCACTTCAAAAATATGAAAAATTAATCAATGGTATTTTTTGGATAAAAACATTCATTTCCTCATTAAGACCATTAAAAAAAATTTCGAAATTTTTCAAACATAAATCTTGGAGCCCAGTAGGGTGAAGTCAAAGAAGTGAAATTTTTACCAAGCCATGTTGAAGGCTACGCACTACAGCTACCCACTCTTCAACTTTTGAAAACGAATGCCAAAAGGCCACTTTTAACCCTCAACTTTCTGAACTCAGGGAATTTGACTCATGAAATTTTAAAATTTTCATTGCATCATGTAGACCAAACTCGAGTTGTTGGACGAGGCCATTTTCTAGAATGGAAATATAAATCTCACACTTGAAACCGATTAAAATTAAAATTAAGGTATCTACCTTCAGTTTCCTGCGTGCGATTTGACACAAAATTATAAACAAAAATATCAAAAATACTCATTTTCGAAAAAAAATATTAGTGAAAAAATGTCAATCCCCCCTCAATTTTTCTATATAACTAATCCAAAACAAAAACAAATCAAATTCGAATATTTTTTGTTTGAACTTTGAACTAGAAAATTCGCATAGGAAACCACTATCAAGGTCAACAAGAATTCTGGCGAAGAATTTTGAAAATGACGCGTCTCGCGCCAAAATAAAGAAAGGTTGAAAGGTTGAAACTTTTCCAACGTTTCTCACAAATAGGTATCTAATGAATGAAAAAAATTGTTTCTTTATCTCCACTTTAATGTAAAAATCAACTATTAATGATTGTAATGATGTACGATTTTTGCACAACAGGGTTGGAGGGTAGGGTGGGGTAGAAGGTTGAATTCTTTCGATACTAGCTGACATATTCTTGTTTGATAAATTCATCCAATCAAACAATGTTTCAATAAGAGGTTGAGAAAATTTTAACCATTTATCCAAATACAGGGTGTCTAGCAAAATTTAATAACGAAAAATCAGGACTTTGGCAGGGCATTTTTCAAACATTTCGCGATTTTTTTAGGGAGGGGGAGAGGAAATTTAAAATGTTTATTTTATTTTCTCTCTTTTGAAATTTTTCCAAGATTTCAAAAAACTTTCTAGTGAGTCAATTTTTTTCATTTCAATTTTCAAAGTTATTTTTGAAAAAAGAGAGAAAGTAAATTGAAGATTTCAAAGTTAAATTGTGAAAAAAAAGAAAAGCAGGATATTTAGACGTTTTTGAAAAAAGGAAAAACAAAAGCAGGACATCAGAACGCACAAGTAAAAAACCAGAACAAAAGCAGATCACGCAGCTTTTGCAGGACTGATCTGGGAACTTCGAAATGTTTCATCATTTTTCAAAAATTGTCTGCCATACTTCATTTTTGGTTAGAACCGGGTACCATCAAAAATAAACGTGGGATGAACAAGTTGCATATCTTGAAAATTGAAGGGGCAAATGCTGTTTTTTAAAAAATCACGTAACATTTTTTCTTCGACCATAAAAATGGATAGTACTTTAAAAACTGAATAAATTTTAATTATATGACTATTTGCCTAACTTCAAAATTGAAGGGGCTACAAAAAATGTTGTTCAAAAAAATAATAAAAAAATAAAGTAATCAAAAGAATGGATAATAAATGAACAAATTTTGTTGTACAGACTTTTCGCCTAACACAAAAAATGAAGGGACTACGGGTCATCTAAAATCGAGAAAATTTAAACATTTTTGAAGCCCATTTATTTTGAATGACCCGTAGTCCCTTCATTTTCGACATTAGGCAAAAAGTCTGAAGAACAAAATTTGTTCATTTTTCAACATTCTATCCATTCTTTTGATTGGTTTATTTTTTTATTATTTTTTTGAATAAAATTTTTTGTAGCCCTTTCAATTTTCAAGTTAGGCAAAAAGTCATGCAATGAAAATTTATTCAGTTTTCAATGTACTATCCATTCCCACGGTTGAAAAAAAAATTATGTGATTTTTTAAAAAACAGCATTTGCCCCTTCAATTTTCAAGATATGCAACTTGTTCATCCAACGTTTATTTTTAGTGGTACCCGGTTCTAACCAAAAATGAAGTATGGTAAGCCACTCGCCGGACACCCTGTACAAATTTCTAATTCGAATCGAAACCCTTCGAAATATCTTCATTTTTATTTTCCAAAAATGTTGAAAAATTTCAATTTTGGGACCATTAGGGAGCCAGAAATTTCACAACTGCAAATCCAAAAAAAATCCAAAAACTGCATTTTTGAAAAATTGTAGAGGAAGGAAATACTTTGTGTATCAATTTGAACCAGGTTTTCATCACGATATGAAAATTTTTTAAATTTCATCCGGCAGATGTTCCTCTTCCTTAGAGATGAAGGGTTAATATTTATGCGAAGATATTAGCTCATAATACCATAAATTTAATTATTTTCTTGCCCTCCTCCATTCTTCCCTGCTCAATTTCGCATTCATCCCCTTAAATACGTAGATATATATGTAGTGTACGTACAATATGCATAATTCAGAGTAGACGATATATTTATGCAAAATACATAGCGCAGACTAAACCAAACGCACGTCCACGTTGTGTACACCTTTTCAAATACACATAAGGTCATCACGCAAACAAAGTATACATACAGTCTGCACACTGCGCCCATCTGGAACGTTGACCTGCATTGCAAATACTCTATATCTCGTCTACGTACATCTACATACGTATACGTATCCGATTCTTGTTTAAACGTTGATTGGTATAGAATATTTATGTAATACTGCTAACATACATTATCAGCGTAAAGATCAAACCACCGATATATCATCCAGCTTAATTCGTATTAATTGCATGGCGGGCTACTCGTTTCCCATACACCTCAATGAATCCATACATACTATCGAAAATAACACAATTAAGCGATAAAGCTTCGTTTATCAAACAAATAGACCGCTATAATTAATGATATATTAAACGTATACGTAGCTGTACGTACGTATTACGTAGTACTCTTCCTATCTATTTGATACCTGCTGCTTTTTACGCGCGCAGACATAAATACATAGTATACCATTGTATATATTGTAATGTAGATATCACACATATATATTAAACTTCCGCTCAATTAGTGCGTTAATTTATTCGCATACGGTATCTCTGGTTTTAGTTTTTGATTTGTTTTATCGACTCGAACTGTTCTGTTTTTTGTGCTGTGCAGAAACCAAAGAGGTCAATATGTCCCAAAAAAATACTAAAATTGGCCCGTACGACGAAGAAAGGCAGAAAATCATCGATACCTATTTCAAAGGTGCTTTGGTCAGCGGATACGTGAACTGCAATGGTTATATGTTGACTGATCTGTTTCCCAGCGTTGAGTCGGAAATTTCTCAACTCGAAGTGAAAAACGATGATATTTGGGTCGTATCGTATCCGAAATCAGGTTCGTATCGAATTTTATTTTCGTGTTTTCAGAATTTTTTTGGAAGTAATGATTTTTGATCCTTATCCAAAACTCCATCATATGCAACTATTAGGTTTTGAATATTTCAATTCTTAAAATTTTCGAAATTTTGGATTTTGAAATTTTTTTCGAAAAGTACAAAAATTGTAAAAAGCCTAAATTTTTTTAATGATTCATAATCAATGAAGGACGAGTTCATATTTTTTAAAGGGAATGGAGTTTCAGCTACGTCGTAAATGTAGGGTTTCATTATTCGTTGGGCCTTATTATTTTTTTACGAAGCAATTTTTGCGTTTCGGATGTTTTAAGCCACCCTGTATAACCGGGTACCACTAAAAAAAACTTGAGATGAACATGTTGCCGATCTTGAAAATTAAAGGAAAAATGCTGCTGCGAAAAAAATTACATTAAAAAAATTTCAACCGTGAGAATAGATAGTACTTTGAAAATTGAACAAATTTTCACTTCATGACTTTTTGCCTAATTTTAAAATTGAAGGAGTTGAAAAAAAAATCTAAAAAAATAACTAATCAAGGGAATGGATAGTACGTTGAAAACTGAAAAAAAATTGTCGAAAATGAAGAGGATACGGGTTACTAAAACATGGTGTCCACTATATTTCAGAAATGATTTTCCTTGACTTTTCCAGGTTTTCCAGACTAATTTTTCGAATTTTTCCAGACCTTATAAATATGATATTCGTAACCCAGGGGGGGGGGGAGTAATTTTTTCGCGTGATGTACTTACATCCTGAAATTTTGTATAAAAATGATATAAAATGCATAGGGTCTAGCGATTTTTTTTCAAAATCACTAGATACTTTTTACGAGATCTTTAGATGCCCCTCTTCGGGTCAAAAAAAATATTCAAATTCAATTTGGAAAAATTTTCCGCCCATCCAACTTCCCCTCACCACAAAAATTTGAAAATTTGAATGTATCACCTACAGAAAAAAATTCAAGTAAAAAGGAAAAATTAAGTTTTGAAAAATGAAAAAAATTATACCAGGGTGTTTACCAAATTGAGCGAATAAAAATTCGGATTTTTCCGGGCTAAAAATTAAAAATTTACTTCGCATTTCATTCCCCCCTCCCCCTCCAAAATGAGAAACACTTGTCTCAAATTTATAAATTTACGCAATCCATTGCAATTTTTTAGTTTGTACCAAAAAATAAAAAAGTGAATGAAAAGGTAAAATATAAATCATTTTATGGAAATACATAAATGTGTTGAGCCCAAGCGAAGCGAGGGCAAAAATTTTTGCGAAAAAAGATCTTCAAAAGATGAAAATTCGCCACTTTTCCCTCATTCATGTTTTCCAAAACATTGTCAATAATTTCGATTTCTGTTCCATTCCCTCCCTTTTTTTTCAACATCGTGGTCAAGGGCATCATGACATTTCTTTCTCACCACAGCTCATTAAAAAGTAATGTTTCCAAAAAACTTAGGATTAAAAATAGATTCTGTAGAAAGAAAGAGTGTAAATTACCCCGAGCGTAGCGAGGAAAATTTTTTGGATAATTCATAATTCAATGGACAAAAAAGACATGCGTTTTGAATATCAATTTTATTGTACATTACAATCGATAAAAAATGATGAATAGAACAATAATTGGATAAAAGACGTAATAATTTGGCCCGAGCGGAGTGAGGGCGAAATTTTTCGAAAAATTTATAATAAATAAGCAAAGAAACATTTTTCTAAATGATTTACATTTTTTGGGGATTTTCGGAAAATTCCAGAGAAAATTGCAAATTTCCCTGACTTTTCCCGGTTTTCCCGGTTTTCCAGAGAATGGACACCATGTAAAAATAAATGAGCTTTAAAAATTTTTCAAATTTTCTCAATTTTTAATGACCCTCAGCCTATCCATTTTTGATATTAGGCAAGTCTTCAAAACAAGATTTCTTCGTTTTCAACGTACTATTCATCCCCTTGATTAGTTTATTTTTTAAGAATTTTTTTGAACAATTTTTTTAGTAGCCCTTTTAATTTTCAAGTTAGGCAAAAAGTCGCGGAGTAAAAATTTGTTCAGTTTTCAAAGTACTATTTATTCTCATGATTGAAAAAAATTTTAACGTGATTTTTTTTAGAAGCAGCATTTGCTCCTTCAATTTTCAAAATCGGCAACATGTTCATCTCAAGTTAGTTTTTTTTAGCGGTACCCGGCTAGATCCAAAAAAAAAAGGTTTGGCAGACGATTCATGGAATACCCTGTACACAAAATTAATACGATACCTATACATCTATACATTTGCCCCCTACATTAGTTAAGAGGCCATGCACTGGGCCCTTTATTTTTATAATTCTAACATAAGATAAACTTGTAATGATAAAAAAATAATATGGAAAAATAATGTAAAATTTTTAAATAGGTAAGTATTGAATAAAAATCTGTAATACTACTCAATTTTGATTTCCAAGTACCCAATGCTTGAAATTTCGCTATATTTTTCCCTATTTTTTTTTTTTTCGTTTTTAGCATGTTATCCCATGTTAAATTCAGCGCATTGCTCCTAATTTATATTTAGGGGCTAACATTTTAAGAATGTTTTTTTTAAAGGAAAATGAACTACCTTTGGAGGTGAAAGCGCCCAAAATCCTAAAACAATCTCACTGTGTTATAGAGAACCTGTAGGGGCTGTAGGGTGCGTACGAAAATTTGAAACTCAGAAATTCGAACTTTTTCGTGTCAATCTCTCAATACCCTCCCTCCGGCCCCTTCAAGCAAAGAAATCAAGTAATTTTGAACTAAATTTCACAAAAAATTAATTTTTTTCCATTCCCTTCCTTTTTTCCTCTACTCAATTTGAAATTCAAGTAAAATTATAGTGAATATTTTTCAATTTCAGCTCATTTTAGAATAAAACTCGAAATTTCACATTCTCCTTAACACCTCTCCCGATTCACTTTCTTTGATCAATTTTTGTCCAAATTTTAAGATTTTTTTCTCAAAAATTTGAACCATTCTCATTTTTGGCGCTATCTTCTAACTATTTGTACCTATTACCTTCCAATTTTCGTGATTTTAGTATTTTGGACAAACTACAAACCTTAAAGATTGAAACACAAACTTCAAATTTTTTTTAAAAAAATAGAAAGGCAACTATTTTTAATAATTATCCTTTCATTGATAGAACTTTATTTGCTAAATTTTGAGGAAAACTTGAAATTTTTCAAAAACTGATTCATTTTAGAAAAATTACATTTGACAACAGTGCAACACTGATTGAAATGGGAAAAATACATTTTTGAATACCAAATTGCTACCACTGGATTTAAAACAGGGAGATTTTTTTCTACCTACAAATTTAAAAAAAAATTAAAAATGTAAAATCTTTCGTTTCCATATCGAATAGACAACATTTTTGGAAAACGAGCATCCTAATTTTTTACCCCTCCCCCCCCCCCTCCATCATAAATGATCATAACAAAAATAAAAATTCCAAACTGTCCAAAATCATAAGTTTCACTTGGCAATTTCAAAATGTTTACTCTACAAAGTCCAAACTAAATTAGTCGTTCCTAAATAATTCATCCGGTCTGGTAAAATCTTTCGCGAATGACTCACTTATGTTTGATCAAACTGCTTATGGGTGATTGAATCAAAAAAATTGTAAATGGTTCACTCTCTTATCCCATCAAGTCATAAATCGTTCGTAATAAATTCTTTCCTATATCGTCTATGATAGAATTATTTGCAAATGACCTTATTTTAAATTAAATAATTTATGGATAATTTAGTCATATCTGATTAATCGTTCTCGAACGACCCGTGTTGGTTAAATTCGTTTACGACAGATTCGTGCATATGGTATCAATCGTTCACGAACGAGTCATGCCTCATGCCTGCTCGAAACGTTCAAAATAGAATCAAACTTTAGTTCGAGAACATGAATAATTTCTCTTCATTTTCATTTTTTTACATTTAATGTTCATTGACGATCGCACAAATGTTGCAAAAAAAATCAGCAAAGCCACAAATGACCGAACAACTCCAATTTTTTTCTCGATTTAAACCTTCTCAAAAAAATCCCATCAACACCCACATTCGGGATTACTAGACAGACAGAAAAAAATCCACAGTATAAAAAAACACGAATTTTTTACCACCATTTTAAAATTCAGTCCAATCGTCATTGTCTGTTTTCTCCTCGAAATTTAATTCCAAACTTTCTCCGAGAAAATTTTTTCCTTCGAGTTTTAAATCAAAAGAAATACACGCAGATTTTAATAATGAATCAGAAAACTCGTATAAATTCGGACCAAAAAGTGAAAAAGCTACGTCGTTTGTCGAGCGAGAGAAAAAAATTGTCTCTCATTATTTTCGTACGAATAAATTCTAAATTCATTATACTTATTTTCTTTTTCAAAGGTACGACATGGACTCAAGAAACTGTCTGGTGTATTGGAAACGATTTAAATTTCGAGCTTTCCAAGAAGATTAGTCTATCTGAACGATTTCCCTTTCTCGAGTAAGTTTTACAAATGGATGGCGAAGGAAAGAAAAAAACACACCGTAAAAAATAATCATCTTATACAAAGATAAATGATGCAAAGACTAGGTAAAAAATTTCACCCTGCGAGTTTCCCACTTTCCTGCATCCCAGCTCATTGTACAAACCACGAATAAAATACTTGAGAAAAATAATCACCGAAGAAAAAAATTATTAAATCGGCAAAAATAATACCTCTTTTTTAGATGTAAAAAAATTCTAATTCTATTCCCGAGTTAATTCTTCCTTTTAAAATGTTTTTTCCAAAAAAAATTCGCCAAAGAACCAAGCAACCCTTCTTTATTCGAATTCCATAAGTAATCTTAACGTAAATTCCCTCCATTAGGACTTATTCTTTCGTATATACGAATATGTTGAAATTTCGTAGCTTTCATTTCCACTCGGTAAACCTGCGGAAAAACAAATTTAGAACTGAGGGGTAAAAAATACATACAATACGACGGAAAGAAAACCACGCTCTCATTTCCTCGCTTCGGTATCTCTCCATAACCGTGCATATTTGCGAATTTAAAATTTCACGCACACCGCAGGAAACAATTTAATTTCAAGTTGCCTTCGAGTCATGGGAAAACATACGCACGCCGAATCGTTTCTCATCTATATAGCCAAACACGCAGAATTCTTTATTTAAAAACGCAATCCTGTTGGGAACTGCGCGCCAGTATATTCGCTTAATATTTCGAGAAAAAGTTTTTTTTTATTTAAATTCTATTTTAATTTAATTTATATTCAAAACGTACAATAAGCTGGTTTTTATTTTTCCACAACTAGCGCAAATAAAAATATTACCTACTCGAGGTGCTGCTGCTTTTTTTTTCGCTTTCAACCTCTTTCTCTCTCAGTTCACTCGTCTTTATTGTACGTCGAGTCGTGTCGGGTCGTCTCTTGGTACATTCACATACACAAATGCTCCATTTCTATGTATGGTCGTTGTCGTCGTCGTATATGGTTTACAGAGTGCAATAATTCAAAAAAGTATAACATCTTTCAACACGCTCCAAACCTCCGCCACCTTTTTCCCCATCGTCCTATTCGGTCGTCCTAATAAACTTATACAACAGACGTGGTTTTTCCAATTATAATCGCCGCAGACTCGGAAATGTGCTGTTATTTTTCCTCTACACTCTCCAGTCTCGCTGCGTTGTAAAAATGTACAGTTGCAGTCGTCTCGTACATTTTTATTGTTATTTCTAATTCGTGCGTCTCTATCCCTCTTTTTTTGGAGGTTTTTTTCCTTCAGCTTTGGGAGTATATTGTTCAGGCGTAGTTTCGAAAGTATAAAAAGTTTCAATAGCTAATCATTTATGAGAATGAAAATAGTGGAAATTCAGAAGTACATATACTAACAATCAGCCTCGTATCAAATATAACAATTTGAAATACAGTTATACATCTATTTTCAAAATTACAAGTAAAGATTTTTTCAAACGAAAAAAAATTTAGGAAAACGATTTTAATACGTTTCGATTTGAATTTTCACCGAACAAAATTATATCTTGAATTCGGAAAAATTTTATTAAACTTCGAAAAATTTAGAAAATTACGACATGGAACGTATATAAAGAGCATTTCTTGGTAAGATAGTGAAATCGGTCTTTGAACTGATCGGTACAAAAATCACCCAAAATGTTGGTATTGGTGTAAAACCACCCCAAAAAATTCCCCTCCTACTCCTACCCCGGTTATAGGGCCAAAAATTCTCAAAATTTAATCATTTAAAATTTTGAAATTTTTACAAATAATAGACATGTAAAAACATACATGAATTTTTTTTTTAAATTTACAAAAATTTTCCACGTTTTGAAAATTTAAAAAATTTACAAAAAAAGGGGAGAGCCACGAAATTTTTTCCCCAAAAATTCAGTTATACTCTTAGATACAACATATATTTCTTTGAGACCCCAAAAGTGAGTGCGACATGGTCAAAAAAAAGAAAAAGTAATTAAAAAGACGTTTTTTATATCAGTTTGGTGAAAGGTCGTTGGAAAGCTTGAGAAAAAAATTATACCTGAATGAAAACTTTTCTAAAAAAAAATCCGTAATTAACCATTAAATTTCCATCAACAAACTTGATTCCAAAAACTCGCAAAATTGAAAAAAAAATTAAAACTGGACCCGGTTTCAGTGAATTAGAATCAATTTTAAACTGATTTCATGATTTTTTCAGTTTTTTATGACTTTCCACTTTTCAAGACCTCTTACGATTAGAGTCCTTGTCTCTATAAATTAATACTGAAATGATAGAAAATCACGTTCAAAACATTGGAAAAAACCTCAGCAAAATATGGAAATTTTGAATTCTTAAATTTTTTCTTTTTAAATTTGAAGAAGAGAAAAATTTGCCTAATTCTACATATAACTGAAATCGGAATCGAGGGGGATCGAACGAGATTAGCTCGTACTTCCTCAAAATGACAAAATTGGAACAAATGACATTCGAAATGAAAAATTGGCAAAAGTTATGTATGCCCTTTTTCAAATGAAAAATTTTGCATTCTGAATTGGAAAATTGAAGGAAGTAACATCAGAGTCCAACAAATCAAAAAGATTCCAGATTTTTTATTAATAATCAGAACATTTTAAATTTCAATAATAATTAGGGGTTGAATAAATGCATGATGACTTTTTATTAAAATGTTAGATGAGTAGGAATTTAAATTTTTTCGTTAAAATTTCTGATACTTACTTGAACTTTTTTTTTCAATATCAAACTTAGCTCTGTTCGAGGAGAAGATATAAAATTGAAAATTTCAAAAACATGTGGCATTTTTTTTCGCAATTCTACACACTCAACTCATCATATTTTGAAGGTGTCTAAAAAATCCTAAATCAAAATGCAAAACTTCTGTACGCTTTTTTTAGAATTCTTGCAGAATTCTTGGCAGGATATCCCCCTCCCCCCAACAAAATTCGAAAGATAAATTAAATTAAAAAATTAAAATTATGATTAATAACCTTGAAAAATAGAAAAAAAAATTAAACTGCAGAGTTTTTGAGTCAATTAATGTACATGCTTTTTCAGCTATCGGTTTCTCTATTTTCAGTGTTACTTCGTGAATTTCAGGATCAGCTAAGACTTAAAACATTTGGTTTTTACAAATTATCCAACAAATTTCTCACTCTAAAAAAAAAATTATTCTGATTTGGTGGATAGAAAATGAACTATACCCTCCTCCCCTCCTCCAGTAAAAAATACAAGAAGATATTATACTCTTATTTTATGAAACGTTTTTCCACATTTTTTTATTTTTTACACAAATTTCGGAATTATCAACACTAGCAAATCTACACAATTCAAACGACTGAACCAATTTTTTTTTCAAAATTTGGGCTAGATACCATATGTAACCCGTGGAAGGACACTCGCAGGATACCTACTGAATTTTGCGCTAAAGCCAAAAAACAAAAAGGGGAAAATTTTTTTGCATTTCCATGTAGTTCACACCTTTACGCAGCTGTTATCAAAGTTTCACTTCGAATAACCTATTAGAACACGTCTAAATGACGTTCAAACCGACTGGAAGAAAAGGTACCTAAAGTAGGAAAATTACAAAAATCGACGTGCGCCGCAAAATACGGCCTATGAAATTTATCACTTTTTTGAAGACTCGTCAGTCTAAAATAAAAAACTTCAAAAATCTTGAAATCGGTTTCCCTTCCTCGAAAATAAGCTTTACTTTTTGTAATTTACTTAACAATACATAATACCCAGATTTCCTTTTGGTAATGCAATTTTTTTCAAAATTAAACGCATTGAAGTAGTAATTTTTTTATTTTCCTCCCTCTTAAAGTAATCTTCGACGTTGGAAACAAATTCCTCGTGAAATTTTAGTACAATAAGTATTTTTGGAAGCTTTTTTGATTATTGATGATTAAAAACAAAAGTAAAAACTTTGAACATGTTTTTCTCAGAATTTTTTTTTTTGGAATTCAAGAATTTCCCAACTTCAAAAATGTCTCTATCTCGGCGAAAAATCTACCTTGAATGCTCATCAAGGTCTCAATATGCTTTTTATGGTCTCCTTTATTATTTCGGTTAAAAAAACTCATTTTTGAAAATTCTGACTCCAGGTATCTTTTCCCTGCACGAGTCACATATTTATTCTTAGCAATTCTTTCAAACGTTTCTTCCCCCTTCACTTGAAAAATGATTACATTTCTGGAAAAATTTTCTGATCAATATTAAGTAATCATCTCAACGATTAATAAAACGAAAATTTTTCAATCCTAAGAACCATAAAAAATGACTTACTCATTGAGGTATATTTCTTATTCCAACAACGATAAATTTATTGGTAACTCACCTGAAACAAAAAAACAAAATGACACATTAGTATTGATACAGGTAATAATAATGAAACAATTTTTCAAAAAATTATATTTTTTTATTCCTCTCTGGATTCAGACTCTGAGGTTAGATAGGAAAACCTGGATTTTTTTTTGAACATTTTACAAGTCCTTGAGAGAGAGTTTGCATCTTGACTAATTTTTGAATATGTAGTAAACAGGAGTGCTGAGGGCACAGTTAGCACTCTTGAATTTGCCAGTTACCATCAAGACGTTTTCACGTCTTAAAAATAAAACATTTCACATCAATTGAACTAATTGAACTATTTAGTCTCCTCATTGAATTCATTCCCAAAACGAACTCAATTTCATTAAGAGTCGATAAAAGCTGAAAACAATGCACCATTTTTTTCAAATAAATAAATAAGTACCCCAAATATAGTAAACTTTATTAAAATTGATCGAAAATCAATCGGAAATAATTGAATAAGAACTGTAGCATAATTCAAAAAATTTCAATCTTGTGAAAAATTGATCAGATTTTTCAAAAAATCATAATTTTTCTTTCAATTTGCCTCAAAAAAATGGCAAATATCAAAATCAAGCTCACCCGATCGTCGGAACCATAAAAATGAAAATCCATTTCAATAAAAACATTTTCAATTTTTTTTCAATACGAGTCATCATCACGAGAAAACTCCCAAAATACCTCGCCTTCGCATTAAATCTTTTCAACGCGACCATAACCATCTTTCACTTCAGCGTCCAAAAACCTGCTCAAAAATTCACCTCGTTTTCCCTTTCTTTCCTTCAACCCCTTCTCTCCTTTTCACCGCCATCGTCATTATTAAAACATCCATTTTATTTACAGCGTACCGTTCATGATAAACACGAAAATACTCTCGGAACGAGATCCGCAAGCTGTGCACCGTTTCGGAGTCGAATCTAAATTACAGAAGATAAATAATTTACCATCTCCTCGATTTATAAAATCTCATTTACCACTCGATTTCCTTCCGTTGAAACTTCAAAATAATTCCACCAATGCTAAGGTAGGTAACTTAAGTCTTTCTTATACATAGATACCTCTGCACTACATAACGATAAACCCCCGACCCAAGTCATCGCGCAGATGGCGATACAGCACCATCAGAGGGCAAAGAGTACACCACCGCGATCCTACATCTCGTACTTACCTCTCGGTATACTAACAACATTAAAATCTTTTTCCGACCCGACTTAATTACCGTTTTACTTTTTACACAAACGTAAAACTTTACCAATTACTAAACGTCTATAAAACTCGATCGTTTCGATGTTTCTCTTTTTATCGTCGTAATTTATAACGTACCTAAGTATTTTCCTTCATTAGAAAACGAAATGATGCAAAAGGATAAAAAAACCGACCTCTCTTTCGCAGAACAAAAACAACGAAATTTCTCTCAACTCTCGAGCATCTAAATTATCTTAATTAAAAAATACTACGAGTAATTTTCTTTTTTTTCCCGTTTTATTCATTTCTTTGCCTTGGTTCTGTTTCTCAATACAGATTATATGCATAACGAGGAATCCCAGAGACTTGAGTATATCGCAATACCACCATTGTCAAGTCTTCGAAGGATTCCAAGGAACGCAAGAAGAATTCTCTGATTTATTTATCAAAGGATTAGGTACGCAGATAGAAATTCGACTATATTTTCTCCTACTCGTTCGCGCCAGAGACAAATCCCTCGGATTTTTTTCATTTTTTTTCTGTCTCGTTTGTCGTAGTTCCTTACGGACCATATTGGGACCACGTATACAGCTATTGGAACCAGCGATCCAAATTGAACATATTATTTATACGATTCGAAGATATGAAAATGGTGAGTACTGGAAAATTTAGTGTTATATGCGGATTCTACACACATCCAGGAGCAATTCATCCGCGTACTGTCTTTCGACGTATTGATATATTTATTCTACGTTCTCTCTATGTCGTCTTTCTCTGGCTCGGTCTCGGCACACGCTACAGTCAGCGATAAATTTACACAAACAGGAAATTACAACGTTTGATAGACTGATGAAACCTCAAATTAGAAAATGTATCAACTTATGCGTGAAATCACCCCCTCGCCGGGTCTTTTTTGTATCTGGCTTGGGGTATTTGAACAGATAGCGCGCGCCATCGCCAGCAACAAATACTCGACTCGGCGTTTCTCTCTCTCGCCGTATTGAAGCTCGAATCAACGATCAATTTTCTCGTTATTATATTGAATGAAAATTCGTTCGCTGTAGCAAACAGTTCGCTTCTCGTTCGATGCACACAGAGCACATCGAATACGTACCGTATACGACGACACCATATATCTCGCTACCAGAAACCATACATTTACCAATCGATTAAATAGAATCGAAACTTATTTTGTACGATGGTACGTTTTCATCGCGATATCGCAATCTATTCTGCATCGTACCGCGTTCGAGTGGTGTAATGTCGTAGTTTGCACTCGTCCTTCAGTGATGAAAACTTTATTCCATATCGCAGCTATGGTGAAAAAATTTAAATTATTTAATTCTGTCGAAAATATACGAGAAATATGTTTTCAAGTATTTCGACGATACGTATCGTGTTAGTTTGAAAGAAATACACGATTGTAGCGCAGATTCGTATGCTGAAATATTTTGAATGATTTTAATTAAATAAGTAAACTTTGAAATAATTGTCTGATATCTATAATAGAAGGGGTTGAATGAGTGAGAGGAGGAGAGGGGATATTGATGGAACAATCTATGTATAGAAATGCAGAATCAAAAAATCTTGAAAGTTCTTCTGTCGATTTTCAAAACTTTCAAGCACCTGAATCCAAATTAGGTACTTTACAAGATATTTTTTTAAATATTGAAAAAAAGATAGAATAAGAGCAAGAAAAACATTTTGAAACTAGCAAAAAAGAATGAGAAAAATTGAACAAAAATATATTTTAGAGAGACCATTTTATTGCTTAACTTTTTTAAAAAGAACTTCATTTTTGGTAATCAGAAGAGCTTTTTCTGCAGAGTAGTCCTTGCGGTTAGCTCAGGAATACTTCACTTTTTGAACACTGGTTGAAATAGAGCTTTTATTTTAGTATGACCCCTAATGATTTTTAATGAAAAAAAAAAATGAATTTCGAGACTTCGAGTAAAACGATCGCGAAAAACGTATTTTTCGGGGTATTTTGACCATACCCCGAAAAATATGTTTTTCGCGATCGTTTTACTCGAAGTCTCGAAATTCACTTTTTTTTCATTAAAAATCAGTGAGAATGGTGAATTTTGAAATTTTAATCAAAACTATTACGAAAAGGGTGTTTACCGGGGTATTTTGACCTGCTGAAGACGAATTTGAAATTGGTTTCCTTATTTGGTTATTTCTTTCTGTATAAAGCGCTCAAAATTTGAAAAATCTGCTAAAATTACAACATTTCTGTAAGGGTTTTCGCGATTTTCGGCCCTTAGTTCAAAGAAATCGCCAAAACCAAATACATAGTAAAATTCTACATAAAAAAACGTATTTTTTTAGGAATTTTTCCAGGGTGGTTGCTCTTCGCTTATATGGTATTTTTTACGATTGAAAACTTCAAATGACCGAAAAAACGTAAAGGAGTGCACTAAAATTGTTTAAAAAATTATCATGAATACACCTCTACCAGATGTAACTTTGTGCCAAAGAACAGAAAATTTCCTTCACTTCCGTTGAAATTAAAAATTCTTGAAAATGATGCAATAAAATGGCCATAGCTCCAAAAGAGAGGGGGGTAGGGGTCCAAAATTTTGTGAAAAATTATTTCTAGTCAATATACACGACTTGAGGTGTTTAGGAGCCCAAAAGCACAGGGGGCCAAATTCACCCCTTATCCAGCCATACCCTTTGGTATCATTTTCATATAATTCCACCCTTCTGAACTCGAATCTGCGATAAGTTTTCCGATCAAAAGCAGGTATAGAACTCGCACAATCGTACTCTCTCATTTCTGAACCAATGAAATTTATGAAAAATCACTGGAAAACAGTCAAAAGTTTCAGCACAGTAATGAATCAGTGAAAATTCACTGAAAACTCAGTGATATTCTTTGAATAATCAATGAAAATTCGCTGAAAATCAGTGAATTGCTGCAATTCTGACTGTTTATCAGTGATTTTTCACTGATTCGAAATGAGAGAGTACAATTTGTGTCGCAAAAAGTGGTCAATTTTGAAGAAAAAGATGAAATTACGATTTTTTCAATCTGGAGACCAGTAATATTGATCGATTAGGGTTTGAAACAATTTTTTTATATAATTCAAACCTCCTGAATCCGAATTTGTTATTGGTTTCCAGATAAGAAGTGAAATACCTTCTCGATCGTCGATTTTCGGTAGCGAAAAGCAGTCAATTTTGGCTAAAATCGACTCGAATCCGCAAATTCTCATTTTCTGAGCCTCATACGCCATTCCTCGAACCAATACCGGTATGAAAGTTTTTTATATTTAATTTGAACTTGCTGAACACATAGGGGTGAAACCTTCCCGAGAAATCCCCTCACTTCTTCACCAAGGGAAATTTTTGATGGGTCTCCTTCTGGAAAATTTTTTTAAGGGCATACTAAAATAAAAACCACCTTTCAACCCGCGTGTTCAAAAAGTGAAGCGTACCCTCTTTTTTCATGCTAACCGCAGGGACTAGAGGTTCCAATGAAGCTATTGATCTTCTACGAGCCTTAATGACTGGCGTAAACAAGCTTTAAAAAAAGAAAACAAAACAAGTAAAGCTGTAAGCTGAGCTAATAATGGCAATATACGTTTATCCCGCATCCCCTCCACTTCATTTTGGTTTTAAATTGAAAATCGCACATTTACAGTTTTTGAGAGAAGAAAAATTATAAGCTTTAAAATTTCATTTTATGTATTCGAGTGCATACACTCAAAAAAATATATATTAATAAATTTTATTTTAAAAAATAATAACGCGGCCCCATTCAAAAAGTTGGCAAAATTTAATCTAAAAATAATAATATTTATCAAGATATTTAGTAAAATTCATCATTCAATAATAAAATTTACCAAGTCTTTGGTAAAATTTATTATTGAATGATAAATTTTACCAAATACTTGGTAAAGTTTATTATTGAATGATGAATTTTACTAAATATCTTAATAAATATTATTATTTTTAGATTAAATTTTGCCAACTTTTTGAATGGGGCCGCGTTATTATTTTTTAAAATAAAATTTACTAATTTTTAAACATTTTCTATTATTATTTTTTTGCGTGTAATTGTTGTCTGAAAAAAAAAATTAATAAAACTCAGTTCCATGAAAGTCATCGAGGCACTCTCTAAACTCGAATTAGTAAAATTCAGGTCAAATTTTACCTACTTCATTAAAAATCAGTGATTTTTCGCTGATTTTTTCTCTCATATTGAGAAGTTACTGAAGAAAAATCAGTAAAAAATACGCTTTTCAGTAAAATTTGTTTCGCTGAATGAAACAGGCATAACTTGACCGGATTTGACTGCTTCAGATTTACTTTCTCAATTATAAATCAGTGAAAATTATCGAAAATCACTGAGAAACAGTCATAACTGCAGCACAGCAGAAAATCAGTGAAATTTTTTTTACTGAAAACAAATCAGTGAGAAAAATCACTAGAAAATCATTAAATATTTGTGGCGTTCTATAGGAAAAGGTACAACATTGCCGCAAATGTCAAAATTGAGTTATTGCCATATTCTGAAACTAGATAAAATTACCTTTCGAATGAGCTATTAGCGAGCCTTTTTCGTGAAAAATTCGCGGAGTTATGATGTTTTGAAAAGTGAAGTTGAAAAAACATAGTTTCGAGAAAAACGCGTTTAAAGTTTTTGAACGATTTTTTTCGTGAAAAAACGTATTTATGGTCGAAAAATGTTAATTTTTTTTTAAACTGGTAGGAAATTTTGTGTAGAATCCGAAAAAGTGGGTTTCAGAACCCTACGAGGCCACCAGTGTTGCCAAAACAGCGATAAAAATGACCTAAGTGAACACAAATATGAAAAAATTTACACTTTATTCAACTCACTCCACCACTTCAACGGTCATTTTACACTACTTAAAAGTTGTTTCACGTGTTGTGGGGTATCTCATATGAAAGTAGAAGGATGAAAGTACCAAAATCCATCAAAAACAAAAAATCGATATTTTTGACCCTAATTCACATTTTTGCGTTTTTCTCGAAATCAACTTTGCGGCAATGTTGTACCTTTTCCTATAGAACGCCACATTTACTGAAGGGTCAGTGAGATTTATGAAATTTATTGAAAAATCAGTGAAAATCTTTGAAAAATCAGTGAAAATTCGCTGATTTTTCCTGTGTTGCAATTCTGACTATTTATCAGTGACTTTTCACTGATTGAGAATGAAAGAGTAGAGAGCAGTGGGAAATATGATACGATGATCTTTCAAAAACGACTCATCCGTTCGAAGAATATGTACTCTCTCATTCCGAATCAGTGAAAAATCACTGATAAACAATAAGAATCGCAGAACAGGAAAAACCAGTGAAATTCACTGATTTTCAGTGATTTTTCACATTCAAAGAATTTCAGAGATTTTTCAGTGAATTTCATAAATATTACAAAGTTTTCAGTGAATTTTCACTGATTTCCTTTCAGTGAAAAAATGTTCACTGATTTGTTACTATGCTGCAATTCCAACCGAATTCAGTGATTTTTGGTGAATTTCACAGATTCAGAAATGAGAGAGTAGTAATTTATAGACAATAGAACCGAAATAGGTAGGCATTATTAGGGAAAAAGGAGAGATAAAAATGGAAAATTTTCAAATCAAAGACAATTTTTTGGATTCTTTCTCAAAACTTTTTTTTTCAATTTTTCCAAATCGAATTTAACAAAAAAAAGTACATAACATCTGCTGCAAGACTAGAATCCAATTTTTTTGAATAAAAATATAATTTTGTTAGTATGACATGGAGGAAGCTCCTTTCTTGTCCCACTCTCTCGTTCTGAATCAGTGAAAACACTGGAAAAGTCACTGATAAGCAGTCAGGATTGCAGCACAGGGAAAAATCAGCGAAAAAATTTACAGCTTTTCCGACATTTTTCTATATATTTTTTTGATATCTGAGAAAATTTAAGGTAATTTTTGGCTCTTTCAGGCTAATTTAATAACTTTTTCATTTTTTAAACAATTTTTACAACTTCAAAAAAACTGTTTCAACCTCCTTCATTTTTCGACCATTTCTAAGAAAATTCAAACAAACAGTCGAGCAAGAAATCCCTCATTCATAACCCGTATCAATATTTCTATTCCACAGAAACTCACACAGACCATCGAAAAAATCTCGAAATTCGTCGGCAAAACACTGACCGAAGAAGAAATCAACCAACTCGCTGATCACGTCACCTTCGACAATATGAAAACCATCAAAACGGTCAACAAGCAAAAATTCACCGATATGATTAGAAATTTGAACAACGTCGATCAAGAAGCAAAATTCATGAGATCTGGTCAAATTCATCAATGGAGGACGAAGCTGAACCCCGAAATAATCAATAAATTCGAGCAATGGGAAAATGAAAACTTGAAAGGAAGTGATTACATATTGAATTACGACGAAGAATAAACACATCCGTAATTAAACTGTCTTTTGAATCATTTGCATTTGCAGACGTAGGTAATATGATACAATTACTCAATTTTATTCGAGATAATCCAAGAGCCGGAGTTATTTTTTCAAATACCTACTTGTGAAAAATAATAAACTGTTTTCATCTGAATTAAATTTTATTCCATTATTTCCGTTGAGTATAAAAATTATCTCATCAAAAAGCATCAACTTTATAACACGAATATTCGATTCGATTAAACCATAAGTAAATTACAACATCTCGAACAGATCTCGACCCGAAACTAGATACCAGTTCTATACAAGCTCCTAGCTGAGCCGAAAAAATACTAAAATTAAAAAAGTTTTTCCTAATACGTTCAATTTCGTCATTAAAGTACACAAATTTGCGAGTAAAGTTTACACCGGCAGCAGCTAGGTAGAAAGCTTACCCTTCAACATGTCTACTTAAATATGCGATAAATTATATCGACACACTTTGGCCAACTTTCCCCTAAATTATAACAAATGTAGTACAGGAAGAACCCCAGCTGTACAATATTTCCAAGTGGAAGCTAAATTTAAACCGTCATCGTCGTACCGTTTTGCCTCCCTCGTCTCTCTATCTTTCCAAAAAAAACAACCTCGCACAAGCAAATCGCTTTCTCTTTATTTGAAAAAATGAGGTAAATTTTATAAAAATAATCTCGTTGTATTTCAATTTAAATACGATTCAATTTCAACGACATGATCCAAACGGCTGCGGTCCTTTCCGCAGCCGAGAAATATACGATAACATTTGTATATATAAAAACACAGAAAGGCGAGAAAAAGGCGAATTCGTAAAGGGAAGAAGAAACTTTTTGCGAATAGTAATTCAGCGGTAAGTTGCAAAAGTTACGGTTATACAAAAAACGCCACAAGCCGAAACGAATTTTGCGCGCAGCATAAAAAAAAGAAGAAATACGGAAAATTTCGCCTCCGGTGAAGGAGTAACCCTGGTTCAAAAACCAAGTTCCAAATATTATAAACTTTCATCATAAAGTTAAACCCCAACTTTGAAAACTTAACCGTCCTTTTCTTGCACCGCTTACCCTAAGGCTCTTCACTTTTCAAAAGAACTATAGCAATTTGTAACTTTGACGATGAAATATTATACGGGGCAACTTTTTACACAGAATATTCCTCATGTTAAATAAACTATAAACCAATATTCGCGCCGGCTAATGCACGTTTATACTTTTTTAATAAATTTAATTTCCTAGTCTCATTCGAGCCGATATACGCGGCGATATCGATGACCTGATAAAACGTTTAGAAATATTTCATGCGTTTTGTTTCGATTAACGATCGGGATGGTTGATTTGAAATAAACTGGCCGAATATGAGAGCAAAACTTATTTGATCATTCGATATCAAAACGAAGGGGTATTTTTGAAATATTTCGAAAAAATTAAATATTTAAGGGTATTCTCTATCTTATTATCAGTGAAAAATTTAGGATCGAGATATCTTAAGCATTATTGAATAAAATGTTCTGAAAATTTAATACATACTTCGGAATACTTGACATTACTTTTGAGGACTTTTGAGATATTTTCAAAAAATTTTTTCGATTTTTTAAAAAAATAATTTTTTAAAATACGTTGGACAAAAAATGTTGTTGTTTGTCTAATTTTTTACAATTTTTTTTTCAAAAATGGAAGAGAAATTTTGAAATATCTCAAAAGTCCTCAAAAGATAATGTTGTTCCGAAGCACAAATTAAATTTTCAGAACACTTTATTCAATAATGTTCAAGATATCTCGATTCTAAATTTATCACTGATAACATGGTAGAGCATGCCCTTAAAGGAAACTGTTCAAAAATTGATTTAAAAAATGCAAGACATTCGGAATTACAGCTACAGAAAAAATAATTTTTTCATTAAAGTGGTTAGGCAAACCATACAGCACAGGTGTATGATTGGAACATTGTTACTATGTACCTCTACCTACTAAAGCAGATTACATATTTGTATTATGTGACATCTCTTCCCTGTTCCATATTTGGATAAGTAGTCGGAATTTTTCTTGAAATCAGAAAAAATACAGAAGAAACTTTAAATTAAAATAGTAAAATGAAGCAATAATTTTTTTTCAGAAAAAGATAAAAAAAATTTTATTGTCAAACGATTTCAATTTTTTAGATCATCAGTAAAAAATTTTTTCGCGACTGTTTTTCAAATCCCAACATATTTTTGAAAGACTCGAGTTTTCCTACAATATGTATGACTGCATCCTCGTTTTCGAATTTCATTTTATTGCTTCGGTCAAGTTGGCTGCACAGGGTGTCTACTCAAAAACCAAAATTCGTACCATTTTCGTACTTTAATAGCAAAATTTCGTACTACGTAAATTTTAACCGCGATTATAAAATCACAGAAACTATCTGCCCCCCCCCCCACTCAATGAAGCCCAGCCAATTTCAAACTGATGCAATGCAATTTTCTAAAAATATGTACCAGTTATTTTATTGAAAAAATTTAATTTTTGATTCCGAGCGAAACGAGGGCGAAAATTTTTGTACTAAACGAATTTTGAAATCTAAAATTTCATTATTTTTTCCAAAATTTCAATCGTCAAGAGAAAGTTAAATCTTCGCAATATTCTTCCTATAAATACTTCTCTGGCCATTCATAAGAAAACGAAATACTACAACTTTTTTGCCTCCCTTTTCAATTCATCTTTTGCAGTGAAATGTACGTATTCCCGAACGAAGCGAGGGCAATTTTTTTTTAAATAGAGAATTCTGGCCATCAAAATATTTATTTTTTCAATTTTTGAAATTAAAAAAAAAATCGTTCAAAATATGTATTTAGGGACAAAAGTGGCTCATTATCGATTTTAGAAAATGATTTTTTTTCTAAGAAATACATATTTTGAACGTGAAGCTAGGAATTTTTTTTAAATATTACCTTTTGATACAAAATTTCTTTTAGTTTGTTCAAAGAGAGTTTATTAAGCCCGAGCGAAACGAGAGCGAAATTTTTTTGAAAAAAGGGGAATTTTGACCGAAAAAACTTCATTTTTTGTCAATAATTTTCTTTCTTGAAATTTCGTACTAATTTCGTAATTTTCGTACAATTTTTACGGGGTTTCGTACTTTTTATGGTCATTTTCAAATTTCGTGCATTTTTCGTATTTTCGGAACTAGATTTTTATAAAATTTACCCCATTTTTCACATAAAGAGAAAGCGATTTGCTTGTGCGATAGTTGTTTTTGAAAAGATGGAGAGACGAGAGGGAGGGAAAAGGTACGACGATGACAGTGTTTACAGTCCTCTACTGAAAAAAACCATCCGTCCCTTCATATCATCTCTGATCTCCTCCCCTCTCTCCCATATTGTAAGATGAAATGTAGTTAAGTCACTGTAAAATTGGCCTGGCCAAAAATACACATAATGAAGGAATTTAAATTTTTTCTAATTTCGACTTCCGAAAAATTCAATATTCATGCCCCCCCCCCACTCAAAAAATGAGGAATTCACTTATTGACGCTATAGCACAAAAAAATGGGTAATTGGTTACCACTATTTCAAGAATAATTTTTCCCGACTTTCTAAGCTTTCCCATGCTAATTTTTTAAAAGGTTTTCAGATCTCTTTACGCAAAATACTCTCAAAGAGACGAAGATTCGCATCTATTAAGGGAAGGGGATAGATGATGAGAAAATCGATTTTTTTAGAGAATGAACACAGTCATTTTCCACGCATAGATAAATGTAGTACCTAACTGACAATTTCTTCAATTTTTTTCAATCTATCGTCCAAAAAAATGAAAAATTCCAGAAAATAAATCATCTCTCGACAAAACTACTTTCTGAAAAAGTCAAGACTAAGAAGAAGTTGTTTTTGTAAAATTCTGTCTTACCTTTGGCTCACAATTCTACACAACTGTGAGCATTTATTTTTTTATTTTTGATAACGATAGAAAAAGTTCGAATTTGACTTCACTGAGTACAGCATAATCAGAGACTGACCGAAAATGAAGTTTTAATTTTCTCTAGATCTATACACATTAGGGTGGATCGCGAAAAAAAACATACCTCGAATTTGGACCAAATTTGGTGGAGTGGGTCTCCTAGATATGGAGACCTCCCAAAAAAAATTTGAGCCCCCCAGGTGCACGTGGGAGGGAGCAGGGGGTGGTCAAAGTGCACCTATTTTTGAAAAAAATCGCTGTTTTTTGTGTTTTTCAGTCACTCAAAAGTCGTGCGAGAAGCCTTCGTAGCACTTAACATGTGCGATTTGAGTTTCTACATCTCCCTAAACCATCGCCATCCTCCTTCGATCAAAACTCAGACGGCTACCAGGGGGTCGAAAAGTTGCAGATCGCAAAATTCAAGTAACATTTCGAGCAAAAAATGGCGCATTTTCAGGGAAGAAATGGCCAAATGAAAAAAACAATTCGAAATTCGTGTTCAGCAGGTCAAAATACCCCGATAAACACACTTTTCGCGATAATTTGTTTATCGGGGTATTTTGACCTGCTGAACGCGAATTTCGAATTATTTTTTTCATTTGGCCATTTCTTCCCTGAAAATTCGTCATTTTTTGCTCGAAATGTTACTTGAATTTTGCGATCTGCAACTTTTCGACCCCCTGGTAGCCGTCTGAGTTTTGATCGAAGGAGGATGGCGATGGTTTAGGGAGATGTAGAAACTCAAATCGCACCTGTTAAGTGCTACGAAGGCTTCTCGCACGACTTTTGAGTGACTGAAAAACACAAAAAACAGCGATTTTTTCAAAAATAGGTGCACTTTGACCACCCCCTGCTCCCTCCCACGTGCACCTGGGGGGCTCAAAATTTTTTTAGGAGGTCTCCATATCTAGGAGACCCACTCCACCAAATTTGGTCCAAATCCGAGGTATGTTTTTTTTCGCGATCCACCCTAATACACATATCATTCGCATACAGTAGAAGAAAATATGGGAAAAGTGGTGAAAAAATGTTTTTGACTTGAAAAGCTCAACTTTTTTAGGAATTTAAATTTCCTCTTTCAAAACCTTTTTCCTGAACAGTTTGCTTTTTCATGCTTTTGCCCCATTTTTTATAGAACCACCTGACCGATTTTCTTTTTTCTTTTTTTTATTATAGTATTCGGAAAAGCTTTTTTTGTAATTTAACAGGAGGATTTTTGGATAGGTAAGTCAATTTTTTATATAACTAGATTTTGAATGGATTAACGAAATTTTTTGGATGCAGTTAAAATTTCCCTAAACCTTTTTGTTAAAAATAAATTTCTAAAACGTTATTAAAAAAATTATGTACGAGTACAGTACGTGTTATATTTTTGTTCTTCATGAACGTATGCATTTTTTATCTCAAACTCAAAATATCACATTGCTCACTTTTCAGAAATGAAACTGAATTTAAACCAATTTCTCAATTATTCTAAACTCCTTTGGATTCAATTTTTTTCTCTTTTTTTTTCACCACTTAAAAATGACGTTTCTCGTACTACATACAGGGTCTATAAATGAACCGGGTAACGTCTGCGTAAAAATTCCCATTCTTTTCTTTCCTTTTTTCCCGTTTCGTTGCGTTGGATCACTGATATTATTGTTGTAAGTTATAGTACGTAACGAAACGAAAGGAAGATTTAAAAAAGTGACGAAGTTTCATGTAAAGGATGAGTCATCTTATAAAATATGCAGGTAAAAGTGTGAAATACGCTTCACAGAGTTGAAATGCCCGCACGATAACATTACATGAATATATTTTTTCAACATCAGAATGCCGTAATCTCGAACGTAAAATTTTCAATTCGTTGAAATTAATTTTTTTTATTAATTACAATTATTGACAAATAAGTGATGAATTCATCATTAGAAATTTAATTCATCAAAATTACGATTTTTGACACTTAATAAACTTTCTTTCAGGGGTAATTGACACAAAAAAACAAAAATCTGAAATTTCATTTTTCAGGCAGGGATTTTCGCGCAGACGTTACCCGGTTCATTTATAGACCCTGTATGCGTTCAATATTCATACAACCAAAAATTTTTGAAACTATAGGTACTCCCCCAACATAATTTTATGTTTTTAGACTGGGGTAAATAATTTTGGCGTCGGAATTGGGAAAAAGGTATTGTCGAATTGATATAATGATACCTATCCAATAAAATATAAGAAATTTATAAAAATTACTTATTTATTATTATTGAGATTTATGACAAGATACGAAAAAGTTTCCAAAAAAAAATTTCATCAATTTATAAAATAACATTTCATTATGGACTTGGAAAAAACATTTTCAGTTAGGGCCGGGTTATCAATCGTGCTCACGGATTTTTAACTGATGGTTAGCGGCTAACCGACACTTCTGATTGGCAGTTAGCGCTTAACCGACGGTTATTTCCCCTACTTTTGCGTTAACCGGCGATTGAAAAACCGGCCCTTAGTATATATCGATGCCACAAAACATATTTCTTTTTCCGACATTCATATAGGATTTTTTCAATTTTTAATTAGATTAGGCTTATTAGAAATGGAGGACACATTTTTCTCTGCTTTAAGGTATTCAAATTTTCTAAAATAGGTTTAGGAAGCGTATTTTGAATCCTTACTTGGAAAGTGGTCATGTTAAAAAATACAACACTCTGATTGGCTGTTCTCATACACATTTTGAAAAATATCAACACTGTGTGACGTATCGTTTGTAATGTTTTCGAGGACGCTGTGTTCGGATTTCGACTCAGTTTTTGAATTTTATGGTTTGGACCCCCCTCCCCCCTTCATCCTCCCATACCCTCACGTTTAGAGCAGAATTCAAGAATATGGGAGCTGGGGGAGGTCAACACTTCGCTCGGACGTCGGACCGCAAATTCATCAAACGTATGATTCGAATTCAAATTCATTTCATTTTAATGCTTTAAATTCTCTCACTAGTCCGAAAATGAATAAGTGAATTCATCGTAACACTTCTTCTTCAGTTCCCAAGTCGTGAAGCTGAACGACATTTGAAATAAATCCATCTCATACCTTCCTCTCGTAAACAAACACGATTTTGTACCACCCTGTATACAACTTATACATATCTACTACGTCAAAAATAAAATTATACCTCCGACGTTTGTTACAAATGAGAATTATTAGTCATTTTTCACCAAAACACGAGATAATTTTAGCAACTTTTGATATTCTGCTCGAAATAAAATACACGACGCGAAGACCGCGAGACATTTGAAAAAAAAATTCATTTCAAGTTTACTTTTTTAAAAACTTATCTCGAATAAAACGTCTTTACTTCGGCGAAAAATACAGTATTTTTCAAGTAGCTAATATTACACTCGAGCTATTCTCTTATATAACGTATAATACCAATTTTTGGACTCCTATATACAACTTCATAAATAATACCAACAACGTAATACCTTACCTTTTAGTTTTAATCTGGTTACTACAAAGAGTAAAAAAAAGGTTGAGAAAAAACCTGCAGCCCGTTCCCAAGGATTAGATACGCAGCAGCTCTCAAAGTTGGAAATTTTTTTTTATCGAAAGTGAAAATCCCAACTGTTTAAAAATTTAACCGTACTTGCCGGTAATGAAAATGAAAAAAGAAAAATGATACCGGTTAAGCCACGTTCGTGTATGCGGTATAAAATCTAAATCTGCGAGCTCGTACCGTCGAACGCTATGCGATGAAAACTTAGCGAAATCTTCGAAATTATCATGCCATAAAAATATAAATATTAGCGTAAGGGCGTACAGGGATATGTTTTCACACGTACGCCTGTACGCGTGATTTTCTTTCAGCGTATCTCGATGGAAATTCTCGAATGGTTTTCTTATCACGAATCCGAAGACGGAAGAATCACACCACACGTATCGATTTCCAATACCTAAACAAACCCTCGTATATACGAATCGGGAATCAAAATTAATTCAGTAATGGTATTTACATCGTATATAAACTACAGATCATAAATTATTAAGCCTTAACCGCTATAAAAATCGCGTAAAGTATATCAAAACTTTATTATATTTTCAATACGGGTTTTTCTACACGTATTTTTATACGGCGGCAGCAGCACATAAACTAGTCATTCGTTTCCATACGAATCGATTTCATAATAAAAAGTATGAAAAAGAAATAAAAATCTTACTGTACCATCGAAATACTACGTAGAAACGGTTTCTTTATAGGACATCCACGTACAATAACAAAGTCTTCCTTCGTCTTAAAAACCGAACTAAGAATAGCACACTACGAACTGCATAGATATAACAAAACCTTGATTATATTTATAATTGTATGAAAAAAGAATTGTAAAATACAAAAACCGACAACAAGAATCCATTGCGTTGAAAATTAGGACCGAAATTTCGAGCGATTTCAATACGAAACTGGAAACGAATTGACGATACCATTACTCAAACTTGTAAATTTTTAGAATGCAGAATCACAAACACTATCTATTTAACTAATTTCAACGAATAAATTGCTTAAATTAATTAATTAAAACACGATTTTCCGATTTACGAACAACAAACAACAAATTTTCACGAATAAACTAACAGCCATTTTGATTGTTTCGAGTGTTTTAGCATTTCCACAAACCAAAACATGAAAACAGGAACTAGTAATAATACTAGCGTCTAGCCAACACCACCTATAGTACAAGGCCTGAGTACTGATCCAAAAAGTCTACGTGACGTCACTGGTGTAGGCGATTAATGGCTGAAATTTACATGGGTTTAATGGGAGAATGTTCGTTTTTTAATTTTTTATTCGAAAGGGAGGGTAATTTTCGTGGTTTTTGGATTAGATCTTACATAAAATTCAACGAGCTTTCCGATGGTGCAATTGTTTTTTGATTTTGAGTGATAGTTTTCTGATAAATTGAGATAAACGAAAAAAAAATCTGAAGGTGTCGTCGAATTATTGAAAAATAAATAAGAAAAATTGATCATAGAACAAAAACTAATATACCATTAGAAAGAGCATAAAAAATGCTACATTTCGTTCATTTAATGTTTTTTTTCATGTGCTATACTTTTTGAAATATTTCAACCCAAACTTTTGGAACGATGTACTTCAAAAAGTATACCTCATGGAAAAAAACATAAAATGGACGAAATGTAGCATTTTTCATGCTCTTTCTAATGGTATATTCGTTTTTATTCGACGATCAATTTTTCTTATTTATTTTTCAATAATTCGTCAACACCTTCAAGTTTTCCTTTCGTTTATCTCAGTTTATAAGAAAAATGTTGCACAAAATCAAAAAATAATTGCACCATCGGAAAGCTCGTAGAATTTCATACAAGATTTGATCCAAAAATTATGAAAATCATCCTCCCCTTCGAATAAAAAATTGAAAAACGCACATTCTCCCATATAAACCCGTGTAAATTTCTGCCATTAATCGCCTACACCTGTGACGTCACAAAACTTGTACTCAGGCCTTGTACTATAGGTGGTGTTGGTCTAGCCCCTGAAACGATCCTTGTCTATTTTACACCAAAATTGTTCTTTTTTCGCAGTGTGGTACCTTTTTCATCATTTTTTTTCCAAGTCCCAACTTTTTACGTATTCATTTTCATTTGTGATAGTTGCTTTTCGATTTAAATTATTAAAAGTTTCATATTTTTGTAGGTAATCGCATAATTTGTACTTACATATTTTTAATTTTCTATATTTTTCTTCACGTTTCAATTTTCCAATCAAAAACTACGTTGAAGTCCAAAGTACAATACATGTTTGTCTCTATCATTCTTATTAACCATACATATGTGCCCGACGGAAAGAAGGGCCTTTGTCTTTGTGTAACAACCAAATTACACCAAATCTGGACCAAACAAGAAAAAAAGACATTATTTTTTGTTTCACAAGGGCCCTTCATTCCGACAGGGCACATATACCTGCATAAGAAATGACATTTGGCTTAAAAATTGAAACAGGAATGTAGAAATTAATAAAAAATAATTATCATAGGAAAATAGTTTGACAAAATTGAAAGACTTTTTATGCTAAATGAATACAGAATGTGTATGATTTATCTATAATTTTATTCGTTGGCATACATGACTGTTAATTGCCCTGTGTTTATAAAATTTTAATGTTGGATGTTTGTTCTCTTTATAATTTCACGAATTTAAAACAATAAATAGCAAATTAATTGAAATGTTGGTAAAGACAAAGAATGTATAGATGAAATCGTGAATAATATGTATTTCACGTAACTTGAACAGTTGAACTTGATAAAATACTGAAAACACACTGATAAGGCGAGGATCGTTTCAGGGGCTAGACGCTAGTAAAATAATTAACATGATGTAACGTCACAGATTAAAAAGATCAGATATGAATGGAAATTTTTTAATTAAAATTTGAAAATATCGTTTTTATTGCAAAAATACGAAATAAAATGATTTTATTTTCACCCAAAAGTAATTATTGTAATAAAATTGTAATAAAATTGTATTTTATGTTTTAATTTACGTTTTAATTTCGAAAAACGGTTAAAATAGAAGAATATTTTTTTGGCGGCGTTCAAGTTGGCCACACTGCTTATTCTTATCAGTTTCGGTTTTTTGTTCTTTAATTTTTTTTTCAATTTAAATTTTTTCTTTCTTATTTCCGAATTAAATTTATTAAATTATTAATTAATATCAATATCACACAGTCAGCCATAGACTCAATCAACTATCCATTCATCACTATCTATCTATCAGTGTTAATTTAAACCCCTTCTAATTCCTTATGTAAATTCTAATTCAGTTCAACAGTCACCACCTTCGTAGCGAGACCACAATCGGAAAAAGAATCCCATCTCTGGTAAACTTATGGAAATCTGTTGGAAATAATCTCAAACACGAGGTAATCTACCGATCGAGTACGAGCACGGGGCATTTAAGCTACACAAATGGGTAGTAAAATATATCAGTCGAGTTCTCAGAAAGGAAATCCGACAATAATTTTTTCCGAAAGACTTTTCCCTTATACTGGGTACAAGTTCGGAGGAAATATTAAGATAGTTAAAAGTATTTAAATGTCTAGAATAATCGCGCCAGGAAGTGCAATATTTATCTCTTTCTTTTTTAAAAAAAGTATAAATTTAACGTTGAAAAACGTCGTGCAAAAAACAATTTCGAAAAAGATTCCACATTTAAAAAATATTTCGTAAACTTTTTCTCACGCTGAATGCTTCTTTTTTTAGGAACTGGTGGAAAGAATTTATCGCATGTATACGCTTGTTACCCAGACAGAAGAAAAAAACTATCAATACTCCCACTCGTAATAAGTTACAAAGTAAGTACAGATACAAAGTTATGGATATGGTAGGAAAATTAACTACATTATGCAATTTAGGATCTGGTAAATATTTCATACAAAGTAAATAATTACGAAAGAAGGTTGGTGTATTTTGGAAACGTTATTCTACGACGACGGTAGTCATATTTTCGCGAATGTCAAAAAGTTGCGAAACTTAGTCGGCACACTATCTCATTTGCAGTTCTTATTTAGGTACACTCAGGTTATTAATCTTTGCTTTCTCATTTCAGAAATTTTCGTTAGTAAAATTAAACTGTAAAATTCAACGTAGCCCGATGCTGCTGACGAAGCGATCCGCAGCAATCTGCTTTCATAACAAATCAACGAGAAAACGATGAATTAAAAAAAAAATAAACCCATATAAATAATCTTCAAAGTGAGAACGAACAAAGATGAAGAAATATAACGACCGAAATGGGCGAAACTGTCAGACAACAAAATGATTGATTAGATGAAAACGGTAACTCGAACTTCTCTCTTAGATACGAAATGCATTCGTTCTCACCAGGTTCAGAAGGGAAAACTAAAGAAGATATTCTGGAAGAGAAAAAAATGAAACAGTCTACGATATACAGTACGAATCAGACTTAATTCAATCATTGCTACGGAAAAGTTCACCGGTTCTAGAAAAACGTGTTTCTTCTGCAAAGGTACATTGTGATTTTACCGCTGATTGGATTAGTCGTTTGCTGAAAGCTTTCATCCCCGACAAATGGAATAAAAGAAAATAAATGCAGTTATTATAAATCCATAAAGCGAGTAAAATACATGACCTATATTTTTTTCACCATAACTATCGATGAGTCAAGCGTACTATTTCTTTGAATCATGTCGTAATGTAAAATAACGTTCGAATGATTGCTAGTTTTAATGGAAAAATATTCTAAAAAGGTTTTTCGTAAAAAAAAAAAAGGAATTCGCTGTATACTAACTCGATTTGAAATAATTATTCACAACGGTGCAGCGTTATGGAAAAACGACTGAGAGAGGAAGATGTATTAATGTAAAATTAATTTCGATATTTTTAATGCAATATTTTAAACCAACAATTTGGAATATTGAAACTTTTATACGAGTACCTATTCGACCGCAAATTTAAATTACATTTCCAGCTCGCCAACTACTATTTTTAAATAATTTAAATTGCAAAACAGTTTGTTCTAGGAACAGTCTGCTTCGCCGGTATAAATATAATCAAACGCATAATTTCATCGTAAATATGGATCTGAAAAAGCAACAACGTTCCAGTCTATCGTATATAGTTTCCAAGTAAATAGAATCACCTCAGAGAGAGCCCAGATGGAAAAACAAACCATCGACAAACGAAGAAGAAAAAAAACCACCTTTGTAAACATTAACCAAGTACATTGAATACGAGTGATTGATTTGAGGGAAACTTTTAACATCTCTTGAGATTAATTCATCATTATTCATTTACAGAGCTTTTACAAAGTTAGTTCGTTGTTCGTCGACGAAAGTTTTTCCACAAAGAAATACCCGAGTTTGAGAAAAATGTCACCAGTGAAATCGTCAGCTCTACGTTCGCCATGTTTTCAATTTCATCAACGATAAGTAATACTACTTGACGGTAATGGTGAGTAATCTTAGCTCGATGCAGTGGTATCATCGATGTACCCGATTCAATATCGTCTTAACGATCAAATTAATTTTGAAAACTGCTACCGAAGAATACCGAGCATTGTGTGGAATAAAAACGAAACGTCGTTTGAATTGTTTTTCATAATTGCTGCTCCAGATCTTCGCGTAGTCTATCATCGTATCTCTCTGCGCTGTGCATAATCTGCTTATGACAACATTTCGTTCTGGCTCGACTCTGTTTTCGATTTATTTCTACTTTTTTTTATTGTTAAAATTTCCAAATAGAAAATAAGAACATTTTAATGGTGGAAGTTTTTCTCTTTTTCGAAACAGATGTTGATCAAAATTAATTTTATTCTAGTCTACGTACCTACGTTCTGCGGGTAGTCGATTATATCGGTGAGTTTAATCTTATTATTTACTCGTTTCAGAGCCAGTTCTCAGTTTTGATAGCTTTGTAAAGTACAATCCACAATCATGTCAGAGGAATAAAAGCAAATTCGCGAGGAGTAAGTATACTATTCGTATCATCTGATTTCGTGGAATACATTTTTTAGTGTACTTATCTATCTGTTTTTTCGAAACAATTTTTAGGGAATGAACTTAGCTGTTAAAGAAGACATCAATCAAACCAGTGAGTTCAAAATTTGAAAATTCTATTCCTAGTTCAGTTAAATATCGATTCAAGACTCGAGTATGAATGATCATCTGCTCTAATGAAATGAATAGGTAGATTACCTATATCTATTTGTACGTCAATCGTCCAGCCCAATTCTACTCACCTTTTGCCTTGGGTCCTTTGATTTCACTCAAAATTTAGTTTTCGACCCATTCCATTGTGTAAATCCAAATACCACCATAATTTTACCCTCAACTCTCATGGTGGTGGAGGGGGGGGGGGGGGGTCAATCATGAAATTTTCTCCGAAAGTACCCTACTTTTGGGTCTTATATTTTATGATTGGTAATCCTGAGAATCGATCTGATTGTCTCGTTGTCTCGTTGAAAATCACTCGTTCGAAGTAGATTCGAAATTATTCATAGAAAGGAATTGAAGTTCAAACATCAAAATTTAATTTTTTCAAAAAGCTCAACTTTTGAATTGTTGTAAAAGTCATTAGGACTTGACTAAAAATCTGTAAAAAAAATCGTACGTATGCATTGTTTTACGAACATTCATGACGTTTAATTTTCATTCTAAAATTTTTAGATGGGAGGTCTTGGAGGTTTACAATTTTAGTCCACATTCAAAGTAGGTGAAAATTACGCGAGGTGTATCATTTGTTATGTTTTTTGACACGCCAAGTTCGAATATGAACTTAGGTTTTTGATCTGCCATCTATAATTGCCTCCATGGGAGCCCAAATCGGGCCCAAAAAATCAAATAGGTATTTAAAACTTGAGAGGCATGATGTTTGTTATGTTTTTGATGGTATCGAGTCTAAAAATCGAATTAATTTGCGGTTCTGAGCTTTTTTTACCACCTCCCCCTCCCCCTGGTAACAATTACACTAAAAATTCGTTTATCAATTGTTATCGAAACTATTTTTTATACTAAAAATTTGATCGTGACGTACTATCTATTAGGGTGGACCGAAAAACCAAACATTTTGATTTTTGAAAAGTTACTCCCCCCCTCCCTCCGCAAAAGTTGTTGGCTGGATAGATTAGAAAAATTGAATAAAAAATTTCAAAATCGATTCATATCTTCCGATCGCGAAGGTGCCTTCAATTCTTCAAAAATTGCCAAAAATTTAGTTTTATAGCTTTAGTGACTATCTAGACCAAAAAGCACTTTTTTTTTTTGAAAAAATCAGTGCTTATAACTTTTTTCAATTTTTCTCAGAGATGAAGAAATATGAGAAATTTAACAAAACTATAAAACATGGATTTTTTTTAAAAAGTTGTGCTTTTTGCTTTAAATAGGCCCCAAATAAGCTCTAAAAAATTAATTTTAATGAATTTTGTTTTTTTTTTAATTTTTTAAAACTTTTGAAAATGTTGAATTTTTGACAATTTCCGAAGAATTAAAGGTGCGATCGGAAAAATATGAATCGATTTTGAAATTTTTTATTTTATTTTTCTAGTCTATCCAGCCAACAACTTTTGCCGGGGTAACTTTTCAAAAATCGAAATTTTTGTTTTTTTTGTCCACCCTACTATCCATATGTACTCATTTTTCAATTTCGATTTTTGAAATTTTTTTACCTTTGATGCTTTAAAACCGACGTAATTTTTGGGCTTGGTGCTTCGAAAACGTAACATCTGTCATACCACTCGAAATTTTTTATTTTTTTATTTTATTGGCCCAATTTTGGTTTCTGTGGGGAAAATGAGAGGAGCAGGGTCGAATCTGAAAAGCAAATTAATTCGACCTCAGGGTCTCAAAAACACTGCAAACAATGTACCACTCAAGATTTTGGGTTTTTCAATTTTTGGGCTCAACTTGGGGCCCTGTAGAGAGGATTAGGAAGTCAAAGCCAAAAATTAAGTTGATACTCGACCTCAGAGTCTCAAGAAATGTAGCAAAGAATATGCAACTTTGCATTATTTTAATTTTTTGATCCAAATTCAGACGCCTGCGGAGGAGATGGGAGGGGGTAAAAATCCAAAAATTCGGTTTTATTCGAACACAGTGTCTTGAAACACGTACCAACGACGTATCGTTCGTAATTTTTAACTCCCCCCCCCTCGTAACCGAAGATCTTAGAATGGAAATTACTGGTCATAACTTCATAAGTAACCTGGTATTATGTAGTCAGCGTTGAAAGTTGAATTCGGGAATGGCTCAAAAGTTGTATCAAAATTCTGGAATGACCTGGTGAAAATTTCGGCCCCCTCATTTAATCCCTACCTTTCCCCACTGACCCTTAAAATTCTACGAAATTCTTAATAAGTACATTTCCATCAAATACGTTCAACAAATTTTGAAAAATTGATTTCTTTTAATTTTACCAAAAATGGCCTTCCTGTGAGTAAATATTTAAATCCAAAAATACAATATTTAATTTGATCTTCCTTTCCAAAAACATCTAGGAAAAAAGTAAATTTTTTACTTTTTTATTTCACTGCTAAAAATAAGAAATAAAAAAAGAATTTCGAGAAATTTTTCAACGAAATGTTCTTAATGCAATCATTTCCACTCATTAGGATCATTTTTGTAGATTTTCCATCATTACTCCTCTTCCCCCCCCCCCCCCCCCCAATACATGGTAACAATGAAAAATCTCCAACAATTTATTAATTTTTGGTAAAAATAGGTAGACAAAGATTAATTTTTTGAAAAAATTTTCTAACATTTTTTTTTAGATTATTTTTTAATTTAAAAATCATAACTAAAAAAAGTAAAAAAGTGACTTTTTTAATTCTAAAAAGTGGGATTGAGGCGAAAAGTGTTCGAAAAATTTTCGATTTTTATAGGATCTATTTGATAACTTCTGATTTCTGTGTGTTTTTTTAAAATGAAAATTAATTTTTAAGGAGATTTACAGGGTTTTCATTAAACCAGCACTCTAGATATAAGATTAAGACCATTCTTGGTAAAATTTTTTCATAAAAAAAAATTGAATTTGAAAAAAAAATTGTATAGTATAGTTTAATTTTAAGGGTAAGTATGGAAGGGCGGAGGTCGAATCAGGGAACAGAAATTTTTACCAGGTCATTTTAATGTCTTAATACAATTTTTGAGTCATTTCAGCATTCACCTTATGAAGAAATCTGCAAAAAATCACCCTAGTTGCACTCCTCAAATTCCTATGTGGCTGGGGCTCTGGGAAAAATTACGTTGATTTTTCCAGTCGTCCAATAACACGAGTCAAAAAAATATTTCGAGTATAATTTTAAGAACCTGAGTCAAAGAATTAGCCAAATCGAGATGAAATGGCTTCCTTTTGCTTCCTTACTACATCATTTTTCCAAAAATTTTCTCGCAACTGAATCCAAACCCTTCTTCCAAATTCCATACAGAACTCGGTTAAGGGTCACCCATCCATAAATCAACCATAACCCCAAACTCACCTGTCATCATACGTAAACTCAGCATCGAGCGTGTTGTAATTGATGAAATATGCCAGCAGAGCACATAACACAGCATTCCTTTCCAGTCTTAAAAAAGGCCAACGAAGCCTCATGATTCGTTATTTCACAATTTAAATATTACAACATGGCTTGTAATACTGTATAATGCCAATCCACCAGTCGATTCTTCACAATCTACGTATTTGTAGTTCATGCTCCGGTGAAAAATATCCCATGGCGTTTTACAGTCTGAAACACAAACACGATCGTACTTCTTATTAAAATAATTCCAAAATAAAAAGTCAACAGAATGCAAAAAAATATTTCCTCTTTTTTTCCCCCTCATCCTCATTCTCTCTCGTACACTCGTTTCAATAACGAAATCTAGTATTAAAATATTTCAATGAAAAACGATTTCTGTATCGGGAATAACCCTCCATATCACTTGGGAAAACCATTCGAATAGGTACTCGTGGAGTTCGAAGTGGAAGGTACAAAAAATGGTTAATTTTTACGGTCAACCTGCATCTAAATTTCAAATATATTTACGTATAACAACAGAGTAAAATTTCAACCTGATATTTTCCCTCACTTATAGATATAGGCTTCTAGGCTCGAAAAAAAATGGTGTTTAGAAGGGGAAAAAAGGTAAAAACTAAAATGAATTCCATTCGAGGATATATTAATTACGGTAAAAAGTGCCGTTGGAATTTACATAATTTATAAACGTCTGAAGTACCGAAGAGTACGGGCCAGAGGGGGAGGGGGAGGAGCAAAAACGACCGAAAAAATTTCCCATTGTAATGAAACACAAAACGAAATACAATTTAAATACGCTAAAAATGAACAAGCATTTTTGAAATATTTTCTCACTAAATATATTTTCATTGTTTATGGTAGTAAAATAAATTGTCGAAATTACGAGCCGCCAGCCCAGGTATACCGAACGGAGGCGTAGTTTTCAATTTTCAAAGCTATTTTTTTTGCGTTTCTCTCTCGCTCTCCAGATGATAAATATAATTATTCAACAGATAAAGCCTTCGTTTTAAATTAAGTCCCGAGCTCTCTTATTTATTTCGTAGATATTCCCGAGCGAAAATGAAAATGAAAAAAATTCCAAAGGCCATTAATTGTATAGCGTTATAAATATGGAAAATGTAAGAAAATTCTAGCGTTTTATCCAAATGCGGCCCCCTTTAACTGCGGAGCAATTAAAAAAAAAGTTTATGAGACAGAATAAGCCGATAATATTCCTCTGGTATCTCGTTATCACTCTTTTCTTAATAAACATAAGGCGGATTGGCTTAGTTTAAGAACAAAAGGATTGGCTGTCTTTTTTTTTTTCGTTTTCCGTTTTTTTTGTGTAAGGGTGAAAAATATGTTTTAAGGTTTTTTTCCCTCTCTCGTCGTCGTTTTAAAGATTGTATAGTAATTTACCTTGATGCTCATTTTAAATTTCGCTTTGTCTATAATTTAACTTCTTTTATAGAAAATTTACGTGGAAATCTAATAAAACGCAATTCTTTCCATATCAAAGTGATTCGAAATGAAATTTCATTGCGACAAAGGGAAAAGGGTTCTGTTTCGTTTCTTTGGCTCTTTTTCGTTCTCTCTCGCGCCAAAACCGCTGTTCATTTTAAGCTAATTTCAATCTTTTCGTCGGTGCGGGAATTTTTCAACGTGAAAGAGACGTAGCTCTTCGAACCGAGTTGGAAATGAGCTTTTTTTTATCATCGGATGTGCCAGGTCGAGTTTCAATTTAACAACGCCAAGCTCGCGGAGTAAACTTCCGCGCAACAATTTTGCCAAAAATTGGAAAAACGTGCGCTGGCTCGAGTCTGGATGTTTTAATATGCACAACAGGCCCAAATATCGGGCGACATATCCCGCCACCGCCGCGTTTTAGATATTGAAACCACACGTGAAGTATTCCGCCGTATACCATAAATTTCTCTACCCTTTTACCCATTTACCGACGCGCGTGCCGGTTCATAATTTCAAAATATTAGACTCTATTCAAAATGGATTAACATTCCTTTGTATGAGAAAACGCCGCATAGCATCGTAGCTGAATCGATAAACCTCTCCAGTCTCCATTTCGGTGTGTATAAAAGTATCGCGAAATCCTGTCGAATAAACAACCAGCCAATTTATACAAAGATGATATGTTGGTTTTTTTTTCTCTCCATCGTCGTCTTCGGAATTTATACGTATTACGCAGATAGAGATACCTAACGATGTATCCTATATTTGAATTTTTCGACGTATTTTTCCACTGTTGCGAGAAATTTGGTAATTTGTGGACGGAATAACTGTTTGATGATTTTCCATCTCGTGCTGACTCGGTTTTGATTGGTCTGATGTTCTTATAAATTGAAGAGTTTGTTATATTGAAGTTGTCCGGATGAATTGGGTTTGTAAATGGGATTTGGATGCGAGATGCGATTTATTTCGTGATTTTGAATTTATGATGTGAAATAACTATTGTGATATGTGAGATATGCGATTTTGTGTATTAGGTTTTTGGAAGAACTCGACGAGATCTACGAGAAATGTGTTGAGTGGAAATTTAATCTAACGAGAGAGATATCTTGACTCGGAGTAAAATTTTGAGCCGAAACAAAACTAAATCGAAAGTGTATCATAAGAGACCCCCATGTTCAAAATTTCAGGTGCTAAATTTCATTTCTCGAATTTTGGTGAATTTTTAAAATTTCAAAATTACCTCATCACCTTGCAAAATATGAAAATTTAATAATTTATCTAATCAGGGAAAAAGCTGAAATTTGGTATATACCCTATTTTTGACCTCCCAAATCGATTGAAGGCGGTTTCAAGACGTTTCAGAGTCACCAGAAAATTTTGGAATTTTCCAACACTGGAGAAAAGGCCATAAAAATGATCCAGATTAACTTCAGCACCTATAAACGCTGATTACCCATATCGGTGACTTATTTGATCGATTAAAGCACAATTCTTTGAAATTCGTAACTTCGAGTTCAAATTCATATTTTGAGCGGAAAATTTTTCTGGGAAAAATTTTAAAATACGTCGAAAACGTAGGCATCGAGGCAAAAACTGAAAATTGGTAGATACTATAATTTTGAGCCCCCCCCTCCCACCGATTGGAAGCGGTTTCGAGACATTTCGGAGCCTCGGAAAAATTTTGAAATTTTTCAACACTATTAGAAGTAAATTTCCTCAATTTTGAAAATTTTTGTATCAAAGATTCATAATATCAATTCAAAGTTGCAATAAACTCATGAAATTCATTTTTAAAAAAGAGAAGACGTTTTGAACTTGGATTTTTTTTAATGGTGCAGCCAATACCCACGTAGGAATTCTACGAGTTCGCCTCTCTCTCCCTCCCACCATCTCGTACAAAAAATTCGATTAATCCTCAAATCGGCTTCTGAACAACTTTCTCGAGAAGTGTTTTCATTTCTTGAACAAGTTTTTTTCAGTACCTACGATTAAAATTACTGTAAAATGAGAAAGATCGAAATAAACTTGAAAATAGTTAAAAGGCCCAAGAAAAAGGTCCTAGACAGAGTCGAACCGACTGGGAGGAAGGCCAGGAGCAGAAGCAGATCTCCTCCCCCTCTCCCCTCAACATGATGGCAAAATTGGATTTTTAGTCAGTAAAAGTAAATTGAAATCCTGACGATTTTGAAATTGATGACCTTTTCTTAGAAAATTTTCGCCGTGAGTCGGACAAAATGCAAAAAATCGTACTTTAGGTCGGAAAATTAGAAAAAATTTGTTTAGGAAATTTTAAATTTTTTCCATTCAAATTAGCCAACTCTTCGATTCTTCTTTGGCGTTAGGTATCTCAAATCTCAAAATTTGGAAAAAATTTTATCTTAAGAAAATTAAAAATTGGTAGACTTTGGAATCTGAACCTAGTGAGGGGGGGGGAGAACTAGAAAAGTCATAAAAATAGTTCCTTTTCAAATAAAAAGTGGCGAAAAATAATTAAAACTTTAAAAATTCTAAAAAATGTAAAATTTTGTGAAGAATTGTAAAGTTTTCGCATTAGTACTCTCTCATTCCGAATCAGTGAAAAATCACTGATAAACAGTCAGAATTGCAGCACAGGAAAAATCAGTGAAATTCACTGATTTTTAGTGATTTTTCACTGATTATTCAAAGAATTTCACAGATTTTTCAGTGAATTTCATAAATATCACTGAGTTTTCAGTGAATTTTCACTGATTTCCAGTGATTTTTTTTCACTGATTTGTTTTCAGTGAAAAAATTTTTACTGATTTTCTCCTGTGCTGCAATTCTGACTGTTTCTCAGTGATTTGAGGTAATTTTCACTGATTTATAATTGAGAGAGTAAGAAATCCATGAAAAAATTTTAAAAGACTGTTAATGAATTGTGAAAAGTGAAAACATTCAGAAATGTGATGATATTTAATTGAAAATTGAATAAAATCATATTTAAAAAAGATTCGATATTATTAAAATATCCTAAAATTAAAAAATATACGAAATTTCAAGGAAAAAGATTAGAAATATTGCGAGTGGCGTTTAATTAAAGATCATAAAAAAATGTGTAAGTAAAATTTTCAAGAATTTTAAAAATTGTCGAAAAATATGAAAAAATATGTAAAATTCAGTGATAAATAATGGAATTTACAGTTAAAAAACTTACAAGAATAGCTGGAAAATTACTAAATTGTCAAATATCTTTACAAATTTGCGAAAAAACATCATAATTTTTTTTAAAAATTTGATGAAAATATTTAAAAATGATGAAAATGATAAAAAGAAGTTGATTAAAAATCATGATAGCTGCATTAAAAGTTGAAAAGCCTCTGAAAAAATCATATTAATTTATGAAAAATCACCAAAACTGTCAAAAATGTTGGAAGAATTGATGTTGAATAATAAATTATTTTTTGATGTATCATTCAAAAATGTTTAAAAATGGTTTTAGAATCGTGGAAATAGTCTAAAAAATGACTAAAATTGTTGAAAATTTCATCAATATAATTAGGTAATTTGTTTTGTGAAAAAAGTTGAAAAATATTAAAAAATTTAAATAATCATAAAAGCAATTATGGGTAAAATATTAAACCATTTATTGATTTCATATTTTTTCAATAAATTTTAATGACATTTCTAAGAAATTTCTGAAATTTTTCGACATCTTTTTATAATTTTTTGAACCAATTTCACGAATTTTCTTACAATTTTCGTTTCATTTTTTCCGTTTTTTGTGAAATTATTTCAGTGATTTTTATATGTAATATCGTGAACGATGATTGTGAATACCTACGAAATTTCCTGAAAAGTTTGGTAATATTTTTAAACGGTCGATTTCTTTAAAAAAAAATTAAAATATACGTTGCGTTGTATCAACTTCATTTTTACTCGTAAATAATTAGGCAGGTAATTTTTATCTTATGAGGTTTTAAAGGATTTCAATTAACTTTCAATTCGAATCAATTTTTTGACATTTCCAAACGTTTTGAAAAAAATTCATAATTTCTGATTTTCTACGAATTTTTTCACGATCATCGCACCAGGAAATTTCCTACAGTAATGTAATTTGATTCCGATTCAATAATTTGAAATTTTCAGTAAAAAATGGAATACTTAATAAAAATGGTTTGTAATTTCTCGAAAAATCGTCTAAACTCAAAACCTCGCGTACAAAACTGATCGATCCAAAAGCGCCACCAAGTCCACTCAAAGCGATTACGAAATTGAACCCGGTAATTACCCCCTCGCTCCAAAGTACAGGCGAAAAATCGCTACACATTCGTTAACTTCTTTGATAAAAATCTGTAAAATAAATTTACCGACATAATTCCGGGTAAGTCGAAAAATATTATTTGGTGGAAATGAAAAATGTCTCAATAAAGACGATAAATCTATTGACAATGAAACTTGTCCGGAACTCCAGCAGCGTCGAACACCCCACAAATCACGAAAACGAGCTTTTACTTGTTTCAACTGCAGCACGCACCGATACTTTTTCATTCCTTTTAATTCTACACAATATGATGTACCGTGTTTAACACACTCTTTTTTATACCATAAAACTCGAACCGATGTAATTAAATTTATCGCTAATTCGATTTAATTTTTTTTAAAGAGAAACGCGTCCGTGGTTTTTTCCTAATTTCAACTTTCGTACGGAGTCGAGGGCGGAAAAAAAGAATACACCGAACCCGAATTAATGATTTAAAAAGCTTACTTTTCAAGGTTGAAATTAATTATGGATATTTTCAACTTTATTTCACCCAAAACTGTAGCAATTACTAAAAAATTCATTTGTTCATGTTAATCCACCTTGTTTACCCGTTCGCTTAATGTAAATTTTAAAACACTGTAATACCACAAATGTGTTTTATTAGATAATTACCTTCGTAAAATATTTACTCTCGTTTTTATTTTTCATTTCGAAATTTTTCTGTTCGAGTATTACACGAGCGACGAGTACTTGTGTAATATTCAAATAGAGGGTTCGAGTAAATGAACATTGTGTACCTTTTTCCCTTGAAATTATTTTACAATGTTTTGTGTACTTTCGAACTACCAAAAGATTCATGCAAGTATTTAAATTTTTTATACACCATTTCGAAAGAAAGTTCAGGGAATAGTATCAATTTTTGAATTCGGTTGATTTTAAAAATTAAACGAGTCTTTTGTAACCTACTTAAACCGCGTGGTTATGGAAAATTTTGAAGTTTTTTTTTTCGAAAAATGCTTCATAAAATAATAATAACACTTGGATTTTTTTTAGATGCCTGAATTTGGCTAACTAGGGAACCATCTTGAGCTGCTCGTCTCCGATTGGGATGAGACTAAGATTTTTAGGAAGAGCATGTCCTGAAATCCCAGTAACCAATATTTCTACTGCCTAACTTGATATCTACGTACATATTTTTGACGAACTTTTAAAAATTTAAAAATCTGTCTTTTTCAGTAAAAATGTGACATTGAAGAAACTTGATGAAAAGTAAAAGCTCACAAAATATCGACCTCTCGAACCGAAATTTGACCATTTTCAGCTATTCTAGAGCTCCGGCGTGATTTTGATCATTTCCAGTGTTTTCAAACTTTTCCAGAAGGCACCTTTATTTATGTAAGGAGCAAAAAATCGATTTCTGGCTTCCTTTCGACTAATTTAACGAGAAAATCTATTGGTGCGATTTTCAAGGTCATACAAGTCATAAAAGTCATAATTCTAGATTTTAGGCCTTATAAGTCGTATAGGTCATACTTTTGGCCAAAAATGAAGCACCTGTTTTTCTATTTTCCCCCTTTCTCTAATGCAATAAATATGTAGTTTAGGCTGAAATTTTCATAGAATTTTTTTTAGCCCTCCGCGATGTATTGAGATGAGCCAGAGTCTTCCAAAGTAGGACCAGTTTCGAAAAAAATGCTGTTTATCTGGGCTAACCCCCTTAATTTCCCATTAATTTTGCTTTTCAACCGGTTTCTATGGATTATTCTGAACTGTAGTGAGAATCAACAGTATTTTAGATGAAAATTATTTAAATTTCAGAGTTTTCTCAAGATTTTTGTTTTTTTATATGTCTGAGAATATGTGAATTTTTATTTATTATTATGAATTTTTATTTCCCCCTTTTTAACCCTTTAGAATAATATAAAATTATAAAAATCTTGCTGTCCAATTTTGCTGTTTTTCATTCCTAATCAGGCGTGGATCTAGGGGGAGTTGGTGAGTTGACTTCCTGAATTCAGAAATGTGTGAATTAATTCCCACTTTTTGGGGGTATGTACGAATTGATTCCCGTTATTTTCAAGGTATGCACGAGTTGATTCCAAACCTCTTTCAACCTATTAGCGTTACCCAGAAAATACCACGAGGAGGGTGGCTTTGGATTTTTTTTTTGTTATGATTGAAAATATTGTGCGAATGGGTCTTTTATAAATCCTTTAATTGAGAGAAGGGCATTTTTAGTCGAAAAAATTGAGTTAAGAAAAAAAAATTTGTCACACTGAGCTTGTAAAATTAGATTAAATTCCATCTGAGTCCAGAGAAACCCGAAAAAGCCCCGATCTTTCATTTTGGGACCCAATAAACGGGCCCCGCCCCGAAATCTTTTCTCTGAAAACCAAGCCCTAAACGTGAGCCCCGAAACCCAAATCGTGATCGGGTCTTTTTGGGGCTTTTCAGGGTGTTTCGAGAGTAGGTTCTGTCGAAAATTAATTTTTGAATTTTGAAATATTATAATTCTGCAGATCAATAAATTGGTAATTTTTTACTTCACAAGCTCCTAAAAGCCCTGGAAATCCCCGAACATTTCATTCAAGCCTCGTACAGTAAGCCCTGAAACTCAAACCTGAAATTTTCAAGACCCAATCTAAGCCCAAGACCCGATGCATTTTTTAATTGAACGCCCAAGACCCGAAACCTGAAACTTGAAAACAAAATCGTTCGGGGCCGCACCTCTGCCTGAGTCGAAAATTTTCTATTTTTCGGTCCCTCTACTACAATAATTTTAACCAGGCTTTTTTTGCTCGTAAAACATTTTCATCATCATAAAATTTCTACTTCATTAGTCATCAATATCAATTTTTTTCCTCCTCAAAAAAAAAAAATTTCGGTTAAAATTTTCTTTCAAACGTTCCAAAATTTCAATTTTAAGATAATTTTCCAAATCTGAATAAAAAACTAGGCACTTTTACCTATGTTTGCCTACAGTAAAAAAAAAAAAAAACGAACAAAAAACAGGAACCAATTAGCCCATCTTTTCACATGAACATTTTGTTGGGAATCAACTCAACTACATACAGTCGATCTAGGCAATGATTTTAGGTGGTGTGAAATTTGTATGCCAATTTTTTGGAAATGTTCTCGAGGAGGGGTTAATAAAAAAAACGAGGTTTCTGCGATTAAAAAAATTGAAAACCCGAAATTTGTATGAAAAAAAATTGAAAAACGACGCCGACATGGTTTTTAAAAGAATTTTCCAAAATATCGAATTATTTTATGTGATTAAAAGTATAAACACCAGCCGAGCGAAAAGAAGGTGAATTTTTTTTTGAAAAATTACGTTTGAAAAGTTGAAAAAGGTCATTTTTTAACATTTTACCAACCACTTTCGGACATTTTGGGAAGAAATTTCCCAGTCTCCTTCTCTCCTTGCAAAAAAAATCACATGAAAGTTGAAATTAGATTATATAAAAGTGATAAAAAATTCATTCTTTTTAATTTTTTTTATTTAGTGGATACCTTGATTTATTTTTTACCAGCTTTTTAAGGCGGTCAAAAATCGAAACATTTTGAGATATCTGCTTGGAAATCGCGCCAACGTTAGATTTCCTTGTTAAACTAGCTCAAGAGATGCCAGAACTCAATTTTCAGCGGCCCACATAGCTGTAGGTACCTGCTGGAAACATTTATAAATACTGGAGAAAATCGAAATTGCCCTGGAGGCTCCAAAACAGCGATGGAAAACTGGAACTGGAACTAGAACTGGAAATTAAAAAAAAACTGGAACTAGAAATGGAACTGGAACTGGAACTGGAACTGGAACAGGAACTAGAATTGAAATGATGAGAACTGAAAACTGAAAACTAGAACTAGAACTAAAATGAATTTTAGTTTTATACCAGTCCCAGCAGTTGAAATTTTTATATGTAAAATATGACTTGAAAAATTCAAAATTTTGATGTTAAAATTTACCAAACCAAATTCAATTGAAATTTTTTTACTGAAAACCCCCAAACCTTGAAAATTTTCGTCGAAAAGTGAATAAAGAAGAATTGTGTTGTAAACTCGAAAATTTCATCTAATTAAAGACGTCGTCACATATATTAAGTATTCAAATTTTTTGTTGAAAAATTCAGGGGTTAGTCACAACATTTTAGAAAAATATTACTAATGACTTTTTTTCTAGAATTCTATTGTTTTGAACTTGAAAAGGGGAAAATTATACTTTGAATCGAAAAGGAAAAACAATAAAATTCAAATTTAACAGAAAATTTTACATTTTTTTGTCCTTCAAAATTTAAAAAACTGAAATTTGGAACTGAAACCGGAACTAAAAAAATTTGAGACCCGAAACTAATATCATTTCAGTTTTCCATCACTGCTCCAAAATGTTTGGAAATTGTCAAAGGGTTCGAAAAATCAAAATATTTGGTAGGCACCAAATTTTCATTGAGTTTGACGTGAAATTACTTTTTTTTAATTATAATATGATATTTCTACTGAAATTCGTCAAAAAAATAGAGATATCAACTCGAGCACCTGAATTTTTCTTTATTGAGGTCTTAGAACATGCTCTTTCCAAAAATCGAAGTCTCGTCTTAATCGAAGGGAACAGCTCAATTGGTTCCTTGCATGAAAATAAGAAAGTATTTCATTCTTAGCCTCGGCATATGATAAAGATGGAGAAAATAACTTTGGAAGTTATAAGGCGAATATGCTTCAAAAAATACCCACCATTAAAAAAACTTATTCAGCAGGAAGAACCCTACTGGAGTTAATTTGTCACACACGAGTTGGAATCGGAGTTAGCAATGAAACTAATGCACATATTGTACCACGTTCTAAGATAAAACTTGATTAAGTTATGATTTAAGCTCACTCGTTGGAAACTATGAGCAGAATTTTTACTGCTGAATGAGCACTGTAAATCAACTACCATCCGGATGACAATTTTAATTGGGTGAAAGAACCCGGGTTGAACCCAATGTCGCGGTTAAATTTTATTCGTATAAATCAGAATATCAACTTTAGAGCCATTTTCTTTTTACTAATGATCGTGTATGTGGTAAACTATTAGAGAACTTTGTCCGATATTTCATTAACGTTTGTGGCTGAAATTCATAACGCAGGATCTACGCTCCGGGTCTTTCACAGCGACGAGAAAAAAAAATTAGAGAAGTTTTCCTACCGTGGAAACAAGTGTACTTGTAACCTTTTCGTGTAATTTACCCGGCGAAGAAAAATTTTCGGTTCCTGTGTAATTACGAATGGGAAAATACAGGAATGCGAATTTAGCAGGGGAAAAAACGCTGAGATAAGAATTTTTAGTGAAATTTCCTTCGTAATTACAATCACAACAATGTGAATAGCGAGCAAATAGTACAGACTGCAGACAAGATAAATGGACGAGAAACTCGGACTGATGAATGAATAAAAAAAATACCCCTAGCGTAGGAAAAAAATAGGTAGCTAAAAAAAAACTTTTTAAAAGATTACTTCTTTCGCTGTATACTATGCTTTTAATTTATACACCTATTTATTGCTTGTTTATTACTTTTAAAGGAATTTATTCGTGTTCTCACAAAGCTCTACGAATAAGTATTTTTTCCAGCGGAGCCAATTTACCTAAAGTAATTTGAATAAGGAATCGGTGTTTTGTAAGTTTTATACATTTTTAACGAAGTTTGATATCCGAATGAAAAAGTGGAAAATTCTTCGTGAAATTGTGTATCTTACCTGCTACAACGTTACGTATCATTGAAACTCGATCAATTATAATAATTAACTTTCAACGAGTTAATAATTAATTACAAGTGTTTGAGAAAATCGAGTAAATAACGAATCGTATAATTATCATATCTGGAATTTCTACCTACCTACGCGGATTCTAGTAATTATATCTCTAGCGTGTTTTTTCTTCACAGAAGAAAAGTAACTGGTGAAATTGATATTTGTAAAGGTACCGCCTTTTGATTAGTTTTCATAGGTTTGATTGATTTTTATACCCCTCCCCCTCCTCACGTAGGAAAATTACTGTTTTTCTTCTCACATGTTGATAATTTTGAAAAACAGTGGTGATTAATTTAAACTTATACGATGAACAGGGATGAATTGAGGTCATTAATATTAGAGGAGGGAGCAAAAAATTGAAAACTTATGACCACAGATGGCAGCTTTTCCATTTTTTGGACTGAATGTGATTTACTTTAATTATTTCTCTCTCTCAAAATGAAAATTTTACAAAAAATGTTGAAAAAAATATTTTCATTTTCACAAATTTTTTGTTCCAAAATTAATTTTTTCGATAAATAAAAAAATAAAATGTTGTCATTTAGAAGGATAATCTAGATATTTATGTTCTCACATTCAGATTCGTCATGACAGTAGATTTCATGATTAATTATTACTCTTCACTGGTATAATTTTGGGTACTTTCAACTTCGTATTTCCAAAAATACTGTAAATATTGGAAAAATAGGCGTTTTTCATCCTTATTTTTTTGGCAAAAAAGTGGGCGTTTTCGAAAAAAAACGAACCTGTCTGATAGGAAATTACACGTAGAACATGATTGTTCATAACCATTTTTCCATTTTGAGGCTTTTTTGAGGAAATATTCCCAAAAGTTTCGATTTTTTCCAAAAATGCTGTAAATTGTTGAAAAATAGGTGTTTTTTACCCTTAATTTTTGGTCAAGAAAGTGAGCGTTTTTGAAAATGAAAAAAACCTTCCGATAGGAAATTACGCGTAGAACAAGATTGTTCATAACTACTTTTCAATTTTGAGGCTTATTTGAGGAGATATTCACGAAAACCCGGTTTTCAGCGGACGTTTACCTTTCCTCTGGGGTAGCGGAGGGTTGTGGGGTGTCCATTTTAGTATGTTGTGTAGTGGACCATTACGAACGTAAAATGCGAAAAAAAATCAGGCTTTAATTTTTGGGGGTCAACTCCTAAAATGGCATAGCCCACGTTGATTTTTCCATTTTTCGTCGAATTTTTAAAAATTCCAAAATTGAAAGTCAACTGAATGTTTTTTCTGTGAAATTGAAGAAGATTAGCTTTTTATTAGATTTCGACCTCCTGAAAACAATTTCAACTATTTTTGGGTCTCTGGCGAAATGTTTGGGATTTTTGATTTGACTCCTGAAAATTTGAAAGTTTCAAAAAAAACATTTGAGATGTCCGCTTGTATCAAAAACGTAAGCTTTCTTCTTAAACGCTTGGAAAAAAGAGCAAGAATCCAATTTTTAATTAAGGAAAAAAATAAGGCGAGGTTCATACAATGACTCACCCTTCCGTCAGGACCATCAGGTATCAAGAGTCGGTAAAAGTTAGCAAATGGAATAAAAAATCGGCCAGTTGGCCAGTGAGGATGTACCGCTGAAATATTCATCTTGTTTTGTGTTCGAAGTTTCAATTTTCTTACCAAATTTATCTTGCTTTGCTCTAAGGCCAAATCCATACTCTTCATGAAACCTTCATAAATCCTCTGTAGGTAAAAAAAAAATCATGGAGAATGCACCTAGAATGTCTTTTTTGTACTCCAAAATTTCGTTTTTCTGATGTTTTCGCCCTTGTTTCGATCAGCTCATTTATAAGATACTTACATCAATTTTTCTGCATTTAGTTTTTAAAAAAAAGCGATTTTAGAAAATCCTTTGCTACTCGGGTCGTTTTGGAAAAGCAATTAAAACTCGAACCATCTCAGAAAATTCCTATGCCTCACTTCTTTTTCAAGTACTTTTTTTCAACACCTATAACAATATTTTTTTTTTTAAGTTACGTGTCTAGAGTTTCTTAAAAATCTAAAATGAAAAATCATGATTTCAATTTTTTGTTTTTTTTTGAAAATTTTTTATAAAATGTCCACTTAGATTACGATTTTGCAAAAAATCTCATTTTTGAAAGAAAATTAGACTTATTACGTTTTAGAAAAACACTAATTACTCTTTTTTTGAAGAATGATCGTAAAATAATTAAATTCGTAAAGAGTTGTTTGATGGATATAGACGTGTTTTCAAAAAACTGACTCAAAACCGATAGGAATGGTGTAAACTATAAACATTATGTTTCTTATTTGCAAATTTTTCATTCAAATGTTCAGTTGCCAAATTTGAAACGTAAAGCCTTCTCCTCCAAAAAATATTGGTTAGTCAGTTTTATGCCTTCGGTACCCAATTTGATTTCTGTCTTTCTCAAAAAATTCGAAAGTTCTGGAGGAAATAGAATTTTGCTGGAGGCACCAAAAACAGGGGCTCACCCAAGGGGGGCTCAGGGGGCTCGAGCCCCTCCCTTAAGCTCGGCAAGGAGATTTTTTTATCCTAAAAATGTTAAAGAAGAGTATGATTTTTTTTTAAACTTTTGCCCTCGATTCACTCGGGCAGTATTTTAATGGCTATTTCTTAAATAAACATACCACTCTTTACATTTGAATAAGTTGAATTTGCAAAAATTCTGTTTTTTTTTAATTAATAAAATAATCTTCATTGAAAATTAGTGATTTTCCACTAATTTTTCGGTCAAAAATTACTAATATCTCAGTCGATGTCCAATTTTTCAGAAAAAATCAGTAATTTTGACTAAAAAAAATCATCAAATCTCGTCATTATTCAATTTTTTTTCTCTCAAATCTGTACTCTGTAAGTATATATTATTTTTCTACTGAAAATACCCCAACTATGTACTCCAGCCCCATTGAAATAACATGTTCCCGTCAAACATTTCGCTACCCGATTTGATTAAAAAGGTAGTTTTGCTGCTAATTCTACGATAGTAAAGTAGAATTTCAGCTACTAAAATACATTGAAATTTTGGTAGCCGGTACGGTTTTGGCACTCTCTTCGCTCCCAAATTACTACCAGTCTTTTGGTAGCCAAACTACCTACATACTACTCAAAGCTTTTTGGTAGCGTGCGAGTAGTATGTGGTAGTTTGGCTACCAAAAGACTGGTAGTAATTTGGGAGCGAAAAGAGTGCCAAAACCGTAGCGGCTACCAAAATTTCAATGTATTTTAGTAGCTGAAATTCTACTTTACTACCGTAGAAATAGCAGCGAAACTACCGTTTTTTTTTCAAATCGGGTAGCGAAATGTTTAACTGGTATTAATGTTTAACGGGTAGCTACAATACTAATTTCTTACCGATTTATCCTTTCCGAGATCATGGTTTACAGGAGTACGCCATCGTGTTAGGTTGACATATAGGAATTGAAAGTAATACTTGAGCAAAGTCATTTTTTTCTTCAATCAAATCAGCTAACTTTTTTGTTTTTTTTGGTTTATTAGGTATGATGAACGTAAAATTTTAGGGAACATTTAGCGAATTCATATTCTTCGCCTTTGAGGGGGGGGGGGAGCCTCATAATTTACAATTTGAGCGGAAAAGAAAGAAAAAAAAACATAGAAAAATTGAATTTTCCATTTTTTTTGAGTGATATGTCGGAATCTATGTTTTTGGAGGTGTAGAAACGAATTTCATAATTTTTTCTCTTGGTGGAGATGGGAGAAAGAACTTGAACATTTTCAATTTTTCCGAGTTTTATATTGAAATCTATGTTTTCGAGGATGTAGAATACAAATTTGGAAAATTTTTCTCTTAAGGATGAAAGGTTGAGTAATGATAAATAGGTGGGGGAGGGGGGATTTGAAAAGATTTCAATTTTGCAATTTTTCAGTGTTACATATCGATAACTATATTTTTGAGAGCGTACCTAGAATACAAATTTGGCTATATTTTTCTCTTATGAATGAAGGGTTAAGAATTATGATAAGGGTTTGGGGTTAGAAGTGGGAGTTAGAACCTTGAAAATGTTGAATTTTGCTATTTTCCGAGTGATATATCAAAATGTAATGTTTTTGAGGGTAAATAATACTAATTTGGCAATATTTCTCTCTTTGGAATGAAAGGCTTGAAGGGCTTGAAAAAATTCAATTTTTCAATATTCCAGAGTGATGAATATCGAAATCCATGGGTGCGTTCAGCTTGAGTTTGAAATTATGTTTACACAAGTTCAAATCATGAACATGTGCAAATTCGTTCATTTTCATTTTAGTTCTGAAAATACAAAGTTTACTGGTTGCGATTTGAAATTCGAACATGAAAAATTATCACATTACTTCTATCATTATCACGTATTGCTTGTGAGTTTTGTATTTTCATCTTTTATTTTCGTAATTACATGATTAAAATGCACAATAATCAAGAAATAAATATAAATTTGAGCAGGCTGTAAGCTATTTTGCAACTTTTTTTTATTTCATTGGATAATGATGAAGAGGAAGATGATAGTGAGATTTTTTTGGCAGAGAGACATCTCCCCGAATAAAAGGAAATTATACTGATGTAATTCTATGGTGGTATAATTTTGAAAAATGTAGGTATTCGAAATTGGAAGTAATAAAGATCTTTATTTCGACTTTTTGACACATGTAGGTAATTAGATCAAAATAAATGAATAATATCGACTTCTAAATTAATTTCTACCTCATGTTCAGATCAAAAATTTAAACGGTATCTCGTACTATTTCCAATCATTCCCAAAGGAATAAAATTGTACATTTTTGTAAACGTACAAACCTGCAGTAGCCAGTAAATTTTTGTGAAGTGAGAAAATTTAAAATTCAATTTAAACGAACTGAATCTATCAGAAACGAAAAAATCTGATTGGCTATTCTTTGTTTACACACAATTTCAATTTGCGAAAACGCGTTTTCGAGCTCAAGCTGAACGCAACCCATATTTACGAGGTGTGGAATACGAATTTGTTAATATTCTTCTTTTAGTACGGAATAAATAGTTGGGAGTGGGAAGATATGAAATATGAAGATAAAGTCATGTTAGAGACATTTAAAAATTGTGATTTTTTCGAGATAAGTCAAAATCGATGATACCTACCTACGAATTTAGCAATATTTTTCAAGAAAGGAGCTGTGACCAAGGGAGACCTAGAATTAATTTTTCATGATTTTTTTTCTTTAGATCCGATCACAGCTGTTTATTTTTGGTCAAATCAGATTTTATCAAGATTATAGGTGCTTGAATTAGAATAGATGTAGGTACCATAATCAGATGTGATGAGATATAACTTTATGCATTCATAATGTACTTTTGATACAAATCGTAAAATGTAATGAAGAGTGGGATTGACATACATTCCTTCCAGAAATATATTGCCGAATTCGTGCTCTATGTTCTAGAAAATATGGATTTTGATTAAATTACTAGGAAAAATGGCAAAATTTAAATTTATCTAACCCTCACCTGCACCCATGTTCACCCTAACCTTCTTGTCCCAAAGAGAAAAATATTGCAAAATTCATATTCTATGCTCCCGAAAACATAAATTACGATATATCACTCAAAAAATTGCAAAATTAATATTTTTCCTGGTCTTGCACCTTCTCTCTGATACATATATACGTAACTCAGGAAAATTGAAAAATTTGAATCTTTTCAAATCTCTCCCCCATCCCCTACCCTTCCATCCACTCAGCCCTTCATTATTGAGAAAAAATTGTCAGATTCGTATTCTACACACTCGAAAACGTAGATTTCGACAAATTACTCAAAAAATTGTAAAATTTCTATTTTTCTAGCCAAAACCAACGGAATGTATATTGAATATTTATTACCAATCCAGTAGAATTACTACTAAATTGCGACTATATGATATGCCTACCCGTCAAACATTTCGCTACCCGATTTGGAAAAAAAAAGGTAGTTTCGCTGCTATTTCTACGGTAGTATAGTAAAATTTCAGCTACAAAAATACATTGAAATTTTGGTAGCCGCTACGGTTTTGGCACTCTTTTCACTACCGAATTACTACTATAGTGTTTTGGTAGCCAAACTATCAACATACACATTAAGGTATTTTGGCTACTGAATGAGGTAAAGTATCTTTACTACTAATCTGCTACCAAAGGACTATGGTAGTGATTTAGTAGCAAAAATACTGAATGAGGTAAAGTGGCTTTACCACTAATCTGCTACCAAAGGACTGGTAGTGATCAATAGCAAAACAACTGAAACGAGGTGAAGTAGCTTTACTACCAATCTACTAACAAAAAAATTGTGTAAGAGGCGAAAAGTAGCTGTATACTACTAATTTTCTACCAAAAATTTACACAAGAAAACTGATGGTAGCTTAGCTACGGTAGCTGCTACTAAAAATTGTTTGACGGGTTACTTCATTTCTTCAGTGAATTTTGACCCCCTCCCCTTTCAAAATCTAAGCCCCTTCCTTACATAATTTCTGGGTGCGCCTATGACCAAAAACATTAGAAAATAGTTCAAATTGGAGTTAGAAGTCAGTAAGTATTATGAAAGAAACATTTCTGGTCCTTCCTTCCTTCCTCCATTCAAGTAATCGACCAGCCAATTTCACAAATTTCAGTATTTAGTTTTTTAAAATTTATATGTCATGCTGGTAAAAAAAAATACATTTGAGATGACTATCTAGGGATCGCCACAAATGTAATTTTTTCGTAAAATTACTCAAGAGAATATGAGAACGCGATTTTTAGTTGTCCAAATTAATTTTTGAGATTTCTGGAACGAGTCAAAAAAACTGGAGAAAATCTATATCTCGCTGGAAGCTTGAAAAAGGTTCGAAATGATATGTAAAATTTGGCTTAGGGTAGTCAGTATTTGGTGAGAAAAAATAATTCCCCTCCGTTCAAGCAGACAAACCGATTTCACAATTTTCAATTTTTCACAAAATAATACTGGCGAAGAAAAAAAATTTTCGACACCCTCCTAAAAAAAAGTTTTCTTATGAAACCACACAAAAGAAAGCAGAAACTCGATTTTTTAGATGCTCAAGTTAATTTCCACGTGTTTAGAAAAATTTGAAAATAGGTACTGGAAAAAATTTCGCTGGAGGTTCAAACATAATTGAAAACTGTGAAATTCGGTTGAATGAGGAAGTCAATGTTGGATAGAGATTTATTTTTCATAAATTTTACCGGAAAAATACTTTTAATCCCAAATTATACTTACCGTATATTTTTTTTGAAAAATGACAATTTTTAATTTTAAAAAATTCGCCAAAAATCGAAAAATCAACTTGGAGAACTGAAATTCTGGTTGCACCGATTTCTGAATCCGCTTTATCCAAAAATCTTACTAATCAATAAAAAATTTTTAGCCTCGAATAGGTGCCTCAGTAGGTACATGATTTTAACATTCAGGAATCAATAAACCAACAAATATGGGACTTTACAATGGAAACAATCAAATATCTATTCCTTCATCGCACAAAACACTCTTGCCAGATCAATTCCCAGCAAAATAAATCTGGCCACTGGTAAAACCTTTCGATAGATCAATCAGCCCAAACCCATCTTAGGACCGATTTCTCAGCTGAATTATGGATTATGTAAATGTACCCAAATTCGTACGCGAAAAAGTGGTTCAACTGCGAATAAAGGCGCAAGAGAGAGCGAAAAAAAAAGGCGAAGCAAAAGAAATATTAAACTTTATACCGAATATGTTGGCTGTTTCAGAAGGTAAAAAACTGCCTACCTGAACATATTCAAGAAAATTTACGACACATACTTGAGCCAAGAAAAAAATCCGAATTCGTGAAACGACGACGGTTTTCGTAAAAGCAGCCTGGCTAAAAAAAAAAGAATATAGAACGAGAAAAAGCACAAGTTAAAATAACTCCGACACAGATTAAAGTCCAGCAAACGCAATTACCTAACTCGGAGCAAATCTCGTTTCACTCATCATATCGATGAAAGCCATTACATTTATTTGGTACAAAAACTTGGCTAAAATTAACAAACTCCTTTATCCTCTCAAACTTCGTTGGTACTTTTTTTCCAACTAACAAGAAAATTAGAAAGCAAAACTCGAAATCTCCGGACCAGGCGGCGGTGATTCTTACTGCTAAGCAAACAACAATGTAAATAGTAAAATTAAATTTACATTAGTATTGTACCTCGGCTCGCCGGTTTACTTGCCAGAGAGTCATTTGGATTCGCCAGATTTTCAAATTATAAATATTTAAAGCCTCCGCAAGTCCGGGCTAATTTCTAGGGTAATTCTACCGGCTGCGAATAGCATTCGCATTCTCGCGTAATTATCTTCATTAAAATACGTTCGATTTAAAAACTAATTAACAACGTGTAGAATTTTTCGTCGTTTTGGATGAAATATTTACTTAGGTGTGGGTGCCCTTTTTTTTTTAGGACATCGTCGCTCCTCGTGCTTTGTTTTCGTACGTATACGATAAGTTTCCCTTATTTTTTCTCTCTTGGTAACGTCGTTTATTATATTCTGCGAGCTATACGAGACCCAGCATAGGTAAACGAACTCGTAAATTATTAACTTATTTGTAAACAAATTTCCAACTTGGGTTCGAAACCCATTTGTTCGCAACTATAGGCGACAAACTGAAAAACTTATTTGACCTGTTTTATACCTAAATTAAGCCACCGCATCGAACAAAAAACAAACCGTAAATTTTGCCGTAATTTTGTAACGAATTATCGAATATATTATAGGAGAGGATCCTCTTATTCGATTTGGAAACTTGTTTTGATAAGATGCGGTACGAGTATGATGCGAGGAAAGTAGTTTTTGACGAGAAATCTGCCAAAAAATTTCCTGTATTTTTAAATTTTTTCAGTCGTTTCTTCGCCATTTTCTCTTAAATAAATGGCAGTATCAAGTACAGAAAATTTCAGAAATTATGGAAAAAAAACCAAAAAATTTTTCTTTAATGAACAGTTTAATTAGGGGGAAAAATATGGAAGACTGAAACACAGTTTTTTTTTGAGATCTCACAAGGGAAATGTGCGAGATGTGACACGTCAAAAAATTTTTATTCCACAGCCAAAATTTTAACCCCTGAAGTTGACTTGGGGGAGTTACGGGGGTTTGAATTTTGAAAAATCGCCTAAACACCGAAAAAATTGCAAAAATCTAATATGAGAAGTATAACTTTGCAATTTATGGCGTTTAGGACATTTTTTTTTACCACGAATCTCGCCATAGGCCATCTGCAGAAAGGGTAGTCGTCTGAATCCGTGTGTTACGCTTCGGGGAGGGGAGGGGGACTTTTATTCATACCTTATGAAAAACTTTTTCGAAATTCAAACCCCCATAATTCCTCTCCAAATCAACTTCAGGGCCTAAAATTTTGGCTGTGGAAGTTTTTTGTGATGCTCTGCTAAGCCTGTAAACATTTTTTGGCATGTTACACCTCGTGCACTTCCCTTGTTAGCTTCAAAAGGGGAGGAGTTTCCCTAAAAAAAAATAATAAAATCTTTTTCATTCCCTTTCTAATCACGATTCAGAATTTTGAATCATCATTACGAGGTCAATTTCAATTTTTTTTCAATTCAATATAAATTATCTGACAAATTGATTCAGTCTCTCTCGATTCTATTTTCCTCACAAAAAGAAGAATATGTGACCCTGCTGGAAAGAAGGGCCCTAGAGTAAAAAAAAGTGTTTTCGAGAAAAGAAATAGTATTAGAAATGTGACCAAAAACATCCAAAAATTTTTTTCAATTCTTTACACCAGGGCCCTTCTTTCTGACAAAGTCACATATATTTGAACTCATCGAACCAATTAAATAAATTTGAAAACCTCAAAATGTTGAATAATTATTGATGGTGGGGGCAGGAGGGAGGTGGTGGGACGATTTTCTCGTGATTATTCCAGTTGAAGTTTCTCATTTATTATTTGAAATTTGTGAATTTTATGGTTTTGAGTTCGACGAAAATAAATATGAAAAGTGCATCTATCTGGATTACTGAAAAAAGGTGGAAATATTCTGCTCTTCAGAAGGAAAATACAAATACCAGGAAGATTATGAGAGGAAATTTGGGGGAAAAAATTATTTTGATTTTTAATTGTTTAAAATCATTTCCAATGTTACGTAGTTTCTAAATTCAACTTTTGAGAAAATCAACCCAAAACGAGACCTTCCTTGACTCAAATTTTTGGAATCTTGAAAAATTTTACCTGCAAAATATTCTTCCCCTTACCCCGTTTCTATCAGAATTTAATGACTCCAAAGTTGTCTTTTTGAATCATGTTTGAATTGAAAAATATTAAAACGAAAGAATCATTCGAAATGTTCAACTCGGAATGAACGAAATTTCGATTTTTTTTAAAAAGGTATGTTTTATGGCTCTGAAAACTAAATTTTCAGCTGCCAAATTAATTTTTCAATTTTCAGAGAATTTTTAAAAATTGAAGAGTATCATTTTTCAGCGAAAATAAAATATTTTTTAAGTAAAAAAATTTTCCTGTAAAATTGATAAGAGTCAGTTCTCTGAATAAGTAATATTCATCCTTCAAAACTTAATGTCACCATTTTCAGCCATTCTGGAGTCTTCAGCTGAATTTTAACTTTCTTTGATGTTTTTAAATCTTTCCAAAAGACAGGAAATTGACTTGGACAGCTTAAAATCAAGTTCCCAAATTCTTTGAGTGATTTAGTAAGAAAGTAGATATTTTTTGATCAATTTTCAAAATCAAAATAATCCACCAATAAGAATTTAAAAAAAATAATAAAAGGAAGCTGAAAGTCGTTTTTTTTCAACTTGTTCCTAAATTACATGAAACAAGATTTAATTTTCTTGAATTTCTCAAACTAAAAGATGTTCATTTTTCCATTTTCTTATTTTCAAATGCAACTCAGGCACAGATCCGGTGCAGAGAAATGGTGAAATACCCCACTGTTCGAAAATGGCTGGTAAAATGTTGAAAAATGGCTTCCTTTTTCTGCATTTCCAGTGTAATTTTCTGAAAAAATTTCGCTTTTCTTTTATTTTACATAATACATACAGTATGTATATCTTTGCGTTTTGGATAATTATTCCGAAAATCACGTCTTTTTCGATTTATTTTTCTTTTTTTCAGCATATTTTGACCTCTTTTTAAAAAAATCCAAACAAAGAAACAAAAATTAGCTTGAAAAATTTCATCCCCTCAAAAAAAATATTAGTTTGAAAATGGTTACTAATTTTTCTTTAAAGTGTTATTTTTTGTTTAAATTTTTCAATATCTCATTTTTCCCATTTTGTATATGCAGTCTTCCCCCCCCCTTCCCTTTCTTCATATTTTATTTGTAACTCATAATAATCAGATACCAAACTTGGAAGTTTTGACAAAACACTTTGTGAACAAAAATCAGCCATATTTTGAAAATCGAGTATTATTTTTAAAAAAAACAGGAAATGAAACATAAAATTTTTTCTTTGAGCAACATGAAATAGATGGGTAATAAGCATTCGAAAATATGTGCGTAGAATTTGTTTCATAAAATTATTTTTATCAAAAATTATTACCACTTTTGCACTGTACAGAAAAAATAGAATCATTGAAATAATAATTTTCAAAAATATCTGGATAGGTACATATTGAATAATTAATTTTTTGAAGGAGAAAATTTTTAATTTTTAAAAAATTGCATTTTAATTACGCCCTTCCAAACATTTCTTTCTTCCATAAAAATAGTTTCAATTTTATTTATTTCTATCACTCCACGATTCCATTCCTTCTCCATCTTGAAAAATACATTTTCGCCACTTCGACAAAAAATCAACTTTTCCCCCTCTCTCCTTCTGACCCCATCGTAAGCCCATGAAACACAAAAATCATTCCAATTTCAGTCTGTTCCAAATAAAAAAAACCGTCTCGCAATATAAAGAAATGTTTCGAATAATTCAAATATTTCTAATTTGTTCGCTTGTCAACTAGAAAACGAATGGAATTTCGAGAAATAGCGAAATTCTAATAGCACGCTTGGGAAATTTAAACATTTAGCCGAATTTTTCGAGCGTTTTAAAACAGCACGACGAAAAACAGCAGTAAAAATAAAACTCGATGATTTTTCACTCCTTTCCAACGCAGCCTTAACCCCAAAGCTCGAACTCGGCATAACCTGTTGAGGTCTCGGGTTCTGGGGCAGGACGTAAAATTCCACAAATTTTAATTATCGTTCTAGAATCGAAATCGCAATTTTTTCTCCCAAAAATGTACAATTTTTTATCCTTAGAAATTTCCCAATCGAAGACAAAATAATAAAAAAAGCTTGGTAAAACAATGCCAGCTTTTCTTAATCGAATATTCACACAAATACCGCGAAAAAGTTGATGAAAAAAAGGCGAAATTAAGTTTGCTCTACAAAACGTTTTCTTCTGCGTATAAATTAGATTTAAAATTAAATTCCCTCCGGAGATACAATTTTCATTATGAAAACACTTCGCCGAAAGCATTGTTTTAGCACTTTAATTTCATCACGGGCTACTGAAAAGCACGTGTCGTCGAAATCGTTTCACGACTTACTCGAAACACAAGGAAAAATTTCACCGGCTTAAAAATGACTTTTTTTTACCTTCGACCGCAAAATACTTGCAATTTTTTCAACTAAAACAATGCGGCATTTGCCGCAAAAAATAAATATAAGTAAACCGAACCATATGCGAATTTTTCTCATATCACGCGACCGTATTTTAGAGAATAACATTTGAAATTTTCTCCAACCATATGTAAGTTTGGTTGAAAAAAAAACACAAATCGTAGCATAGTAAAAAATTTACCTTTGAAAAAATTTTCCTGAAATCCGCAACCGCGAATTTTCACCGTTACGACCGCAAAACACGTTAAAAAAAATAAGAAAAATGAGAGAAAAAAAAGCTAGGCTTTCGTGTGTGAAAAAACCCAAGAGATGCAATTCGAATTCGAACATCTGTTACATACGGAAAGGAAAAAGTATCATTTAAAGGAGTAAATATTTAAATTGAACATAGCCGCGCATCGCGTCGCAACAAATAATACGAAGGCAAAACAAACAATACGTGGTTCGAGCCGAAATCCCGAGTACGATCGAGCGACCGAAAATATACAATGCACACGGTAGACTGTTTTACGTGATAGCCCCATCGTCGTACGAAATCCGCCACCGAAAAATAGAAAAGGGGCTGAAATCGCCGAAAGGCTGTTGCGGCGGCCTGGCGCAGGCGCCGCGCGCGTCGCCTCAAAATGTGCGCATTCAGCTTTCAATTAAACATGGAAAAGGAAAAAAAACCGTGAGAGGAAGAATTTAATGCCGCGCGAATGATAAGGAAGTAACGTTAATCCGGCAGCTATCGAAATCCAAATAGTTTAACATCCTTTCATTTTTGGGGTAATTGAGCTTGAGATAAAATGTGCAAGCAGAATGAAAACCTCCTGTCTGTTCCAAGAATATTCGTTTCTTGGCTGGAATTCTTTTGTTAATTGTGAAAGACGCTAGGCCGGTAAATACCATTAATGATATAATGGAAATGTGATTTTTTTTCGCCCTACAAATCCGACTCGTCGCGTTTAACCTTCGACGTAATTTTTACTCTCGTTTTAGTCTGCTCGACATAGTTTTTCCTTTTGAAAGGGTCGAATTTGAGGGATCGACAGGTGATGCGGATGGAATTTGAGTGATTTATCGGTCGATTTGGAAATTTTTTCTGTGGATGAGTATGGAAGTTGGATTGATTTTTTTTCGTACCAGATGTCGAAAATTTTGTGAAGTTGATTTTTTAAAATGTAATTTTATCGTTGAATGCAAGGACGGGAGAGGATAGGAGAAAAACCCACTTTTGCCAAAATTTCATTTTCAGTTGAAATAATTCGATTTAAGTTATAAATTTCGAAAAATTGAAAAAATAAAAAAGTTCAACACACAAAAATTCCTTGGGCCCTTTTTGCGATACTTAGGGACGTAAAACAGCCATCAAACCATGAAAATTTTCCACTTCGTAATTTTTTTCAATAATTTGCTGTTAAAAAGTTATCTAAGAATGTTCTCAACATTTTTACACCTTTTTCCTTAAGTTTACGCGAATTTCTTACTTTTTTCGTATTTTTTTCCTCATAAAATTCAAAATTTGTTCATTTTTGGCATTTCCAAGTTTTGAAAAGTTCCCCTTCAATCTTTCAAGTAATTATTTTTGTCTGATATTACGTAAAAATCTTTCCATAATTTTTTCTTGCTCAAGTAAATGATACGATTACTAAAAACTTTTCGATGATGTATTAGTACTATACCGATATTGAGAAATGGTAAATTTTCAGTATTTGGAGAATATTCCTAAGAAACCACTTGTAATAAATTTCGATTTTTAACATTTCTAAAATGTAAATTCAACCAGTTCGAAAATTTTTTGTTTTGGGATGATTTTTGGTGGATCAAAGACTCATTTTACAAATTCAAAAAATAAAATCCTACCTACTAATGCCTACTATTATGTACTCTTCACGTGAATTGAACTTACGTATTAAATTTAATTCTCAGCTGATTTAAATTTACATTTTTTGGAGAGGGAGTGGGGGGGTGGGGTCAAAAATCAATTTTTGTATACCTAAGAAGAGAGGTTATCTCATCATGTGGAAGAACTATTTAAAAAAATAAAAACTGAATTTCAGACACCATAATATCGTTCGTAAAAATGATGCTACATTTGCTGTTTAAATCATTTATTGGAGACTTCACCCCTTCAAGAAATTTTGGACGGAACCAAAATTCTGAAATCCTTCTAGATTTTTCCCACAGTATTAGGGTTGGAATGGGGGGGGGGCAATAGAAACATTTTTACTGAATTCAGAGGTTCATTAGCCGGTCAAAATACCCCGATAAACACTCTTTTCGCGATCGTTTTATTTGAAGTCTCAAAATTAACTTTTTTTGTCATGAAAAATCGATGAAAAAAGTGAATTTTGAAACTTTCAGCAAAACTATCGTGAAAAATGTGTTAATCGGGGTTTTTGACCTGCTGAACACGAATCTGGAATTGGCTTTTTTATTTGATCATTTCTATCTGTATAAAATGCTCACCATTTGAAAAATCTGCTAAAATAACATTTCTGTACGAGTTTTCGCGATTTTCGGCCCTTGGTTCGAAGAAATTGCCAAAACCGAATATACAGCAAAATTCTAACGTTTTTTTGGTAATTTTTTCAGAGTATGGTCGCTTTTTGCTTATGGCATTTTCACGTTTAAAAACTTCAAATGGTTGGAAAATCCTGAAAGAGTGCACCAAAATGGATGAAAAAATTATTGTAAATTCACCTCTACGAGATGTAACTTTATGCCAAAAACAAGAAATTGTCTTTCTCTTCTGTTGAAATGATTTTTGTTGAAAATGATGTAATAAAATGGCCATAATTATGAAAAGGAGGGGAGGGGGGGTCAAAATTGTTTCCAGATTTTTTCTATAATAATTGGCAGAGACACCAACTGAGAGGGTTAGGATGAAAATTGAAGCTGGAGCTGATTTCACCTCTTACCCATCTGGACACTTGTCCAAAAAATCAAAAATCAAAAAATTGAACATTTTTAAAAACTTGAAAAATTGTGTAAAAAAAGTTGATCAGAATAGTTTGAAATATTGCAAAATTCTAGTCATATTTTGGGATAATTTTACAGGAATTTCAACGACGTGACGCCTTGGAAAAAGTTGATTAATAGATCTTATTTCGCCTTCTAAAGCCCCAAAAACGGCTCCTAGCAAATAAGATGAAATTTTGCCGGAAAAATCCTTTATTGCTTTCTATTTGACTTTTGTAGGAAATTTAACGAAGAATCCGAAAAATAATTTACAGTGTATGAGGTCCTTTAGTATCCCAAAAATTGTCTCATGCAAGAAAAATTTTTACATTTAACAACTTGAAGTTATTTTCAAAGCATATCGATATAGGTAGCCCTCAAAGTAACTTTTTTGACATTCTCGTAAAATAAAAGTCATAGAAGGGAATAAAAATTACCTCACATATGTACTTTTTTTGAAATAAAATCACCGTCTTATGAAAATTTTTGCTTTAATTCGACAACATTCAGAAACGTATTTCTGGTTGCATAAGCAAGAAATTGATAAGGCAAAATTTACGTTTTGAATTTGCGTTTTTTGAAGGTTTTAAAGGAGGCAAAATGATGAAACAATAGACGAATACGATTTCAGTTAGTAAAAAGATGAAAATGGATGAAATTTGATAAAATTTGGATATATTGTAAAAAATTTGTCCTGATAGGCTGACAGAACTCTTTTCTGATTTTCAAAAAAAAAATCATATGAAAATATTTTTCAAAATTTTGAAAAAAAATTGTGGAAAGGGCTCTGCCAGCCTGTCAGGAATTCTTCTTGCATAAGATATTGAGAATTTCAACAAATTTGATTTATTAGTCCCAGAAAATTTTTACAAAAACCGTCATCAAATCTTGCATTTCCTCTAAGTAGTACATACGTATTATCCTTTGATTATAAATATACTACGTATAATATTTATAATCAAAGGTATTATAATAGTTGATTGGCAATTGAAACTTTTCCATAGTTTTATTTTCTTGATTTTGCGTACATACTAAAATTATATTCGTCCATTGTTTCATCATGGATATGCAACCAGAAAAACGTAGAGCACCTAAAAAGAATTTAATTTAATTTTGCATTTTATTTCAGAATTTTTGAGAATATAGAAATGTTTCAAAATTTTTGTTCGATCAAAACGAAAGTAATATTTTTGGGAAAATTGGAGAATTATATTATAATAGCTCGACAGAATTAATTATTTAACGACAGCTAAATCAATAAGGATGTTTTAAGAACTGTAATTGTAGGACTGTCTGTTTCTCGCGATGGGGTTTTTTTTATTGAAATTTAAAAGCATTATCGTATTTTTTTCTATTTCTGTCGTGTTTCTTCTTTTTTTTGGTCATGACAACTTTTGTCCTTCAGAAATTTTCTTCTCGCTGAATATATTCTCCTATTGCATTTTTTTTTTATATCTCCTCCCATTAATTAAAAAGTAAATTGAAATGTTTGCAGGTAATATTTTTTATTCAATTCACGTACATAAACTATACATTATGATACTGTTTTTAATGGCAAAAGTAAACCATTATTGGCGAGTTTTGCAGAGGGAATAAAGTAATCTAAAGCGGGAATAAAGTAGTCATTATTCCCTGGTGAGACTTCTTTGAAGTGGCTGCACTGTGCACTGATAAACAGACCGTCAGTTTATTTCAAATTACGTGTTGATTTCTTTCTCGCGATTTTCATGTTCATAATAGTAAATTCATTCGTTCATTCTAATTTTTAATTTCGTTGGTTGTAATGGAAGATAATTTTAAAAATAAACCACCTGAATTACAAGACATAGCAATGAAAAATATAAAATTTGGAAATCGATTCGACTCTAGTCGAAAACGTACGGAAATCTGGACTTATATTACTTACAAGTTGGTATCAATATCAATCAACACTAATATGTCTACTTAAATTATTTGAATACCTATGAATAATGTAGTTTCTTTAATTTTGGGCTGGTTTTTCAATCCCTAGTTAAGTAGTTAAAGCAAAAGTAGGGGAAATAACCAAATGGTTAGCGTTTAACTTCGTTTAACCTGTCGCTAATTTCCTCTATTTCTTTTATCAGAAGTGTTGATTGATATTGATACCAACTTGTAAGTAATATAAGTCCAGATTTCGTTTGATCAGATACTTAATTCGTACCGTGCTTTACCTCTGTCAATTAAGTAAATAAAATGTACCAAATTGAACCAAAAGGATTTATGTACGTGAATTGAATAAAATAGCGTACAAAACTCTGGAATAATGTGCGTAAAATTATAACCTCGTGCGTTGTAGCCCTCGCCTGCGGCTCGTGCTACAATCTTCGCACTCGGTTATAAAATCGCACATTATTCCCTTGTTGTGTAATATACTATTATGATTGAAAAAATAATTGGGAGGAAATATTTTCGTAATTGTTTAATTTCGGCCTGTGTAATTTTTGTTTTAAATTTAAAACTAATTAAAACATGGTTTAGCCTAGAATAAACAATTCCAGACTGGAGGGGTACAGGAGAAATTTGAATTGGTAGAAGTTCAGGCTGGAGGAGAGAGCGAGAGAAATTTGAAATCACGAAAATTTCCACTGAGGATGGGTGATACAGAAGAAATTCTTTAAATTTTTTATCCAAAATGTTTTCAAATTTCAACTTTGACATTTTCCTCAAAATATTTCTTTCACAAATATAATTTTATTGTGAAATGTTTTTAAATTGACATTTTTCACATATATTTTTTTTTAATTAAAATTTTTCGTAGTTAAGTATACATTATGAATCTGATCTGGTATTAAAATTCAGAATTTTCATGTTCATTTATCTGGAAAAAAATTAGACGTCGATTTTTGGAAAGAACACGTTTTAAAACATCCGTTGGCAAAATTTCAGCTGTCAAAAATTAATACTTTGATTTTTGAAAATTTAGAAATCAATTTTTTTAAGATAAAATGTGATATTTTTGGAAAAGGTTTTATTTTTTTACCCTTGATGATGAAATTTTGGTCCCTACCAAATATCAGCTTCCTAAATCCAAATTTGATAATTTCTAGTCATTCTGAATCCTCCAGGGTAATTTCAATTTTCTCCAGTATTTTTGAATTTCTCCAGAAAGCATCCAAATCAACCAGGGCAGCTGAAAAACCAGTTTTCACTTCTCTTCGATTAGTTCAACGAGAAAATTTACCTTTGAATTTTTTTTAGAAACATGAAAAAAAAATCCAAATGGGGAGCAAAACTCAATAGAAATGATTTTCTCACAAAAACAAGATTTTTCACTATGAAAGAAGGGGGTGGAACCAAAAATTGGAAATATATGCAGCAAATGAATCTCACCCTAATACCTAAATAACTGCATATAAGTACAAATAATGCTAAATTATTAATTTTCTGAAAATTTTTGTAACGTAACGATGACCAAAGTTGTCAATAGAGCACCCCTAGTTAAGTGTAGAGAAAAAAGGAGTCAAATTACATACACCCTTTATTAGATTTATCATAAAAATCTGCCATAAGAGAGAGATCCGTTCTAAAAAAAAGGGGGGGCGAATCGATATAGATAGGTACCGAAAAAGGATTCATTAGACCATACCTGTTTTTAAAAAATGATAAAAATTTATGGAAATTTTTACTTTTTTTTCACTTTTGTATTATATTTATTTTTTTAGCTCATTATTTGTACATATTAATACAGAAAACTCGTCACTTCGGGTCGTTGAAATATTACACTCGCATAACGAATCGAAATTTCAGCTCAAAAAATAGGTTATCATTAGCGATCAAAAGAATGTACCAATATAACGATGATTTAATTTACACTCGTTAACGGAACATCGTCGACGAAAAAAAAGCCAGGTACCTACGAAACAGGTTTCCCAATTCACGGTACGCGAAATATAGTCGTAATTAAAGGAGGTTTTTTTCGGGTGTTTGAATATTTTAAAAAGCGACGCGGAGACTGAAGCGAGAGAAAAAAAATCTAAAATTAAATCTCTACCAAATGATTCCCTTTTTTTGCGAAAACTATTAAGCGACAAAAACGTAGCAGTTAAATTACTTTATTTAATTTTTTGGAAGTTAATTTAATTATACAAAACGATGGTATTTTTTTCGGTCCAAGGTATAGTAAGGGATTTATCTCGGTTTCAAGAATATTATGTTTGAAAGGAGCTCGCGGGAAATTAACGGTATACATGAATGCTTCCATAAGAATAATTTCTCCAGGAATGTTTCTCGTAGGACTATAAAACGACGATACGTATTGTTTATACTGGTAAACATCTGCGAACGGATTTTTTTCCTCTTTTAAATTAAATAAAAAACAATTATTTGGACCGGCGATGGTGGATCGATTGTTTGGGATTTGGTGTGAAGGAACGTTAAGTGCCATTTGGGTATACAAAAGCTAGGTATAAAATTTATAATCCATTAAACACTCTGGAGTTGAAATTTCCACATAAGTATACGTTTAAAGGGTTCGTAGCTTTTGTTTTGTTATCGAAGGGTGTAAAAAAACCTCCACCGGCACCCACGTCGTCAATATTTTGAAACAATGGAAGGCTGGCAATAATTGAAATTCGAATTTGTCACACTCGTTTGAAGAGATACAACTGCGAAAGCTTTTCCGCCATATTTTCCAGCCCATAGCTATGTAAAAACTTAATAAATAAATTGTAACTCGGTTATAGTTTTGATTAACAAGGCAGGAGTTTTGGAAACTTTTTTTTTCGCCTGCCTCGTCGTTTGAAAAAGTTATTCAACTTGGCGAATCGATACTTACCGGCATATTAGAGAAAGTTTGTGTAAATTTTAAGTATATTTAAGGCCAAGAGGCAGCTGAGGGGGTTCGATGGGACAGAACGCTGCTGAGGTGGAATATCGAAATACACCTCTTGGCTGGGGCGTGAATTCTCACGATGGAAAAAAAATTGAATCGGAAAACGTTTTTATTATTTAGAATAAAAAGTAAATAAAGAATCGACTATAAGGAAGATGTGTAAATTTGCCAAATAAAAAGCATCGTGTTGGTGATTTTTTTTGCTCTGGCGGCTATTCCGCGATCGGGTATTTTTTCGACATCCCAGAACCTTTATTGTTTTCCTTTTAATGACGTTTAAGTTGTATTCGTATAGTCATAAAGGGTTTATTACGATTTTTTATACTATTCGGTTTAAAATTTTATTCGTCGTTTTTATTTCTTGTTAGTATGAACATTTTTTATTATAGACTGTTATTTTCGGCTACAAAAACCATGGTCGAAGCTAATTTATTTCATATATGGTACAAGAAGATAACCTCATCTTCTCCTCCTCGTATCCCAAACACAAACTTTATGCATTTTACGATATTTTTCTGGTATATAAATCCCTCGAGAACTTCTACACCAAACTTACAATCCCTGGCTGAAAAATCCTCCTCGAACGTCAAAATGCACCGGATATGAAATTAAAATCGCGTATTCGGCACCTGACACGTATTCGACATGCGAACCGACCGAGGTGACTGAATTCACGCACTTTTTACACGCCTCAGCTCGGGGACTCTATTTAAAATTAAATTTACAAGTGACCGAGACCGCACGCAACATGTAATCGTGTCTCGCGAAAAAGATTAGCTTTACTCGATAAACGTTGCTGTTGAAATGAATCGTCGCCTTAGATAATAAAACGCTGCCGACTTAACAGTTCGCTGTAAATATTTAACGCGTTTCGGGCGAGAAAAAGCGAAAAAAGATGCAGGGGAGACGAAGGCGGAAACGCGTCTAAAAAATTTCCTTCAATATTTAATGAATTTATATGACAGCTTTGGTCTTGTTTGAATTCTTTTTGTGGCCTTAGCGTACCTCGCTGTTCTTACGGCTCCCCGAAGAGTCGTTCGAACAAGGGTACAAGTGTTGTTTACAAGTTTCAAAGAAGAAAAAAACGTCTGAGCGGGTAAAAAGATAGAAAATTTATCTATTTTTAAAACCCTCCTCGCGCTGAGATGATGATTGAAACAATACAAGGGTATTGTTTTTTGATTTTGTTGTGTTTGGGTCGAATGGTGATTATGTTTTGGTGATGAAGGGGGTGTTTTTTAAAGTGGTATGTGAGAAGGTGAAGAAATTGAGAAATGTGATTTTCGGATCGAAAAAATTCTAAAAGATGGGAAATTAATTTGAGCTTGTGATTTTGTGGGTGTAGAAATTATGTAGGTGTTGTGTTTTCCCTCTCCTCTTTGAAGGAAAAAATTCAAAACTTCAAACGTGTTTTCTCAAAAATTATTTTTGATCCTGAGGGTTATTTTAATGACCAGCAACACATATTTTAATTTTTGACTAGGAAAAAGTTGAGGAGAGGAAATGATTCGACCTCATAAGGAAGGTATCTATCCCAACCGACATTAACATTTTGAACTGAAACAGAAATAAATCGAAAGTAAGTACTTCATTTAAAAACTCCATATCCAAAATTTTAAGTGCTCAAGTTCATTTCTCGAAATTTGGCGAATTTTTGAAATTTCAAAATCATCTCATCACCCTGCAAAAATATGAAAATTTGATTTAATCGACAAAAAAATCTAAAATTCGGTATGTAAGGGAAGGTGAGGCAGGATGCACCAACCTAGGCCAAATGTTCTGCCAAATCTATTCAAATTGGCCAAATTGTCTGGTTCTTGCAACAAATTAAAGTTCAAAGATTTATTTTTCATTTCGCTGAAAAAAATTCCACTTTGGTGCATATCTCAACCCTGCAGAATTTTTTGAAATTTTTTTCAGCTTTTTTGCATCCTGTCCCATGGGTGGGGCAGGATGCGAAATGCCATGGTGCAAGATGCAAACAGTAAAGATATGATGAAAAATCACGAATTTTTTTGTAAGATTTACTCAAGTACATTCGAGGTGGATACTGCAGAAAAAATTGAAAAAACGAAATTTGTATTAAAAGAAATTGAAAAACGACGTCGACCTGGTTTTTAAAAGAATTTTCCAAAATATCGAATTATTTTACGTGATTAAAGGTATAAACACCGATCGAGCGAAAGGAAGGCGAATTTTTTTTGAAAAATTACGTTTGAAAAGTTGAAAAGGCCATTTTACCAACCACTTTCGGCCATTTTGGGAAGAAATTTCCCAGTTTCCTTCCCTCTTTGCAAAAAAATCACATAAAAGTTGAAATTAGATCATATAAAAGTTAAAAAAATCTATTATTTTTAATTTTTGTGATTTGGTGGATACATTTGATGTATTTTTTACCAGCTTTTTAAGGCAGTCAAAAATCGAAACATTTTGAGGTATCTGCTTGGAAATCGCACCAACGTTAGATTTCCTTGTTAAACTAGCCCAAGAGATACCGGAACTCAATTTTCAGCGGTCCACATAACTGTAGGTACCTTCTGGACAAATTTGAAAACATGGGAGATAATCGAAATTGCCTTGGAGACTTCAAAATGTATGCAAATGGTCAAATTTGGGTTCGTAAAATCAATATTTGGTAGGCACTGAATTTTCATCGAGTTTGGCGAAAAATAACTTTTTTTAAATGATATGACGATATGACAAGGGAAGGTGGGGCAAGATGCACCAACCCATGCCAAATGTTCCGCCAAATCTATTCAAATTGGTCAGATTGTCTGATTCTTGCAACAAATTAAAGTTCAAACATTTACCTTTCATTTCGCTGAAAAAATTCCACTTTGGTGCATGACATTTTGCATCCTGTCCCATGGGTGGGGCAGGATGCAAAAAAAGTAAAAAAAATTCTAAAAATTCTGTAGGGTTGAGGTATGGGGCAAGATGCAAACAGTGAAGACATGATGAAAAATCACGAATTTTTTTGTAAAATTTACTCGAGTACATTCCAGGTGAATACTACAGATTTAAATAGAAGCGAAATTTTTGAAAAGAGGAGTTCTAAAACCTTTGTATTCATAATTTATGCTTCTTTAATTGATTTTCTGATTTTTTTAGGCAAACTTTTGATATTTTTGATACTCGTATCTAAAAATTAAAGCAAAAATGTGATATCCTGGAAAAAATATCACAAAAATATCAATTGCGCCATTTTTAGTACCATATGTAACTTTTTCGAAAAATTCGTATTCAAAAACAATGTTTGCATCCTGGCCCATTTTCAATTTGGATCTTGCCCCACTGGCACTATTTTTCTTTAACGCAGTGTACTGGGAAGAAAATATAGGGGAAAGTGCCAACCAGATACAGTTTCGAGACCTTTTGAAGCCTCCAAAAATTTCTGAGATTTTCAAGCACTGGATGAACTTTGGAGAAATTATGCTTTAATCGATCAAATAGGTCACCAATATGGGTAACCTGCGGCCACTTTCTCCTGTGTTGGAAAATTCCAAAATTTTCTGGAAGCTCTTCCAATTGATTTGTGAGGTTGAAAATGGGATGTATACCAAATTTCAGCTCTTGTCATTGATTATATTAAATTTATATATTTTACGGGGCGATGAGGTAATTATTAAAATTGAAAAAATTGAAAAAATTCAAGAAATTGACTAGCTCCTGAAATTTTGGATATGAGGTTCTTTTATGATGTTCTTTCGATTTATTTTTGTTTTTAATTCAGGGATTTTTTTTTAATTTATTCGACTCAAAATACATTTTTTTCAATTTTTTCAACTTCAAACGCAAATTTTTTAAAAGAGTCATCTCGTAAGCTATCTACTTGCCCCCTTTGGTCCTTTTTCGCCTAAATTTTCATAGAATTTGAAATTCCTGGATTTTTCTAGAAACCCATTAATTTGATGTTTTAATTTTTAGGTAGAAAAAACAGGGTGGGTGAGGTGCGGGGACTTATATAATCATAATATGCGACTTACCTGAATAATCTTTATTAAAATTTTCCAAAAAATATCTAAATATTTGAAAAAATTGAAAGCTGGTTCTCATCTATAAAAATCGTTTTTTTTTCATGAAGATTCGTCACTTCCTAAATCTGTTTGAAATTTTCCTCTATCTGTCCAAATTTCTGTTCTTCTATAGTATGGTACAGAAGTCTTGGTCACCTGAAACACTTCTCAGTATATCACAGAACTGAAAAGAGATATCAAGGCGGTTAAAACGGTAATGTGTTCCTGGCGTCGAAAACATTGAAGATCGATAATCAAACTTTCAGTCCGACCTATAGGGTGTCCACAAATTGAGAAACCGATTTGGGTCAAAAATGAGGGTCCCTTTTTTCTTGAAATAAAGTATACACACTGGTGACACTGACGCGATTAAAATGTGATATTTTTTTGAAACCGGTTCAGCAGTTTCGAACCAGTTGTCGATAATATTCGAAAAAGTGGTGATATGAAAAAAAGTTTGAAACAAAAGTTGTAGAGAATTAAAAAACAAACATTTTTTGTTCCATAACTTTTTTTCCATCTTGCAATGGAAAGAAGTCGTCGTACAAAAAGTTAGAGTATAATTTTTTGTTTTTCAAGACATAACTCTTCTTCATTGCTAAATGAAAGAAAAATTACAGAACGTAAAATGTTCAGTTTCTAATTCTCTACAACTTTTATTTCACACTTTTTTTGATATCTCCGATTTTTTGAAACCGGTAGTTTCTTCGATGATTTTTTTCCAAGTCGATAACCGGTTATCAAAAAGTGGAGATATCAAAAAACGTGTGAAATAAAAGTTGTAGAGAATTGAAAACTGGACATTTTTCGTTCTGGAATTTTTTTTCATCTAGCAATTGAAAAGAGTTATGGCTTGAAAAACAAAAAATTATACCAAATCTTTTGTACAACTTGTTTCCATTGCAAAATGGAAAAAAAGTTATAGAACAAAAAATGTTTGTTTTTCAATTCTCCAAAACTTTTGTTTCAAACTTTTTTTCATATCGCCACTTTTTCGGATGTTATTGACAACTGGTTCGGAACGGCTGAACCGGTTTCAAAAAAACATATCACATTTTAATCGCGTCAGTGTGTAGACTTTATTTCAATAAAAAAACCGGATCCCAATTTTTTCACCCAAATCGGTTTCTCATTTTGTGGACACCCTTTAGGTCGGGCTGAAAGTTTGATTATCGATCTTCAATGTCATCGATGTCAAGAACACATTGCCGTTTCATCATCTTGGTATCTTTTTTCAGTTCTGAGATATTGAGAAGTGTTTCAAGTGACCAAGACTTCTGTGTCATACTGTTTATATTGATGGTCGATTGATACCAAATTTTTTAAATTTCGTTGTTTACAGAAGGAAAAAAATCAACACAACGACGACGTAGGTACATTTTAATTTCTAAGGTACGAAAAATTCTCAAAATTAAACACACTGAAAATTCGTTTTCTGCCATTAAAAAAAATATATATGTATAATTCGAAAAGTAAAAACACATTTAACAAATCAGAACTTTGAAGGTGGTCATGGTCAATCTAACATTCAAAAAATTAAAATTACGATAAGGTACCTGAAAATTGTATCTAAATACGAAAAAAAAAAAAGAAAATTCCTCAAACCTTTAGAAATCCACAATTAACAAAATATCTCTGTCCTAAATTTAAAATAACATTGTCAATGAACCAGAAGGTAACTTTGTTAAGTAAAGACTCGAGTATAAATTTCCAAAGTTAAAATTTATTTTAAAACGTTTTCAGTGTTTCTTACTTTGAGCTTCCTCCATGCTTATAAATGGCAAAGGGTAATTGGTACAGTGCCCAAAATTAAAGTAAATTTTGTGATAGTGTAATATTTACTTCCACCATATTCCTCCATACGTGGCACCGTTGTTTCTAAATAATTGCATAAATCGACTCTGAACAAAAAACACCAACCACTTGAACAGAACGTACTACAGAATTACATAACGTACAACAATTAAAGTATCGTTTCGCATCATAAAGAGGAGAAAAACTCTCGGATTGAAGTTTTTTCGTATTTTTCTGCATGGAAAACGAGTACTCACCTAAAATGCGCCTTACAACACGATGTAACTTCAATAAATTATTTACAAACTGACAATATTCAAACAACAAAAGCAACGTAGGTACTTGACAAATAAATGCGCGAACAATAAAGCAGGGAACGGTTTCCATTATTCTTCTCGTCGCTGGTATATTTTAAAACAAAAGACAAATAACGAATTAAACTTATACGCCATCTTTGCCTTGCTGTTGGGTTTTGCCAACCAATCCTCTTACAAACGAGTACCTAAAATGTTGAAATTTCGGCGAAAATAAATACACTTCATCAAAGGCGTTAGCGATTTCCATTTCACTAATTTTGAATATAAAGAGCTCAAAATGCAATCTCGTTAAAAGACCGCACACAACCGAATTGCATCGTTGTTCGGTCAAAGACGCGACGACGACGCGCCTGTGTTTTCAAATGTTTAGGTTAACAGAGAAAATACATTAACACCTTATCAGCGCCAACGACTTCGTACTCGGTAGGATAGTTCGTAAACCTCTCGTAGGTCGTGTATAGGGTTGATCATCTTATCTAAACTGTTACACAATGGACATCACCAGGCGGTTTTCCGCTTTCCAATGTATCCTGGCGATTGTTCGACCTCTCCCTCTGTTTTATCGACCTTGCCGACAATATTTGTCTTCTCGATGGGCTGGCTCGTATGTGCCACTGTGCGTGTTATCGAAATACAAAATCTTGTTGCATTTTAAGTAGTGTACTTTTTACCGCACCCTTTGCCGAATTAGATAGCCATCTATAATAACAAAGGGGTGTTTTGTTTTACACGTTTACAGAGTGGATCAACTAGTAATGAGCTAGGTCATTCGCCTTTTACCGTGATAAAAAATTGAACGAGATGACGTTGTTCGACTCTATAGCTGCGAGACAATGCAAATACTAAAACAAATGGCGAAATTTTCATCTTGCTCGTGTTTTTACGATATGCCGAGCGAGTTTTTTTGTCGTTTTGGTTGTTTGTTGGAGTCTCTGTGTTTGAATATTACGCCAACCTTTTGATGTTTCGCTGGTTTTATCTCAGATTTTAGGTGGGGTATCAATCTGAATTAATGAAAAACAAAATCGAACCGGGGTATTCGCGAAAAGAAGAAAATTAATGCTACGTACATTATGGCAATGGCTTGACAGTAGATTTTCCACATCCAGTGTAAATTTTTCAATTGATGGTGGTAAGCGTGAGTCGTTCGTTACTTTTTCTTGAAAATCCTAATGGAATAGGGATCAATGATGACCGGATGGGCTCAAAGGCTCAAACGAATCAGGAACATGGTGAAAATGATAGGGTATGGCCGGATAAGAGGTGAATTTGGCCCCAGGCGCGTTTGGGCTCCTAAACACCTCAAGTGATGTATATTGACTAGAAAACAATTTTCACAAAATTTTGGACCCCTACCACCTCCCTTATCGGAGTTATGGCCATTTTATTGCATTATTTTCAAGAATTTTTAATTTCAACGGAAGTGAAGGAAATTTTTTATTCTTTGGCACGAAGTTACATCTCGTAGAGGTGTATTTATGATAATTTTTTCAATAATTTTGGTTCATCCCTTCATGTTTTTTCGGCTATTTGAAGTTTTCAATCGTAAAAAACACCACATAAGCGAAGAGTGACCGCCCTGAAAAAATTACTAAAATATACGATTTTTTATGTTGAATTGTTCTGTGTACTTCGTTTTGGCCATTTCTTTGAACTAGGGACAAAAATTGCGAAAAACCGTACAGAAATGTTGTCATAATGACTAAATGAAAAAACCAACCCCATATTCGTGTTCAGCAGGTCAAAATACCCCGATAAAGTTTCAAAATTCACTTTTTTCACTGCTTTTTCATGACGAAAAAAGTGAATTTCGAGGCTTCAAGTAAAAAAATCGCGATAAGGGTGTTTATTGGGGTATTTTAACTTGCTGAACACGAATATGGGATTGGTTTTTTCATTTGGTGATTTTTCCCGGAAAATTCGCCATTTTCAAGTGTAGGTCTCTGTGAAAAAATTTCAAAAAATTTCTGTTCGAGTTTTGGTCCTTTGGCATTATTTAATGTCAAAGAAGTGGAAGATACGCGGAGGAAAAATTTCACCATCACTTCTCTTGGACGGGTTCTGTACCAGCTCAAAGAGGAATACTCAAGTACTTAAGCAAAACTATCGCAAAAAGGGTGTTTATAGGAGCATTTAAACTGCTGGACACGAATACGGGATTAGTTTTTTCATTCAGTCATTTCTTTCCGCATAAAACGCTCAAAATTTGAAAAATCTGCTAAAATGACAACTTTTCTGTACGATTTTTCGCAATTTCGGCCCTTAGTTCAAAGAAATGGCCAAAACCAAGTACATAAAACAATTCTACATAACAAATTGTATATTTTAGTAATTTTTCCAGGGTGGTAGCTCTTCGCTTATGTGGTGTTTCTTACGATTGAAAACTTCAAATAGCCGAAAAAACATGAAGGAATGCACCAAAATTATTGAAAAAATTATCATAAATATAACTCTACGAAATGTAACTTTGTGCCAAAGAATAAAAAATTTCCTTCACTTCCGTTAAAATTAAAAATTCTTGAAAATAATGCAATAAAATGGCCATAACTCCGATAAAGGAGGTGGTTGGAGTCCAAAATTTTGTGCAAAATTTTTTCTTGTCAATATACACCATTTGAAGTGTTTAGGAGCCCAAACGCGCATGGGGCCAAATTCACCTCTTATCCGGCCAACTCTTTTTTACGGATTTTTAAAAATTGAGGGATTACTACAAAAATCACTCAATTTTCTAAAACTTTCGAGATATTCCAAAAAATTGCATATCACGTATTTGAAATGACTATTCGCAAATGATTTTTCATTTTCATCTTAATTTTCAGGCAGATAAGTGTGCTTTTTACTTGAGGTACCTATCAAAAAAGATTTGAAAATTAAAAAAAAAAAAACATTTAAAAAATATATATTTTGAACTCATGCAGGGTGTCCAGTTTATGGATACCCTGAGAAATTTGGAAAAGTCAGGGAATTGTGAAATTTTTGCTGAAATTTTGTAAAAATCCAAAAGAAAAGTAAATCATCTAAAAAAAATTTTTGTTCATTTTATCTTGAATTTTTCAAAAAAAATTGCCATCGGTTTCGTCTCGACGGGACGGGTTGAATCATATAATCGAAATGGAATTTTGGTCCATATTTGCAGTACCTAGTTGAAAAAATGGAAATTTCCACCATCACGTGTCCGGATTTTTACAGAAACCTCCTGTAACTGGGCCAAAAATGGACCTAAATTCAAAAACTAGGGCACCGTTGAATTCGTCTCGTCGAGACGATTAAACCAGACGATCAAAAACATTTCTCAATTACAAAAATTTTAAAATAATTTCAATCTTAAAAAAATCCTATAGTTTTGAAAAATATTTAAGAAAAAATTGAAAATTGCAAAAAAAATACCAGTGTAGAAAAAAATTTTAAGTAGAAATTTGGAGCTTGAAAAAATGTTAACTTAAGATGCAAAAATTTTGAGAAAAATTTTTAGCAGATGCAAAAAGGTTGAGAAAAAATTTTAGAGTTCAGAATTTAATCGTTCGTATCATTTTTTATTTCCGTGCTTGATGCATTTCCCATAAATAAATTTAGCCTGAAATTTCTTATTTCCGTGCTTGATGTATTTTCCATAAATAAATTAAGTCTGAAATTTCTATCTGCTTGGTTTGAGGTTTAGATACAATTTCCCGACTTCTTCCCCATTGAACTTTCAAAAAAAGCGAAAAAATAATTCGAATTCAAATAGATAGGTACCTGAATTACTTCAAAATATAGATGTTTTTCGGTTTTCTTTATTAAAATAGTATTGGAAAGTTGGAAACATAATTATTTATTTAAAAACGTCAGAGAAAATTAGTTTGTGCTTAAAAATGAAAATTTTAAAAAGAGATAATCACTAGGTACATTTATTATTCGAAACTTACTTATCTCCATCGAATGAAATTTTAATTCCTAAGTGACAAACGTAATAAATAAGCTGGCAAATGAACTCGTTACCTACGTTGGTTTCCAATCTACTCGTCTTTGAATTTATATCTTCTCCGCAATAATTGGATGAAATTTTATATGAAAATATTCAACTCCATTTGCTAACTGAGTTCATACAATGACAGAATAAACTTGCGAATATATTCTGCTTCGAGTACACATTTTATCAAAAATATTATGATAAAAAGTAAAACTTTTCCTTTTGAAATTCCAAAACATGTTTCAACGTTTAACTTTTATTCTCAACATTTCACGCTATTAATTCGAGGAAATAATATTTCTAGTCGAGTTTTTTGAATAAAATTACCAACTTATAAAATGTTTTAAAATTACCCCGAAGGAAACCTCGCGAAGTTTTTATTACAATTAATGCTTTCGCATTACATTTCACATGAACAGACTTCAAGAAAAATGAAAATGATTTACTATCTATTAGGGCGAACTGTTTTCCTTTAGCTTTTTTTTTGAAAGTTGAATTGAAGAAGGAGAGAGGTCAGGAAGTTGTGTCTAGACCTCAAAAAGACCTGATAAAAATACCACACTCTAATTTTCCTGCTCAAGATGCTCGATTCAAACTTTAAAACGATGAATTTGAAGAAATGAAAAGTTCAAGTGGCAAACCCCAAATAAACTTACCCCTTTACACACTATTTTATGGGCAATTTTGTGCAGAGTCTCAAAATCCATTTTTTCAGTTGAGGTTTCCTAAATTTTGAGCGTTTTTAGCCAGAAATAATCACCAAATGAAAAAACTAAATTCAGATTTTTGGTCATTATCAAGTCAAAATACTTCGATAAGAACTCTTCATGTAATCATTTTAATCAAATTCTCAAAATTCGCTTTTTGCCCGAAATTTTTCAATCAATTGTCGTAAAAAATAGTGAAAAAATTGGATTTTGAGATCTTGAGTAAAATGGTGGCTCAAATAGAGCGAGGGTTATTTGACGAGAATTTTTCCATTTGGCCATTCGAATTCGATAAATGTAATCCTGAATATAGAAACCTCCCTTAAGGGTCAAAAAATGGTGAATGAGTAGAATTAGGGGCGAATTTCAACTCAAAAACCAATTTTTGACCACTGAGGGTTCTCTCTATATCCAGGCTCACAAATATTGAGATGAAAAACAGCTTTTGAGGTCGTTTTGTCTGTTTCTGAAAATATTCAGATAGGTTCACTACTCATCCAAGCATCCACGAAATTTTTTCAATTTCTTATTTTTATAATGTTCATTTTCATAAGCTTTTAAAATTCTTTTCAAAGTCATTATCCTGGTCAAAAAAATCTGAATTTTTTTTGAATATCTATTCGTGTTCATATTTTTAAGAATTGAGTCTCGTTTGATTTAGCCTACCTATACAAACTAAGAATCCTGAAAATGCTTTAAAATTTTAGAAATATTATTTATCAGGATTTCAATTTTTTCTTTAATTCAGAATTATTTTGACACCAGAAATTTGTTGTACTTATTGAGAAATATCTAGAATCCAAAAATTCTTCGAATTCAAAATTTTAAAAAAATTGTAAGAATTATCTGAAATCAAGAAAATTTTTGAAATCCAAAAATACTTGAGAATCAAAATTTTTCATCTCTAGAAATAGGTATCCCAAATCTAAAAAAGTTTGAGACCCAGAAATATCTGGAATAATTCAAAAAATTTCGAGTTTAGAATTGCCTACCTCAAAACCAATTTGAACTGTACATATCAAAAAGAGGGTGTCCAATGTCCATAATATTTGGGTTTTCCAGACTTTTCCAGGATTTCCAGACCAATGGTTCGAGATTTTCCTGACCTTTCAAATATGGTATTCGTTAATGGGGGGGGGGGGGGTGTAATTCTTTGCGTGTTGTACTTGCATGCCAAAATTTTGCAGAAGATAATATGAAATGCATATGCATGCGGTCTAACGAACTTTTTTTCAAAATCACTACTTCTTACAAGATTTTTAGATGCTCTTCCTAGCGCCAAAAAACGATTGAAATTAAATTCTAAAAATGTTTAAACCCACCCAACTAAACTCTCCCTCACCACAAAAATTTGAAAATTTGAATTTATTTCAGAATAAATTTCAAATAAAAAAGAAAAATCAAAAGTTTTGAAAAATGAAATAAATTATTCCAGGGTGTCTACCGAATCAAGCGAATAAAAATTCGAATTTTCCGAGCTGAAAATTCAAAGATTTCTATAGATTTTCTCCCCCCCCCCCAAAAAAAAACACAGACGCACACCTCAAATGTATAAATCCACGCAGTTCGCTGCAATCTTTTTAGCTTGTACCAATAAATTAAAAAATCAGTAACGAGATAAAATATAAATCAATTCGTTGAAATGTATAAATGTGTCAAGCCCAAGCGAAAAGAGAGCGAAAATTTTTGCGAAAAAAATCTTTAAAAGATGAAAATTTACCACTTTTTTCTCATTCAGGTTTTCGAAAACATGGCCAATAATCTCGAATTCTGTTCCATTTCCTCCCCTTTTTTTATCAACATCGTGATCAAGGGCATCATGCCATTTTTTTTCTCATCACAGCTTATTAAAAAGTACCTAAGTTTCCAAAAAACTTAGATTTTAAATGAATTCTGTAAAAAGAAAGAATTGTAAATTACCCCTAGCGTAGCGAGGGAAAAATTTTCTGAATAATTTATAATTTAATGAATAAAAATATGCATTTAAATATCAATTTCACTGTAGGTCAACAAAAAATGATGATCAAAAAAATCAGGGAAAAGATGTAATAATTTGACCCGAGTGGAGCGAGAGCGATTTTTTTAAAAATAATTATACAGTATTAAAGGACCATATGGGTCCGGAAACACTAGTTTTAGATCATATAGAGAATGGTGATTTGTTGAAGGAAGAGGAAGAGGTCTTCTAGAAAGGGGGAGTCGGTGGCAAGGATTTTTGGCAGGGGAATATTGAGTTGGTTTTTTTTGTAAAATAAATAAATAAAATAAGCAAAGAAACATTTTTAAAATAATTTATCCTTTTTCAAGGATTTTCTAAAAATTCCAGAGAAAAATAGAAAATTCCAAAAATTCCTGTCTTTTCCCTGACTTTTCCAGGCCATGAAAATTCTCTGATATTTTCTGATTTTTCAGGGTTTCCAGAAAATGGACACCCTGAAAAATATTCATATCACAAACCTCATTCGATGGAAAAATAAACCAAAAGTATTTTTTACTATAAAAAATCTATTTTTGAAAAAATGAGAAAATTTTTATGAAAAGTGAGCACCATTGACATCTTTTGGTAAAAATATTATACCATTTTTGTCAATTTTCTTTTAAATTTTTATGAGGTTGTAAACATTTTTTAAGTAAGCATAAGAATTATTAAACGGGGATAAGAGTTCATTGCAGGGAAGAAATTTTTATTCGGTCTTCTTGAGATCTAAATACAATTTCTTCACTACCCATCTTAAATTTTTTAAAAATGGAAAAACAATCAACCTTATTCGCCAAGGAAGGTAAACATAAAAATAACCTTCCTATTTTTGTTCGATTTTCGAACCACTTCATCAAAGTAGAAAAATATCAACAATGATGCAATTTCATATCGAAATATAAAAATACCCATCAACCTGGAATTGTTATTGGAATGAAAAATTTCCCCGAAGCAATTGCAATAAATATACTTTCCAAATATGAAATAAAACCGTATCTCGGTAATTGCAGAGATAAAAATGGTAAACGTGTTGAAAACGTGTACGTATAAATATATAGGTGAGAGGCTGAAAAGTCATTATAGTAATTTTATCTTCTGTGCAAAAGCTGCTAGTTCAGCAATAACGTAACGTTGTATATCATAAGTCGGATTTCACGAAACATTACATTCGCCATATTGTTTTATTTCCGAGCGTATATATCTAAAATTCTATCTATATAAAAATACAATCTGCCTATAAAGCATAATAGACCTCGGCTGGTGCAAATAAACACGAATTTACGTAAGAAACTTCCGGTTTCCTCTTTTTATAAGCCGGAAAATCTGAAATTATTGTATAACGTATGAGTAGTTCTTTTTGAACGAAATTGAGCATCAGCACTATAAAGTGGGGCCAGATAAAGTTTCATATTATTTTTTATTATTTTTTTTTTACAAACAAAAATCGTTGAAACTCGAAATGATTTAATAACATAGAACAAAGTGGGCATCTAACTCCTTGCAAAAAATTATTCAAACAGTTATTACGAATTTCCAACAAATGAACAAAATAAAGCTAATAATAAATTAATTCGAGTACCTACGTCAAAAAAATAAGCCAAATTTTCGAAAAATCAAACAACCAGTCGGATTTCTTTTCCGAAGAGAATAAACAGAGCCGTATTTTCATATCACGTCATCAGTTGAAAACTTCATTAAATTAAAAAATATGGTAAGCGTTGAAATATATTTTTCTTATTCGCTGTGTGCTCTGACGAGCCCCTTAATCTCATTAAGCTTTCGTCTGCTTTGTTTCTGCAAGATTAAATTTCTTAAATGAAAAATACCAAGCTATATATAATAAGGGAAAGAAAAATAACCCTGAGAATTGAGCAGTAAATGTAATTTCGGTATATTCTTGGCATTAATTAAATAAAACAGTTCTTATAAAATGGTTTCTACTTGAATTCTTAGTTCTTGCGGTGGGTTTTGTCTTCGTTTTTTATTTTTAACTCATCAACGCCGCAAGATGGAGCAGCAATTTCTAAGCACAAAAATTAATTGCCTTCCGCGTTTTATGAGTTTTTCATTTCGTTTTTTAATTTCTACCGTCCGCGGAGCTTTTTTCTTTCGGTCTCGACTTAGTATTTTCATCCCGGCGCTGATAATTTTCAGCGTGAAATTTCGCCCGGCAGCGAGAAACGTGCCCTCGAAATTTAAATAACGAGTTTGTTTTAACGATCACAACTTCCCTACGATTGAATTCGCTTCTTTTCGAATTCGTCTCGAGTGTTTCTGTGTACGCAATATCCGGCGAGTTGAATTCCACCCGAAGGATGAATAATTATAAGTTTAAATAAAATGCTGCTCTCGTGAAACTCGTCCATTCTGTTCTTACCACCCTGCCCACTGTTTAAACTTGGAACGTGTAGTTCAGCACATATTGTGTTGCTTCGAAATATACTGAGTGAATCAATTTGGACAGCTGTAAAAAACTGTTTCAAATTCTCAACAATTTTTTTTCTGAAATAAATATTAATTTCGTCTCCAGTTTTTATCTTACAATGCGTCCATGAACAATCATTGTATGTAATATTAGGAAATTGTCGTTTTCCGTCGTTTTTGAAGAAACGTCCGGAAACGACCAAAAACGATTACTTTACAACATTGAAAAATATCGTTTTTTGTTGTTTTCGAGGAAATGACCAGAAACAATAAAATTAAAATATTGGAAAATGGTCGTTTTTTTTTCGTTTTTAAAGAAACAACAAGAAACAATTATTTTACAACATTGAAATACTGACGGGAAAAAATCGTTTTTCGTCGTTTTCAAAATTAACGTCGAGAAACAACCATATTAGAAAACTAGGAAATGATATTCTTTTTTGTTTTTTGCTGTTTTTGAGGAAACGACAAAAACGACCAAATTATAATATTGAAAAAAATGTATTTTTCGTTTAAAAAAAAAAAAAACAAAAAAAAACGACCATTTCAGAAAATTGAAAAATTATTTTCTTGTCGTTTCTGAAGAATCGACCAGAAACCAGTGTAGGGCAAAATCGATTATTTGAAAATAATCGATAATCGATTAATCGATGAGAAAAATAATCAATCCTTTCGATTAATCGATGAAAAATTAATCGATTAATCGATTATAATCGCAGTATGAAATTCGAACGATTTTTTTTGTCATTCGTTTTAGCGCCAGCGCAATCAACCAAAATTTCGAAAATTTCTTAAAATCGCTAAAATTATTTTATCTTGGTTAAAATTTCTTAAGAATTCTTCAACCTTTTTTTTCACAAATGAAGTCGCTAATAAAGTTACCTGCCACTTGATTCCGAGAAATATGAAATAAAAACGTAGGTAAAAATTTGATTGCATTTCTTTTTTATAAGTTTTCTAGAGATCTTTGCCAATTTTTATGAAGAAGGTAGGAGAAAATCGAGTGTCATTTGGGATGGGGGGGGGAGGAGCATAATTCGAATATTGGAAATTTTTAGAGAATATTCCCGTTTTTTGGGGCCAAAATTGGATAAAAATTTGAAAAAGTAGGACGCAGTGTGAACATTTTCAAAAATTTTTAGAAAAAATAGGGAATTGAATCCTAAAAAATGAGTGTTTTTGCCAATTTTCCATATTTTTTTCAAAGTTTTTCGAAAATTCCCCAAAATGTGAAATTTCTTGACAAATTTCTTAAAATTCAGAAAAATATCTTAAAGTTGAAGAATTTTGAGGTTCGTAAAAAATTTTAATAACTTTCGCACTGTATCCGATTTTTTTAAAATTTTTAACCAAAAAATGGAAAGGTGAAAAAATAATCGATTATCGTCCCACTAATGTTAAAACCGTCTAAGTGCCACTTTTTTTAAAATAGACTTTTTTATAATTTTGGATTCAGCGAATCAAGCTGCATCGATTAAAATATAAAAAACGCAACTTAGAATAATTTAAACCCCAAAAAAAAGAGTTTAAAATTTGCAAAGTCCATAAGCGCAATGCAAATTTTGTTACGTTTTTCAGCTCTCCTGTAAAAAACGAAAAATGGCACTTAGACGGTTTTAACATTAGTGGGACGTTATGCGATTATTTGTGCTGAATTCGGCTCCAAAGTCTGACGTCACAAATGGCTTTGAAGCCAGGACCAGTAATGAGACATCGTAAAAGTGATGAATATTTTCGAAAACCTTTTTCTTTATACAAACGATCGAGTTTTAGAAAAAATTTACTGGGAACTTTTTTTCTTAATTTAATAATTTCTATTCAAATTTCAAAAAAATATAAAGTTAAACGCATTTTAAAACTTTTTTTACTTTTACACATTCCTGCTGTGACGTCACGACTTTGGAGCCGAATGGTTCGATATCGTGAAGAAATAATCACGCTTCGATTATTTTTAACGTCCATTAATCGATTACTTCAAAAATCGAAGATGGTCGTTTTTCGTCGTTTCTTTTCAGAAAATTGAAAAATGTCATTTTTTGTCGTTTTTGAAAAAACGACCAGAAACGATCAGATTGATATATTGGAAAATTGTAATTTGTCGTCGTTTTTGAAGAAAACGACTAGAAACAATTAATACTTAACAACATTGCAAAACGGTCGTTTTTTGTCGTTTTCAAGGAAACAGCCAGAAACAAACAAATCCAAATATTGGAAAATGGTCATTTTTTGTCGTTTTTGAAAAAACGACCAGAAACGACAAAACTGAAATAGTGGAAAATGGTCGTTTTTTGTCGTTTCCAAAAAAACAACCAGAAACGACGATTTCAGAAAATCGACAGTGTTTTTATGTCGTTTTTGAGAGAACGGCTAGAAACAACCAAATTAAAATATTGAAAACTGGTTGTTTTTCGTCGTTTCTAAAAAAACGACTAGAAACGACAATTTAAAAAAATTGGAAGATAGTCGTTTTTCGTCGTTTTTGAGAAAATGGCCAGAAACGACCAAATTACTACGTTGGAAAATAATCGTTTTTCGTCGTTTTTGAAGAAACGACCATTTTTCATTATTTTCTGATGATGTAAGATGTTTGTTTCTGGCCGTGTTTTTTTAAAATGACGAAAAACAAGCAGAAATGAATATTTTCTCTTGTAATGCGGTTATTCCTGGTCGATTCTTTAAAAACGACGAAAAACATCCATTGTCCAATATTTATAGTAACGTGAAAAGGGAAACACGCTTTCGTATGTGTCAACACTGGTACGAGCTGAAATCTGCTAAAATCAGCTTCGTGTTATTTAAGTTGCCTATCGAATTCCCCGTAAATACGCATCAAGTTCACATAATCGCGTATTTACAGCAAATCGGTTATGCAATTCTATTAACGTATTTTTTCTCCTCGTCATAAATGAATTACTACTTTGAAAATCGTAGCAGGGGATTTTTTTTTTGTTGATTTACTCATTCGAAAGGACGCTGAAATCCATTTTTTAGCCACCTAAGTTTTAATTTTCACATCTGGGAAAATTTTTAAATGCTAAGAAAAATCAAAATCCATCTGAAGGCTCCAGAGTATGTGTAAGATTTAATTCAAATTTTGTGTGCCTTTTTTTTAGCAAATTTTAATCGAAGAAATGACTTTTTTCGAAAAGTATCACAATTTTAACTGAGAACTGATTTTTTTTAATTCTTAAAACTTCACTAAAAATTTAAAAATCAACTTGAAGAGTTAAGCATTTTTATTCACAGATTTTCAAACAATTTCACTCTTGTTCAAATCGAAGGCGAATCCCTCAGGTAGTTCTCTTTTTAGTTAATATTGAGCTGATGGAAAAGTTGATTGAAGTAACAGTAATGAGCGCAGTTATTCGGATCATGATCAGAATTGAAATTTTTTATTCGTGAAAAACACTCGAATCAATTTTTTATGTATTCAGGAAGAAGAATGATTCAAAGGAAATTCGAATCACCAATGGTTTGTAATTCGAAGAGGAATAAAATCAAATTCTCAATAATTTATGATTCGAAAAATTGGATAATTCGTGATTGTGTTTCGAATCTCTCATTATTGAACTCTATTATGCTATTTTTTTTTGAAAATTTAATATTTTGAATGGAAACAATTTTAAGGTTTCTTTTCGAATTTTTTCATTAGACTACTCACCAAGGCTCCAAATATTCAAAAAAAAAATTAAAAAATTGCGGTTTGAAAATTGAATTGAAATTTTTGCTTGTTCGAAGGATTTAAGATTTAAAATAATAAATTCTAATAATTTATCTGACGACTCTGCCTAATACTGAAAAATAATATGTTATAAAATCGTGAGAATCTAAACCCATATAAACCGAAAAACTCCACCAATCAAATACACTCGACCTTAAATTCCACACATTCCCAGACCACTTCACACCAGTTTGAAATTAAACCAACACGAGCTCGCTTTGTCCCGAACTGATCAAGCACGTGCCATTAAATAACCTCAAAGTCAACACGTCCACATATCTTTCGCCATGCTCACAATCCTTATGGAAACAAATTTATCAATTCCAAAACACCAGTACAATATTTCGACCACGTCAAACATTCATACGAAAATCTAATAAAACCTAATGAAAAATTCCAAAGGCTGGCGCAAATGTCTCAAAATAAAATCTCCTTTCTCTTTTCTATCCCTTTTCTCTTTTCTTTTTTTTGTCAAAATATCACAAATTGATGGACGAGAAAAATAACCACGTTTCGTGATCTCGAGACTCAAACGTCGTACAACGCATTGCGGTTATACTCGTATTCTCTAAACAACTTCGTACCTATCTTACACAAAATAACGTATAAATTTAATAAAATGCCGACATTTCGGATTAAGCTGACAAGAAAAATACCTCGCCATTATGGAACACAGCAGATTAAATTTTTCCACATATTAAAGTATTTCACCGAGTCAAAATAACAACTGTAATATTGTACGATATAACTTACCCTCACACGTACGACGTTGTGACAACACAATGACATCCATTTTTACTCGTATACCAAGCCGGTTAACAAATACTCGATTTTAGAATGAAATTACCTACGGCGATGGAGCGATGAAATTTACATTCGTGGAAATTAAATGCAAATAGGGGAACGTTTTTTGTCGATTAAAATATTAAATTTAATCAAAATTGGTGGAAATTTTTCAAATCCGATGATATATGTCGTAAAAGCAAACACTACAACGTACTGGTATTATCGATCCTGCTCGTCTCATACTAATCGAAAATTCAAAAACCTTCGACGTACTCGCCCAAAACAAGTGTACCTATGTATTGTTCGAGTGGCAAAAAATATTCTCCAAGTAGAAGCTTCGCCGAATATGACATAGACGTCTTGGTTACTTGAAACACTTCTCAATATCTTAGAACTAAAAAGAGGTACCAAAACGGTTCCAATGGCAATGTGTTTTTGGCGTCGAGGACATTAAAGATCGATAATCAAACTTTCAGCCCGACCTATAGGGTGTCCACAAATTGAGAAACCGGTTTGGGTCAAAAATGAGGGTCCGTTTTTTTTTCTTGAAATAAAATATACACACTAACGCGATTAAAATGTGATATGTTTTTTTTGAAACCGGTTCAGAAGTTTTGAACCAGTTGTCGATAATATCCGAAAAAGTGAAGATATGAAAAAAAGTCTGAAACAAAAGTCGTGAAAAATTAAAAAACCAGCATTTTTTGTTCCATAACTTTTTTTCTATCTTGCAATGGAAAGAAATTGTACAGAAGGTTTGATTATTTTTTTTTGTTTTCAAGCCATAACTCTTCTCCATTGCTAAATGAAAAAAAAAAAATACAGAATGTAAAATTTTCAGTTTCTAATTCTTTACCACTTTTGTCTCATACTTTTTTGATACCTATCTCCAATTGTTTGAAACCGGTAGTTTCTTTGATGATATTTTTTCCCAAGTCAATAACCGGTTATCAAAAAGAAGAGATATCAAAAAAAAATTGAAACAAGAGTTGTAGAGAATTGAAGACTGAACATTTTACGTTCTGTAATTTTTTTTCTTCTTGCAATTGAAAGAAAAGGCATTAAACAGAGTCACCTTTTTTAGCGACTTGTTCCCTATTTTCAAGGTTGGTCACCAAAAGTCACTTTTTTTTGCCAAAAGGTCACTATTGGTCACTTTTTTCTTTCTGAAGTCACTTTTTTCTTTCTGAAGTCACTTTTTTCGTTCAAACGGCCTACTGCTCTTGCATTGAAAAAATACTGATATTTCTAAAGAAAAAAAAGTCCTATCAAATCTTTTTTTTACCTACTTATTAGTTCACCAGCCTTGTTGATTGATTGATTGATTGATACCTTGATAAAGATTTATGAATAAATTTTTTTTCAGAAAATAATTTTTTTCAGCAATTTCGCAGAAAGAAATACAGTTTGAGTTATGAAAAAATAGGGGGGGGGGAGGGTGTATTTATTTATGAAAAAAATTGAAAAATTGGTCACTTTTTTCGAAAAATAGGTCACTTTTTTCCCCATAAAAAGTCACTAAAGTCACTATTTTTTTCCAAAATCGGTGTTTGATGCCTGAAAGAAGGTATGGTACAAAGGACTCGGGTATAATTTTTTCTTTTTAAGCAATAACTCTTCTCTATTGCTAGATGAAAAAAAATTACAGACCTTGAAATGTTTGGTTTCTAATTCTCTACAGCTCTTGTTTCAATTTTTTTTGATATCTCCACTTTTTGATAACTGGTTGTCGACTTCGGAAAAAAAATCATCAAAGAAACTAATCGGTTTCAAAAAATTGGAGGTATCCAAAGAAAGTGTGAAATAAAGTTGTAGAAAATTGAAGACTGAATCATTTTATATTCCGTAATTTTTTTTTTCACCTATAGCAATGAAAAAGAGTTATCGAGTTAAAAATTTTTTTTAATCAAACCTTTCGTTCATCTTCTTTCCATTGCAAGATGGAAAAAAACTCGTAGAACAAAAGATGCTTGTTTTTTAATTCTATACAACTTTTGTTTCGAACTTTTTTTCATATCTCCACTTTTTCGGATATTATTGACAACTGGTTCGAAACTGCTGAATCGGTTTCAAAGAAACATCAGTGTGTAGGTAAACTTTATTTCAATAAAAAAACCGAACCACCATTTTTGGACCCAAACAGGTTTCTCAATTTGTGGACACCCTATAAGAAGGACTAGAAATTTTATTATCGATTTTTAATATCCTCGACGCCAGGAACACATTGCCGTTGGAACCGTCTTGGTATTTCTTTTTAGTTCTGAGATATTGAGAAGTTTTCATCTTTTACAAATTTAAAATTCAAAAACCTCCGACGTACTCGGCTATAAGCGCACCCAAAAATTATGTAAGGAAGGGGCTCAGATTTCGATAAAAAATGGGAGGCGGTCAAAATTCAATGAAAAAATGAAGTAACCTGTTATTTTATTGAGGTTGGAGTAGTTAGGGTATTTTCAGTTGAGCAGTAGTGGAGGAAATTAAGAAAAAAAATATAAATAAATCAATTTTTGGCTGCCAAAAATTACTAATCTCAACTTTACTCAAAAATATCTATGCCTTCCAGAAAAATTTAACTACTTCTACCAGATAGGAAATTTCATTCTCTACAACGCTGGTTCTTATCATTTTTGTCGCAAGGCGCTTAGTTTGCTCATAAATGTCACTTTTTGGTTGACAAGGCACAAAAAAATTAATTTTTTCACAGAATTTAGGAAAGTTTAAGCTGTAACTTTTTAGCGGACTTCCCGCTCTAGCGGGAATCCGCTATTGCAGTCGTAAGGGTTTTTTTCTTTCTTTCTTTATTTGTTTGTTGAAGCCATTTTTTTGCCGATTAAAGAAAATAGGGAGAATTGTAAAATCATATCAAAAAACAAATTGATATTCAAACGTTTTCACACCACGAAAAAAATATAAATAATGCGATTTTTTTCAAAATTTGTTAGTCCAACTGAGGAATTTTGACCGAAAAATCAGTGAAAAATCACTTATTTAAGAAACAGGTACTAAAATATTACCCGAGCCAAGCGAAGGCGAAAATTTTTAAAAAATCATACCCTTCTTTGACATTTTTATGATTGAAAAATCTCCTTGCCTAGGTGGTGGGGGGGGGGGGCTCGAACCAGGGTTGCCAACCTCAGTGATTTTTCAGCTTTGACAAAATTTAGCGATTTTTTCAGTGATTTTTACCGTTTACCAAGTCTATTACTTTTCAATCTTCAGTGATTTTTGTGATTTTTGATGAAAAATATTTGAAAAAATTGAAATACTGCCATTTCTGGCGATTTTGACATTTTTTCCCCTACTCTCTCATTCTGAATCAGTGAGAAGTCACTGATGAATAGTCAGAATTGCAGCACAGGAAAAATCAACAAAATTCACTGATTTTCGGCGAATTTTCGAAAATTTTCAAAGATTTTCACTGATTTTTCTGCTAATTTCATACATTTTACTGACTTTTTAGTGAATTTGTACTGATTTTCCAGTAATTTTTTTCACTGATTTATTTTCATTGAAAATTTTTTCACTGATTTTCCCCTGTGCTGCAATTCTGACTGTTTCTCAGTGATTTTTATGAAATTCACTGAAAAATTTGTTAATTTCATTGAATAATCAGGGAAAAATCAGTGGATTTTACTGATTCTTCGTATGCTGCATTTCTGACTGTTTATCAGTGACTTTTCACTGATTCGGAATGAGAGAATACAGTGATAGAAACAGAGGCGTCGTCAAGGGGGGGCCCGGGGGGGCCAGGCCCCCCCGGAAAAAGTTGTGGCCCCCGCTTGGCCCCCCCCAATTCATGTTGTGTTTATAAATTTACGTTACAGTTACATCAAATAGGGATTTTCAAAGCATTAAAACATGAAAAAACGTCTTTTTAAGGCAATTAAAATCCAATTTTTTCAAAATTTCGCCCTCGCTTCGCTCGGGCACAAACAAAATAACACTTCCTTAATTTAATTGAGACGAAAGTGCGGAAGAATGCTCCCTTTTTACCACCTCCCCATTTTTAGCAGGTGAAAAAAGTCAGTCCACCTTTTGCACTTCGAAAAAGCAGAAAAATTGTCCAACACATGGCCCCTTTTGTGCCCCCCCAATTTTCCATTCTGTCGACGCCACTGGATAGAAATGAATTTTCAAGGATGAGTTCACTAATAGAATTGGGTTTTCAACGACTTCTGAAAAAATAGCGATTTTAGTGATTTTTGAACACTTTGGCTACATTGATTTTAATTTATGTGGTTTTTTGGCCAAAATAGTAATTTTTCGAAATCTCGGTTGGCATCTTTGGCTCGAGCCCCCTGAGCCCCCCTGGTTCCGCTTATGTATTTGGCCAAAAGAAGTTCATCTATTGTTCGAGTGGCAAAAAATATTCTCTACGTAGACGCTTCGCCGAATATAATTTAATATATTCGTATGTACGATTTTAACAGTGTACTTGTGATTCTCCATGGATATGGACAAAACAATGCCACCATCAGCCCCACAAATGTATAAATTTTAAAAGAAATATGTGTTTTTGACTATACACGTATTATACATATATTTATAACATCTATACGTACGTTAGAAACACCGTGTACATGTAGATGTACATTATCGTGCAAAATTTATGTAGCGTAAGTAAATTTTTAGATTTATTAACTAGTTTGGTTCGCTTGCTTGTATATAGGGTTGCATACGAGATACATAAATGTGTAAGGCAAGGCGTGAACGAGATAAAATTTCTATACGATGATCGCCGCCAACCCATCGTACGTAGTTTTTACCAAGCACCTACCTATCTGCTGGTACCTACGTTGTCAATGCAGAACAAAAATCAGGCCCAACGTTGTATTAATCACTCGCGCGGGAATATTTATTATACGCTGTAAAGTTCTACTAAAGTTGCTTTTCAACTTGTAATTGGAACCTGTAACGTTTACAACAGCAACAAGGAAAACCATAAGGTAGCAAGTTTCATATAATTTCCCTAACAAAATTCAACGATTTGTTAATTTAAACTGTTTGTCGCGCGGTTTAATAATTTGTTTTGAAATTCTCTCCCGCTGCTGGTTAATTTTTGTTTCGACAGCTATATACTGTTTCGCGTCACGTTCGAGGGTTTTTTTGGTGCCGAAAGGCTCGTAGTGTAATTAGAAACGTTGCATTTGGAGTGGTGAAGTACTTGATTGAAATACAGGTGCTTAATTTGGTCGTTAATTATTATTGTAGTTTTTTACCTGTGAAAAATTATGCGGAAATGAGTTTTTTTGGGAATAGGGCTGATGAATAATCGATTCGAATTGATGTTCTGGTAGTTGAGGAACCGAATTTGAACGTTAAAAATTTAGGGAAGCGACGAATAATTATTTATTACGATAAATTCCGGTAATTTACTGCCCTAAGATCTCTCCTTTCTTATACTGAAGATTTCGAAATGAAAATAAAGAGCAATTATGAGGGAGGAAAGGCCCAGGTGGAATGTACCGAAAAATGAAGTCCATATTTGAACTCAGAGACCCAAAAGAATAATAAAACATATGCCACGCATGATATTTTTATGAACACAAAAATATTCAAATTGGTTGGGGAGGGGTTAAAAGAGTAGTAAAAAATCGGAACCAACAAAAAATAGATTTTTGGACTCAGCATCATTGAAAACATAACAAATAACATGTCACTCGAGTTTTTTTTATTTTTTGAGCCCAATTCGAACCCTTTTGGAGGGGATTAGTTGGATCAAATCAAAAAACCGAGTCCATATTCGAACTCAGCCCCTTTAAAACCATGGAAAACGACGACATGTCACACACAATTTTCAATTTTATTGAATTTTGGTCCAAATTTTGGGGTATTGCGACCCTTCGGAGTTCAGAGATTTCAGAATATGGCAAGATATTTTCACATTATTTTTTAAAGATTTTTCAGTCAGATCCTTGGAGATCTTAAATGTTTGAAAGTTGAACTTTTTATGCAGAAGTTCAATTTTCAGCTTTGAAAAACTTCGTGAATGCTTTTCAATATACCTTGGGTGTACTTTCTAGCAGTGCAAACAGATTGACCCCAAGTATCACCTGTCAGGAGACATAAGGACTCCAAAATGGGGGCATCTCCGATGAAGAGGCTTATTCAATTATTCGCGTGAATGAGTTTTCTAGATGGGAGAGGAGGGAGGGTCACTAAAATTTCTCCAATAAAGTTCAAAATTTTTTTCAAAATAATTTCTCATGCCAAAAACAATTTCAAATAAAATGTTCCAAGTTTCTAAAAATATTTCTAACGTGATAACTGTCCTTATCCCTGAAAAAATACCAATAAATTTCTCTAAAAAATTCCTATGGAGTTTTTCTGAAAAACTTTTTGTTGATTTTATATTTTCTCAGAATTATTCTACCAGATTTTTTTCAGAATCTCTCAGCTCTAAAAAGTCAATAAGAAGGTAATTTTAACTTCAAATTTCAAAACCTTTTCATCAAAAATATTTTCAACTTAACACAAGTAAATAGGAAATTTAAAAAAAAAGTTTTCTAAATGGTTAAAAATTACAAGTTTTGGTAAAAATTTTCATTTTCCAAACTTTCTGACCGCTGCCCTCAAAAATTACCATTTTTTAAAAACTACAAAAATCTGAAAAAAGTGCCGACGTATTTTCAACAGTTTTACTCTTCTCTAGCCCAGCAAAGCTTTTTTGATTAAATTTTCAAAAACCCAAATTTATTCTCATATCTCGAAAAACGCTGACAAATTTCTTAGATTTTTATTATGTTGAAAAATTAACATTTTTCAAAAGTAGGCAGGTACTAGGTTGTGGGTGCTGAAATCCGGGAAATCATCATTTTGTGATAAAAATTACCATTCTTTGAGAATAATTTAATAATTTCTGGTACCTAACATTTGTCACTATTGAGAACAATTTTCATTCGCCGAAAAAAGATCATCAGTTTTAAGTGGTAAAAAATAATCATTTTCTGAAAAAATCACTAGTAAAAATTATCATTTTCTAAATAAATAATCGTTTTAAATTCTCCAACTTGCGAGATTTTTTATAAAATTAATGCTTTCTCTATAGGTAGATTGTTTTTTTGAAGTCATTTTTAATTTTATTTCAATAAGTAGATATCAAATTTTCTTGAGAATTTTTCGTCAAATTCTTTCAAAGGTAAGTATATTAAAAATATTTCTTAAAAAGTCTAATCCAACGCAATAAGAAAACATGCCAAAAAGTTTTTCTGAAAAATTCAACAATTCTCTTGAAAAATGTTACTTGAGTATTTTGTAGTTTTTATGGTAATTTTTATTCATTTTTTTCAAAAAATCAATTAACCCATGTCACTTTTGGACAATTTATTTAATACTTGGCCACAAATGAAATTTCATCACTGTCTCGACTTCAATGAGAATACCAGCTGACAGATTGAATCCTGGAGGTGATTATTCTGTACTGGTTGTGCCTAGACTTCAAAACGACGTGGTCAAAATTTCACTCTTCTGTCTCCACATATTCATCGCAGCCTAAAAAACTCGGAAAAATCGTGGCATGATTTTCGGTCATCCCAAAATTCATCCTCGCATCAAAGGTTCGGGAAAATCGTGGGATAATTTTTATAATGAAAAATCATCTCAAAATTCATTCCAGCCTCATAAGTTTGGAAAAAATGTGACATGATTTTCGGGATGAAAATTCATCCCAAAATTCATTCCAGCCCCAAAAACTCTACAATATCGGGGGATGATTTACAAGGTGCAAATTCATCTCGAAATTCATTCCAGCCTCAAATGTCCGGAAAAATCGTGGAATAATTTTGGATGAATGTTCATCGCAATAATTATTCCAGCTTCAAAAGCTCAGAAAAATCGTAGATTTGGGATACAAATTTAAATGATGGGTAGATTTACATATACTGTTCAAATGTTGAAAAAAATATCCTTCATTCGTTCGTTCATTCGTTCTTTTAACGCCAACCCTAAAATCAGAGTATGTTCGAAAAATTTTGAAAAATTGAAAAAATTTTTCTGAAATTGTTCAAAAATAATTTAGACATGGATATATTTATCAAAAATACCATTGACATCTACTTTTCATCATTATTCTATTGTTCAGGGGTTCTTAAAAACATAATCGCACCCAGAAATTATTTAAGGAAGGGCTCAGAATTTGGAAAAATAAGGGGGGGGGGGTGAAATTTCAATGCAAAAATTCAGTAACTTGTTATTTCAGTGGGGCTGGCGTTATTTTTCACTGATTTTTCAGTCAAATGATTGATTTTTTCTGATAAACTGGGAATTGATTGACAAATCAGTGTTTTTTGATCAAAAGATCTGTGAAAAATCATAAATTTTTAAAATAGAAGGACTAAAATACTCCTCGAGCGAAGCTTGGGCGAAATTTTTTTGAAAAATCATGTTTCAAGGGCAAAAAAATTCACTTTTTTCACGTTTTTGTAATAAAAAAATCTCCTGTCCAAGCTTAATGGAGGAGGGGGGCTTGAACCCCCTGAACACCCCTGACTTCCGGGTGCGCTTATGCTTTAAAAATCCCTTTTTTCATATTTTTTTATTCAGCAAGCTGTAATTTTTCTACAACAAACCTTTCTTCAAGTCATTTTCTTAATGAAAAAATACATTTTGTGCATGGGAGTTGAAAGATAAAGGGGCGAAATTAATTTTTCCCGGGTCGTTTTGAGGTCTAGGCACAACTTTTCAGCTTACCTCTCTTCAATTCCCCCCCCCCCCAAGGAAAAACGATTATCCTTAGATATCAAACCCGTATTCCTGTTCCCTTCTTAAATCTGGACAGCATTTAGATTTTTTCCAAATCCTCCGTACATTTTAATTTATTTCACGATCAACATTTTGATAAATTGACCGCGAATTACACTTGGCAGCAATCAAAATCTCCGCGATACAATCCGACAACCCAACAATGGGACCAAAAGGGAGGAAAATATGTACAATATAGAATCCTACAACGAACAATCGTACTTATACACTGGGACAATAAAAGCAGAAGAATCTCTTAATCCGCAATACAAATGGAAATTCATTTATAATCTCTTTCGTAAGTATATTATGGATCATTTGTTGCATAAAATTGGCGAAATTTTCGCTTAATAATTTCCTAATCCATTTTACGTAGCATCGTGCACCGATGTGGCGGAGCGGAAGGGGACATGTATTCGACGAGCACACGGAACAAGTTGCCTATATAAGATGATAATGTGTTTAAAAAACATCGATGATTTTCAATCATAACGCTCGAGCGTATTAACAATTTTAAATTCTCTTTTCCATCAAAAATGGAAAATGTATTCGTTTAAGCGGATTATCAAACTACTTTGAAAACTTTAGCGTAAAATTTATATTAAAGTTGAGTTACGTATGGATATTTTACGAAGTAACCTGGCGTAGTTTAAAGATTATTTTGAAAGCAAAGTCTGCACTTAAGCTTCTCAAGACTTCGTTTCGAATTTACGTTTTAACGTCGTTATATACGAGAGCATAAGTACGTATAATATATGAAAGGGGAAAAAAATGAATTTCGTTTCGACATTTTTATACAAAGTATATACGAATTAGCTTCGGTTACTTTTCGGAAGGAAAATTTTCTCCACTGTTTGTATTCGCAATTTTTCATCCAAGGTATATTTTCTTCATAAATCATTGGAAATCGAGTCCTGTATCGTTGCATTGGTAAACCTTAATTTATAATGTAGCCAAAATGCAGTGCTAAAATTACCAAATATCTCGTTATCTTTGTACCACTGTGTGCTGAATTTCTACGTACATAATAAACATCGCCACTCTATATAAAGTTACATAGAAAGGTGGTATGTAAGGCATTACGTAGCTTTTACGAAGGCGTGGTCTGCCTGCTCAAAGATATACGAGTTTGGTGGTCAGCTAATTCTCTTCCCTTAGGGTATTCATTACTGGTGAACTATAGATACGTAAAGTTTCGCTGCTTTGCTAGGGAAAACCTCCCGTGAGACAATACTGTAAAACGACAATATCACCGAATTACGTTTTCTCTATACAATTTCAATGCAAGAGAGTTGCTTTTCCAGCAAGAATAAAATGCTATTTCGTATACGCGACGCGATCCGATCCGATGCTTTTCGCTTTTTATAAAAAAAAAGGGTTGCGTCTTTTATATAATAGATAATTTAATTTTAAATTTCCAAGTAGTCTTATGTGTGCGACGCGGCTGCTGTATTCCAATTTGTTGGCGATTTTTAGTGTGTTTTTGTCAGCTTAGAATCTAATGGAGCTTTAGGAATGATATACGTGGTTTGGGGTGTACGTATATTTTGGGGTTAGATGCGATGAAGACTATTATACCTAAGCATGAAGGTACCTTTTAAAGTATTTTTATTTGCAGCGGAGAAAATCAAGCCGAAGCATTTATTCGGCGTTTATCTGGAATTATATGTTTTGCTGACATTTTATTGCCTAATTTTTTAGGGTTTTTTCATAGTTCTTTCGAAAAATGGAAATTCTGGTTTTGAAAATTTTTCAAAAAAATTGAATTTCAGGACTAAGACAAAAAGATTTATATTTATGTGGATCTAAATGGCGGTAGAAAGGGTAGAGGGAGATTTTCCCAGTGGTGAAATTACTCTAGGAAAACTTCAAGTTGAAAAATTTCCTAAAATAATGTGTAAAATATCAGGAAAAATTCTAATTGTCGCGGTTCTCACGGGCCCCCGTGAAAACCGTGGAAAAAATAGTCACGGTTCTCACGGGCCCCCGTGAAAACCGTGGAAATAAACCTCACGGTTCTCACGGGCCCCCGTGAAAACCGTGGAAAAAATAGTCACGGTTCTCACGGGCCCCCGTGAAAACCGTGGAAATAAATCTCACGGTTCTCACGGGCCCCCGTGAAAACCGTGGAAAAAATAGTCACGGTTCTCACGGGCCCCCGTGAAAACCGTGGAAATGAATCTCACGGTTCTCACGGGCCCCCGTGAAAACCGTGGAAATAAATCTCACGGTTCTCACGGGCCCCCGTGAAAACCGTGGAAATAATAGTCACGGTTCTCACGGGCCCCCGTGAAAACCGTGGAAATAAATCTCACGGTTCTCACGGGCCCCCGTGAAAACCGTGGAAATAAATCTCACGGTTCTCACGGGCCCCCGTGAAAACCGTGGAAAAAATAGTCACGGTTCTCACGGGCCCCCGTGAAAACCGTGGAAAAAATAGTCACGGTTCTCACGGGCCCCCGTGAAAACCGTGGAAATAAATCTCACGGTTCTCACGGGCCCCCGTGAAAACCGTGGAAATAAATCTCACGGTTCTCACGGGCCCCCGTGAAAACCGTGGAAAAAATAGTCACGGTTCTCACGGGCCCCCGTGACAGGGGTGCTGCGAAGGGGTATTCTTGACGAGCAACTCGTCGTTGAAAATTTTGGGGGGGCCGAAAAAAAATGCAAAAAAAATTACAAATTTAAATTTTAAAGAGAAAAAAATAAATTAACAATAAATATTAGAAAATAATTAAAAACAAACCCCCCTATAATTACAGAACCCCCTATCAATAGACGACCCCCCTCCTATCAATGGACGGACCCCCCCCCCCCCCCCCCC